>WOFM01000552.1:2002833-2226501 GCA_011428145.1 Ericerus pela
CTCTCGCTCTCTCTCTCGCTCTCTCTCCTTCTCTCTCCCACTCTCTCTCTCTCTCTCTCCTCTCTCTCTCTCTCTCTCTCTCTCTCTCTCTCTCTCTCTCTCTCTCTCTCTCTCTCTCTCTCTCTCTCTCTCTCTCTCTCTCTCTCCTCTCTCTCTCTCTCTCTCTCTCTCATTCGTCTTGCGATTATTTCTATCCACTTATCGTGAAACAAATGTCTAGTGACAAATGAAAAACCAGAAAATTAGTAATTATTTAACTACTGAAAATGGTGTCAAAATAAGAGACACACGGATGATAACAATTCGAAAATTGAGAACACCGCAATTTTACAAAAACCGATTTCTACCAGAAAGCCATTCAAAAAGTTTGGATTGTTAATAAGTTTTATGATTTTTTTTCTCTTTTCATGACAGAAAAATATTTAATGAAAAAAAAAAAAAAAACGTCGTTAGACGCCATGTAATTCATACAATAGATCTCGTGTCACCGATGTCGCTGTGAAATGCATCAGCTAAAGACTGAACAAGTCGACGTGTCTCTTTCAACCTTCTTGAAGGTTTTAAAATAGTTCCGCTTTTCTGATTTCATCGCAATCATTCCTTCAAGATAATAGAAAATTATCGTATTCAAAAAATTTATCTCCTGTTTATTCAAAGATGTTGAATTAAATTAAATATTTTGTAATTTCTTTTATTTCGGTGACACTGATTGGAAACATTAATTAAGTAGTTTACGCGTCTTTTTCTTCGGCTCTCGACTCCATTGTTGCAAAAGTTCGAACTTCTATTTCCCTCACTTTTCATTCCTCTCCTCAAAATTCGTTCGTTCACTCACACACAACTCGAAAGCGAACTGAACATAAAAGTTTGGCCGAATAGCTTTCCTTAACGCGAGACTAGGTTTACTTATCAAAATACACAACAATACGGCCAAAGGGGTATAAAAAAAGGCAAAAAAAAAAAGCTAGGGAAGAAAACGAAACGATTTTGTCTGGAAAGAAACGAGTTCTCTGTGTATTTGTTATTCTTTCGTATTGCTTCACTTAGAAATAATCGCTAGTTGGATTCGTTTGTTGTAAACTTCGCCTCTTTCAGACTGGATTACGAAAAGAATGATAATGAAAACCTTCCCCACCTCCTACTCTTTAGGCTTCGTATTCCTAGTCCTTTTCTCTTCTCTCTCTCTCTCTCACCATCTGTCTCTCTCACACAACTTCCCTCCAACCAAGGAAAATCAAGAAGGCTCAACACTCATCGGTAAATTTACTAAGTACCTACGACTTTCGCACATATTTTTTTCTCCACTTTTAGACAGAAAACCTTAACTCTGTTTGATAGGATTACACTAACTTATACCTTAACCTACAACGGTAGGGATATTCCACAAATATTCGAGGAAAACTCGGCGCAAAGTCATATAACATTCCTACATTTGTGGAATCACACTTCTGGTGTAGGTTGGTGTAAGTTGGTGTAGTCCTATCAAACAGAGCTCTTGTCTTTTTGAAATTCACTTTTTTTTTTTTTGTAAATTTTGAGTGTGAGCATACCCTTTTGTAGAAAAGACTTGTTTGCTCTTGTTGTTTGAAGTCCTGAACGCTCCTCATAGAAAATGTAGCTACGGAAATTTCCTAGTATAAAACTATATTGTCTATACTTCACTCATGTAAAACTAGAGGAAAAATGGTCGGTTACAACTTCCTCTCTTCACCATATACTGAGTACATTCTTGCGGATGCTTCTCAAACAACATACCTCTCCAGGTTTACCTGTCTTTAATACAGGTGGTAAATATGAAAAAGTTTCAATATTGATATTCGAAAAACTATTTGTACTATCGATAGTTTCTATTGTTTTCTATCTTCAATACTTTTGCGGACCAAAAACAGAGGTAAAACTTTGACTAATCCCCTAGGCATACGATTAATCACTTTTACAGAGCAAAAACTAGGGAGGAGTAGCTGTGGGGATTAGACTACTAGTAAGAGGTTAGAGGATCAGCCTCTCAACAACAGTTATCATTGCAAGATGACCAAATTTGTGCACTGCATATAAAACACACCATACGTTTGTATGTATGTATTCGTAAACCATTACAAGTATGACATAATATTCGAACTGTGACGAATCAATTAATTACATCTCGGATGATGTCACAATCCATTTTATCAGTGCACTTTCTGTATTTTATGCGAAGGCATAGCAATGGTAAAATACACAGCAATTAGTCATCACACACATGTACGTATTTCTTATGCATGTGTCTATGTGTGCATATAAGGAGCCAGTATAATTTTATAAGGTCACAAAACTGACCACAAAATCACCAGTGTTCTCCGAGGTCTAGACTCCCCCATACCTTGTGTATGATATGTGGTGAACATGAAAAACTGCAGAAAACCTCCTGCTGTTGGAATATCTTCCACAATGTAAGGTATTCCACAGTCTATTTTAAATTTCGATATGAATACAATTTTGGAAGTTACAGCCAAAAAAGCAAAAAATATCCCACTGTGTTCCACTCTGGCTAACATTCAGAGTTATTAATCAACAAACTCAACAAATGCAGTCTGATATTCATAAATAAAAAAAAAGATAAATTCCCAATAATTGCTCGAATTACATTCAGAAAATAGGTCTACAAATATTTTTTGAAAAAATCTCCTTATACGTTTGACGTAAATTTTCTCTCTCTGCCTCTCGCTCTTTTAAAACTTCACCGCAGTAACGCTCTGAAAAAGGTAAGAGCCGTGTTAAAACCTAAAGCTCCCAACATCAAAAAATGAGACGTTTCTCGTAAATTTTTCATCTCCCTTCAGCATCTACAGGATATGTAAGAGCATACGTTAATGCGAAAGGAAAAATAAAGAAAAAGGAAAGAAAAAGAACCAAGTAACGCAGGAAAATCATTTCACTAGGGAAAAAGAACTCGCATTTTGCGCGCACAGGCCTCAAAAATACATTTATTTGTCGAGTCAAAATTTACTTCTTGCATTATTAATTTGTCACATAGAAATATTTCTTAAGTATCGACATTCCTCGTTTTTCATTGAGCTGAAAATTCGAACAAAATCGAACCTTTACATGACTTATTTTTTTATTTTGTTGAAGAAAGCAGGACTGCATCACATTAAGTGATACCTAATTAAAATTCCATCATAATGGTGAAAACTACCAAAAAATTAAAACCTAAAAAACGATCAGCTAGATGAAAATTTTTGATTGAGAAACAAAAAATTCTGAAAATGTTCCATTAAACTTTTGTTTCGCATTTATCGGGCACAGTTTTTTCTTTCGTATTTTCGATCTTTTTCCCCATTCTTTTTCGGTCTTCCTTTCTTGTAGAAAATTCATACGCCATTTAAACTTTTATTAATTTCCTCGCGTTTTTTTTTTTTTTTTTTTTTTACAGAGGTTTATTATTTTTGGTTTCTTTATTTTGAAAATGTTTTGTTCGTCGATGTTGCGTAGGATGGTAGGCGTGATATTCGTTATCTAGCACAAAAATATCATCTATAGCTCGAACAGTGGAATATTAAGATGTGTCCTCACTCGGATATAAATAATAAGTTAGGTAAAAATGAATTTTTTAAAATACATTTTTATAAGACGAGTAAAACTCCCCCACCAAAGTCCAATGTCCAAAATTGCAAAAAATATTTATACTTGGAAAGAAAAAAACCTGACGCTGAGGCGATTCGAACGCAATAAGCATTGACTAAAGAAACATGTTACTACAACATGAGTAAAACAATAGGAGGTAACTTGAGCTGAAAGAGAAGCACCTTGATAAGAGATAAGTGAAAACTTAAAACTCGATTTTATCATCGGTAGATAGAACAAGAACTACGTCAAATTTCGTCAGTTGGCAACTGTAATAAAAACAAAAAAACTAGCAGCAATACTTCGCAAGAAAACCCAGTTTGCAGATGGAGATAGAGATAGAGATGCGGATAGAGAAAAAGATAGAGACAGAATTAAAGATGGAGATGAGATGGAGAAGTAAATAAGTAAATGTAGATGTAGATGTAGATGGAGAGAGAGAGAGAGAGAGAGAGAGAGAGAGAGAGAGAGAGAGAGATTTATATTTATATTGATATTAATCGATACATATATATATATATTAATTGATATTTATTTGGGTGTCAATCGATATTTCATTTCTGGTTTCAAGTTAAGAAACTACAAAAAACTATCAACCGTTATTCATATCTTTAACAAAAATATCGATCTATCCATGTTTTATCGCTAAAAACCGTTTTTCAGGAGATTTTTTGTTTCCAGTTTTCTCGAGAATTAATAAACTGATGAGCACAAAATTTCTTTCAGACCTGCTCCAATATGAAAAATAACTTGTGAAAATTTCAGCTCTTTCTCAAAACTGTGAACAAATATATAGTATATATAAGATCGCGAGTCATAAACCAAAGAATAAAATCGACGACGTTAATTGCACTGAATTTATTCAAGAAATTAACACAAAGTTAATAACCATGCATATAAAATATCAGCAAGAGAGAAGTGTATCAAATGAAACTGTAAAAATAGAATGACGTTTGTGTGTTAAGTTCCTATACAGTGGTACACATCTCAATTAGCAACTGACTGAGTTTAAACATGTATCAACAAAAGTGCCAATATTATAAGCTGTACGAGTTATAGCTTATCTACAAGATAAATCCCACAAGAATGAGATGTCTCATTCTTATATATATATAAAAGTCAAAATGAAAAAATGGTACCAATAGTTTTTCTTTTCTCATCAAATGGTTAATTTTTGTCATCTCCATCCCAAACCCATTTGTGAGGTCAATTTTAAAATCCTGTTTGCAAGCAAAGTGGGTAAAAAGATTCAGTTTTATCATTGAAGAGAATTAGGGCCAAAATTTGAAAACTGTCCTATACAGAAGGGTATACATTCAGACATAGAGTATATTATTTTATATTTGTTATTATAGTTTTTTCTTTTACTGTTGGTGCTATAGTGAGTTTAAAATTAGATGTCTAGGAAGTTGATCTTAGGTTCCTTAGTGTGAGACTATGCATATCAATCCATTAATCTGTTTTCAAATCCTAACTATAGTATATAATTTTTTTGTGTAATGTTTCTTTTTTGGTTGATGTTACATTAGTTGTTCATGTCATGTACCTTTGAGTGTTTTTCTTCATCTCTTTATGGATTCAACTGGAAACACCCGACCGAAAGAACATCCTCTTTTTATACACTTTTATTCTACTCACTCAATTTGTTGAAGCATACCAGATGACCAACTTCAGCGCTGCTTTCATGTGTATCCATTTTTATCAGTTGTTTTCTCTTTCGCCCGTATTTCTATCTTGTTATTTTAAAATAAGTATAAGTGTACCTACAAATTACATATTTATCACACGAATGTAAATGTCCGTTTTAATTTACGTTGTTGTACGAGTGTAGTGTTTTTTGGGAGAGTAAAAAATTATTATCAGTCATCACGTCTTATCAATTGTTTGCTTTTTCAACGTAAGTTTCGCTTGCTAAATCCATGACATTGGTGTCATGGTAGCAACTTGTACTTTCATTCAAAATACCTTATGTCCTAATCCTATCGGGGATGGGATTTTTTTTTTTCTCAAATTATAAAAACGTATTTTTTAAAAACTAGTTTTAAATCTAAATTTATACTGATCACAGATGCTTGTGACCAACACAGGCAATGCTTGTTTCA
Source organism: Ericerus pela (assembly GCA_011428145.1). Lineage (NCBI taxonomy): Eukaryota > Metazoa > Arthropoda > Insecta > Hemiptera > Coccidae > Ericerus > Ericerus pela. The sequence continues at coordinate 2,008,539 of WOFM01000552.1, forward strand.
TATAGGTTAAACTTGTGATGTCATCCAATATGTAAACAAGAGTTGCCTCTTGTAGGAGAGTACATATCTTGATCTGAACATCTGGACTATCACTTACAGATGATGGATGGATTGAGATGTTCAGGTTTCTGCTCAGCAAATTTTCTCAAACTGGAAACCCATATAGATTGTTTTCTTAAACCCAAAAACCTCTATCCTGTAAATTTCAGCCACATTGTTAGTCCAGTTATCCAGAGCGTTTACTTTCAAATATACATACATACACACACACAAACATACGTAAACAATTACTAGTGCTTGTATTATAGTACAGGATCAATTGAGATGCCTGACCTGTGATTTCCCTTTATCTAAAATTTGTTCTACCCTTCTACAGTCCCCCTTGATTTTTTTCCTTCATAAAATGGTTTTCCACAGCTAATTGATCGCCGAACCAATTTTTTAAATTTATACGTACGAATCTTGAATTTCAAATATATTTTATTCACGTGGCTAGGCTACAAACTTAAACTTGTTCTCTGTGTATATAGCCTGTCCGTATTCTATTATTTGCCGCCTAGCCTAGCCGCAAATTATGTTTATGTATACAATAGCCTAATACAAGATTCTCGTTGGCTTGCCTAACTTTTTACAGCCCGTATGGTTGCTTGCCCTACCAGGCTGAAAAATATGTTATTATTTGAATGGATGCAGCGGCCAAAATATTTAATCTTTTTTCTTGCAGACGATTAGCTGTAAATTGATGGCAGGATTATGTACAAAACGAAGCGATTGGTGGTGTGTTCTGATGGTATTCTTCTCGATACCTAAGCGCGATCCATGTAGTTAGGCTAGCAGTTAGTTGAATTTTAGCAGTCGGATCACGCCATGTAGAGGGCTTTGCCTTGAAAGTGTTTTTTCTCCGCTAATAATTTTCACTCAAAATTTAAATACTTACTCGTATGGCAAGTCCGGATCGTTTAATGTTACTATAATTATCGCGAATCCTGTGTTTAAAATTACCCTTGTTTTCAAGGTTTCAAGCTTAATTTTGGAAATTACAAAAAATTTGATTCTCAACACATTTCTTATTATTTCATCCATTAGGGCATCTTTCAAAATTTAATCAATACTATTTGACCATCAAGGTCAAATACAAATTTTGGCTTTTTAAAAATTTGAAATGAATCGCAGAGGGGCGAATAGTGATTCTACATCGACAGCCAGATTGAGCAGTGGGAGCAAGTGCTGAAATTTCCGTAAGTTGTGAATTTTTCCAACTCTAGCTGCTTCCCTTCACATAAACGCTTGTCAGTGGGGCTATATCAGCCTGATCAACGAGGGGCAATTCCAGAACTACACCCACTGGACATCACATCATTTCCAGGCCACAGCGAAGCTGTGGATCTGGAACAGTAATATACGGTTTTTCTTTATTTTGTTTCTTACTTGTTTTTTTTTTGGTAATCTAAATTCAATAATAATAGCCTAAAATAATCAGGCATTTGGTGGAAGGGGGTGGTTGGTCATTCTGGTAATTGGGATGTTTTGTCTTTTGTGGTGATTTTTCCTCATTCTTCCCTAATTGTCTTTTCCTACACTTGGCCATGCAGAAATTCCTATTTTTACTGCCTATCTGTTGGTTCTTTTTGTTGTGTGGTTTTTGTGATTTTTTCAGACGTCACACAATCATTTTTGAAAACAAGTTATGGACCATGTCCAACTCCATTTTCATATTTTAACGTTGTTAATTTGAGATTAAAGGATATTTGGTACAACTCCTTATGTTCACGTTCAAGTGAAAATCAGTTTATTCACTAGCCCGTTGGTGTAATTTATTCGTAGCATTTCATTAATATAGATAGATCATGTTAGACACCACTTCTAGCACTATAAAGGTCTAACACTAACATCCAATATCTTTTATACTTGTACTGTGACGTCAAATCAATTGCATTGTCTACTATGAATTTTGATGATATCGTAATTGATTTGACTGTATAGCATAAATCTGAGAGGTATCTGCACTTCATGAGAAATTACAAAATTTAGACATTTGAAGTAAATCAGTCGTTGGGAGTATCAGTGACACAATTTTCCCACATTTCATGAAATGTCAAATAAATTACGACCAGTGGCTACGATATAATTATAACATTTAACAGTAAAAATTGATATTACCAAAATCCAACTAATATTTTACCACAATTTATAGATATTACAAGAGCACATCATACCTACCTGAATTGACTGAGATTGGTTGACCAAATTTGTTGGTGCAAAATATGAGTAGGTATAGATTGATATGATTTGGTATGTAGAGCATATACTATTTTCAACTAATTTCAAAAAGAAAAGGAGGTTGTTAATTTAGATCTATATAGGGTTTTTTTTTTCTTTATAATGTTTATTACAGAGTATAACTTTTCAACCTGAGCGATGAATTTGATGAGTTATATTTTAAATGACAGAGGATAATCCCATTGTGGTCCTATTTTTTCTGGGGAGTGGATGAGTTACTTTTGCATTTATTTAAAGAAAAAAAAACACTGTTAGTTTCAAAGTAATATTGCCACTAATACTAGAAACAAAAAATCATTGAAAAATTATTTTTCATCAAAAAATATAACTAATTTCAAAAAGAATAAAAATGCACTAAAAAGATAAAAATAATTGTTTAAAAATTTCTCCAGTAAAATGTACTCTAATTAAAATAAAATGAAAAAGAATTATGATAAATCAATAATTTTTTTCAAAAAATAAAACTACAATACAAATTGCGTTAAAAAGTGAAAAATATTGTTTTTAAAATTTCTCCAGTAAGTTGTAGGTCTATAGGGACTTGAATTATTGAAGTTGGCGTTAATTAAAAAGTTTTGTTAAACAATTTGACAGAAACAGCCTACATGGCACAAAAAAGAGTGATTACTTTAATAAATTCCAGTCTCCGGACTTGCATTTTTCTGGAGAAGTTTTAAACAATTTTTTTTCTTTTTTAGCTCTATCTGTATTGCTTTTTTTTTTTTAATTCAATTCCATTTTTCAAAAAAATTTATTGATTTACTTACCGTTGTTTCTCTACCAGAATTCAGTTACAGAAATAAGTAGCCAACTACAAAATTAATTTTCCAGGAACAAAACCATTTTGATGATGAAAATATGCAACAATTTTTGAAGATACAGTTTTCTAAAATATAAAAAAAATTGATTATTGTAACGGCCAAAAGAGGTTGTAATGTACCTAATTAGAACCACTTTCAGTGTTACACCATACACGAGATATTGAACACTGGACAAGCATTAATACCTCTATAATAATTTAAATATTCAATTTATCATCCACAACTATCGTGGACTTTAACGTATTTGAGAGACTCAATAATATTTAAAACACAAGTTTGAATTAACACTTTTAATAAAATAATAAATTGTACAACAACAGTATATCAATTAATACGTTAATATTATATAATAAATTTAACATATGGGATTACAATGCTTTTGACAAGACTGTCTATGAACTAGTAGCTCTATAAGAGAAATTCTAGGTACTAAGACGTTACTGTCTAGGAACTGTGTTTAATTCCTTCGAATCGACGGTTTATATACTTGTTTGGGGTATGTAAGTGTGCGTGTTGGATAGGCTAAGTAAGGTAGGGTGTTGTCATTATAGGGTTGTGCTGACTCGCGATATACTCGAGGGACAGGCGCAATTAGGTCATGAATATACAGACATTATATCTATATATGTAAAATCAAATATGGGTAATTTAGTGGTTGTTTATAAAGAGCTGTAGGATATTTTCATTATTGATGAATACCTACATTTTTGGTATTTGAAAACGTGTAAACAAATATGTTCGTAATATTTACAAAAAGACGAAAATATGAGTTAAAATTATAAGTTGTGAATACCAACCATCGATGGAACTTGATTATAAAAAAGGAATGATTTGAAAATTTAGGTTTTCTTAATCAAAAAAGTTAAATAAATAAATAAGGTACAACAAATAATGAAAATATCGAAAGTATTAGAAAACTGGACGAAAATTATAATTAATGAAATGTCAAGGAAATTCATAATGAATTATATGTGAAGTTGTAAAATTATAAAATACTTGCAAAGGTTATTAAATGATTGCTTAGAAAAAAAAAATAGCACACATTCTTTTCACACAGCTTATTTGTTTCATATGGAATTACTATTTTTAGCAACAGTTTAAGATTTTTTTCAAATCAATTCTACGCGGTGAAACCAAATTTGCAAAATGATAAAACATAATATTATATTCGATGTCTGTAGCAAATTTTGTGATTATTGCTTACAAAATACTCATTTTAGAACCATTTAAACTTCAAAAATGCTACACAATGGTATGTACCTACCAGATGCACCATCCTGCCGTTCTGGACCATAAACAATAGGGTTCCTCTTTGTCTAGATTCGAAGAAGTGTACAAAATTTCATGACTACCAGTTGAAAATTGTGACCTGTACCCAGTTATATTGAAACATGTATGTACAGGGTTATCATGCACCATAGGAAATTAGCGTTGAGGAGTGTGATAAAATGAATAAGTGAGGTAACTGTCATAAGATTTGTCATTTATATTTCACCAAAATTCAAAAATAAAATACACAAATAAATAACAAAATACACAATAGTGAGTGAGGAATCAAGATAATGTAATTAATAAGTAAAATGGAGATTTTACACTAAATAGTTCAAAATGGCCGTCAGAAGCCATGACTCAATACCCAAGACAATCAGTAAACTCAGCTTAAACACGTTCTAATTGATCATAGGTAATTTTGACTCGTTGCATGTTTTTTTGTAGGGTCACATATCATCTGTGATTTACAAATATGGACCATATTCCACCGAAGAGCGACTCAGCAACATGATAAATGATTCCTGGGCCAAAATTACCTATAATTAGAGCATATTCAAGCTGCCCATCGTATTGGGTCATAGTTACTCGTGGTGGTTATTTGAACAATTTATTATAAAATGTTCATTTTATTTATTAATTACATTATCTTGATTCCTTCATTGTCTATTTTATTATTTCATTTGTGTATTTTACTTTTGAATTTTGGCGCAATGTAAATGACGAATCATAACTATGACACTTACCTAATTTAATCATTTAATCACGCACAACAATGTTAAATTCCTATGGTGGGTGATAACATAAACAACCCCGTAGATATATTATTAATTTCAGTTGATAATGCCAGAAGTTTCCTGAGGTCATGAGACGAAAAATAAACCCACCCCCGAACCTGAGTCTCACCCCAGATCAATTTTAAAACGTAAATTTTCGAAGAAAATCTACGTGAAAAGAAAAATCGTTGAGTACAGGATTACATGTACGTGGCAAGGTCATGCAAATGAATTTCAGAAGAGCCAAAAAATATGAGAAAAAAAAACAGGTGAATATATTGCTGAGATTCACGGAACTGAAGATACGAGTGAAACAAAAACTGATTAATTCAAAAAAATATTCTTAAATTTTTTTTTTTTTTTTTTTTTTTTTTTTCATAACCTCCGTAGCCGTATTCGTCTTTGACAATTTCCTACCCGCGCAAGTTACTGACCGTTAGCAGTTTTTCAACGGAACAAAATAATACCACAATGGAAGAGACGAACTTCGCGGACGAAACCCTTTAAAATCAAATTGCAAACTCATATTTCGAATGAATGCGGTAGTAATTCAAAAACGTGACAGAAAAAGAAAATAAACTGAAATCTCATTCGCATAAAATTGTTCGTTTAATTTGAAAATGTTGGTTTGAAAAGATAGTATGCAACATCTGTCACATAGAATGGTAGCAGACGCCTAGAAAAACGAGAAAAAAACTAAAAAAACTAAAAAAACTAAAAAAACTAAAATAAAAATAAAAACAAAAACAAAACAAAACCGAACGAACAAAAATTCAAATGCCATTAACGATACGACTTTTAAAAAGGTGTTTTTCGCATTCGCTTTCTCGTCACATAAAATAGATTTTTTATTTTATTTCATTTTTGTTTTATCTTTACCTCGCACGGTACAGTTTTTATTCATAACATAATATATAGCAATCTTTAGCTTCACGATTCATGGTAACCAGCCGTACATTCGTTTTCAAAGCCCAAATGAAATTCAACAATTCGAATTTGTCGACCTCAGATTCGTTCATAAAGTCACTTATGAGGCACATCATTGCCGTAGAATAAATTAATCAACGGGGAAATGAAATGATTTTGATTTTACGTTCGAAGTTGGAAAAACGTTTCACAGCTGGCAGATTAAGTAAAAAATAACTAGCATGGCGACGAACCACTTTATAGTCGCCTGATGCACGATTTGCCAAACTTATACATAATATAACACAGCAATGAGACGTTCCGGAATAATGTTTCATAAATGTTGAAACTTAGTCGAATTAATTCTGATTATTGTTTGCAAATAAGACGAGGTACCTACTCGCGACTATTTATCCATAAAACTTTGTAGGACCAAGATTGTTTCCACGGGGGGACTTGGAGAGGCTCAGATCCTCTTTAGAAATTTGTGGGAAAATGTAGGAGTGGCTCGCACCATCTTCGAGAAATTCACCCAAAATAGTCAGAATTTAAGTCCTGTGAAACAGTAAATCTGTTCGGTAGTTTTTAAGTAGGTTTTCTTTGGAAAATTTACTTATTACGCTTGGTGCGGTATTGGCCCCCAGGGTTGGAGATGGGTACGTCTTATGACCTCAGGAAAATTTCGAAACTAATAGTTCAAATTCATTTATATAGGTAGATATAAAGTAAATTTTTTGTTTCCACAGTACAGGTCACAATTTTCGTTCGATAATCACAAAATTTGGTACGAACATTTGTACTAAGCTAAGGATCAAACCTATTGATTTTTGTGCGGATAGGCCGGACAGTACTTCCGGTACTGCTATTTTTGGTTTTATATTGGTCGTAAAATGCGGAATTTTGAAACTATACGTATGAAATTTGAAATAAATATTCAAAATAATTTATGCAGCCAGCTACGAATTTTGGTGCGGATCGACCGGACGGTGCTTCCGGTATAACTTTTTTTTCTTCTTTTTTTTTTTTTTATTTCGTAACTTTATTATATTTTTTTGGTTTTATTTTAAATTATAAAATATTATGTACCATACTTTATTATGTTAATTAATTTTTCATTTTTTCAAAAAATAATGCTTTTAAATTTCACATTGTCCAATAATCCGTCAGTAGCTGACACATTTCATATAACCATAACATATCATTAACGCATATGAACTTACAGACAATTAATGTGACCATCAAAATTCATAATTATTTTTCTCGAAAACCTACTTTTTCTAACGAGGCTTGCTGCGCTAGAGTTTTTTCTATTATGTTTGTGTTTTTTCTTAACTAGCCACACTGGTAAGGTACTCGTAGCATATCACCACCTTGAAAAACCCAATAATTCGTTCTTTCATTATTTTTATTCATTATCTTATTATTTATGCACTTCAGTACCGTTATATACCTAATTTCGTTTCAGTCGCATTATGGTTGTAATATACGTATTTTCATTATTAAAACTTTTAAATTTCGAACTACCTTTGAAAATTTTTTGAAGGCCTCATCCAGCGATCATCAATAATCTACCTCTCACAATATTTCATGAGAACACCACTGCGTAGAATGCATTTTAATCGGAAAGAAGCAGTCATTCCTGTTGACATAGACCATATCTAATCGATTATACGACAGAGAAAAAAAAATGTTTAATATACGCAATTGAAAAAACAGTAATTTATTGTATCCGAGATTATCAAACATTCAAAAATCTTTCAAAAGCCGTTGCGCGTTTCCACAAGAGAGAAAAGTTTCAAATTAAATCTGGTAGCACGTTATGAAGCAACGTGAGCCTATTTTTGTTCTATACTTCTATACCTCCCTCAGCACGGCTCATCTGCTTACGAGGGAGATTTAAGTACCAAATATTTTATCGAAAATTTTAATATGGAAGTATGGGAACAACCAGAACTTAGGTCTTTTATAACTACAAGAATCTTTTTCACTTATGGCCCTCATATTTGAAAATGACGATAAGAGTGTTACGTATAAGAAGTAGATGGCTCAAAATTTTGGAAATGACGGATACCTTGAACAGGATAAGAATTTTTTAATTAAAAGAAAAAAAGGAAAAAGAAGGAAATTAGCAGAGTGGAGTGGAAAAAGAAACAAACAACAAGAACAAGTAAGGCGCATATAATTTTATTATATTGTGTATTCTGTTACGGACAATGAGGTAATGTGATAAATCCGATCATTGTATACATTGCCCTTCCACTTTTGGCACTGTACACAATGACCGGAATTCCATGATTATTCGTCAATGTATTTTTTTGAATTTACACGTCTGAGATAGTGCTTCCAACTATCTGGATGATAGACGATGCGGATATCCAAGTCTCAGATAAGGTATCTGGAAATTTTAACTATCCAGATATTAGATCCGAATATCCATTTAAATAGGAAAGATAACTGTAAATTAAGTTTTGTTAGGTTTATTTTCAACGTTGTCCCCCCCTAACAAATTTTCAGGTATGCCCAAAATCAAGTTAGCGACGTATGAGAAATATTCAACCAAAAAAAAAAAAATTAATTAAGCCTCGTAGTGTTTCAAGTAAGAAGAAGTACATATGATCAAGGAACATAACAGAAACCAAAAACAGTAGTGGTGTTAAATATCGATCTTTTTTCTTTTTCATATCACTATCACCAACCCGAAAAAGTAAATCACTTTCAGTAGGTACTTGACGTATCTCTGCAATAATATTCGTAACTTCTCAAGGATATTTATAACGAACTGAATTTTACACTAACAAAATTATTTATTACTTATATAAATTTCCTTAACGCAAATACCAAAAATTATCTCGTTTTTCTTTTGTCTTTAAAATATTGCATATTTTTTAACCAAACAGTTTGGACTTATTTCGTAAATTTGCCGTATTTCACTGGGAATTATTCACAATGACCAATTTATCACATTGCCTGTATCATATACGAAAATTTTTGAAAATCGAATCTTTAGAATTTCTATAGACACAGAAAACAGGATAGGCCTATGTCTAAACACTATTCACCCTTCGCAATCACTACACACAATATTTCAGAAGAACAAAAGGTCGATGAGATAGAGAAACATTTCCTACATGGCTATACACGCATCGAGCAAAGTCTGTAACAACACACGTGCGGTCAGCACTTCAAGTAAATTAAATTTCCTGTACTCATAAGAAAAATCTAGCGCAGCAATACTTCGCTAGGAAACCCAGTTTGCCTATTTTTTCATATTCAATTCAAAACAAAAACCTATAAACTAAATTAATGCAACGCAGAAAAGAAGTTCGTAACCCCTCGCGCCGTAAATACGAAAAATATACTTCTAGCAATACAGGCGACTGGTTTTTCTCCAGCCATTTTTATATTTTTCTCGGAAACTATTGAATCAATAGGCTCTAACTTCCTATTAGACATGGTCCAACATTAGGACTACATTTCGTGAAAGTTTAAGCCGTATATTTTTTCGTAGTTTCCTCAAAATTCAGGAAAAACCAATTTTCCAACAATTTTTTCTTTTCTACTTTTCGCAAAAACTATTGATCCATTAAACACGAAACTTCCATCAGACTTTCACATATATATAAAAAAAAAATTATCGTGAAAATCACAGCTCGATTACTTTTGCAGTTTCTTTTAAAATTCAGGAAAAACTACTTTTCTAATAATTTTTTATTTTTGAGTTTTCTCTGAAACTACCAAACCATTAGGCAACAAACCCCTATCAGACCGGATTCTTTAAGTAAAATAATTTTGTTCGGGCAGCCGTTTTTCTGGTAATTTCGGTAAAATATCTGGAAGAAAGATTCTAGAAATATGCTCTAGCAGATTCTGTAATTCTTCTATTTCAAAAATTATCAGAAATTTTGGTTATTTTACCAGATACATTTTTTAATGCAGGGAAGTGTTTTGATGTAACATCCAGAAATTTTATCAGAATTACCAGAAAAACAGCTGCCCAAAAAACTTAATGACTACATTTTGCCAAAATATCAGCTCTATACTTTTTACAATTTTTCTCATTGTATTGTGACGTCTGAAAACAATCCCAAGGCCTACGAAGTATGTCGGGCAATTTCGAGTAATTGGAATAAATAAGTTGGCCGATCCATTATCACAGTTTACGTTTTTATTACAGTTAAAAAAGGTTACTTACAGTACGGTAACAATTATCAGGTCGTGTAGGTATAACAAAATTGTATTGCCTCGTGGTCATCGATGTCCAGTGAACAAACAGATTCCAACCAAGTGTATTTGTTGGAATCAAAAACGGTGTAACAAACTTTACAGTTTCTGCTAACGGCATTCACTTCGTATAGTTTTGGTGAAAACAACTTGAAAAAAGGTGACTGGCTGTCGTATCAAAAGCTGTAGTATGTCATAAAAAATATTTCGTATTCATGACAAATGGATTTCATCACGTACAAAATGAGACTGACTATTCACAGTTCAACCAATTTTGTGAACAGTCGAGAAAGTTAAGGTGTTGGTTCACCGATGACCGAGAATCGAGAATATACACGTCACCACATTGTATTATAGTAAACGATCGATGTGTCTTTTATAATCTCATAGAATGGGAATTTATTTCCATGTGGAATCGATATATTTCCCTTTGGAACTTACCGATAGTATAATCTTAATATTCCTGAGCCATTTCTATCGTAAGTATAATGACAATCGTAATTCGGTGGTGACGTGAGGGGAAGACTGTAGGTAATCAGATGTCACAGTATAAACACAAATTTTAAGAGATACACATATGCATACATGTTAGGAGCAGAAACTGAATTTGCTCAATGAGCAAAAAAATTGTCAAAACGCATTCTGTCATTTAAAAATTGCCAGAATCAAGGTAGTACCTAGCTTTTTTACCACCCTGTGCGAACAAACTTTTTGACGCCCTTCCATTACCTAAATGAGAAAAAATAGTTGTGAAATCGTAATTTCAATAATCGAAAGAGGGTTAGTGATTGTAAATACCTGATTCGATTTAAATACCTATAGGTATACTAGGTACTAGCTTCTTTGATATACGTAATTATTTTGTAAAATAAATTGTTTCTTTTACTCGCATTACTTCATTGCGTCAACAGTTTATAATAAAAATTCTGAATTTAGATAAATCTATTTCTCTTACCTACGTAAGACGTGTTTTGACAAAATTTACAAGCTACTAAATTAAAATTACAACATTATAGCTGTGTTCGATATGGCATTATGGTAAAGAAGAGCGGACCTGGAAACTTTCAGGAATGCTGTCCAGCTAATATTCACTGTATACGTTAATAAAATGTAAATAAGAAATGGAAGCATAAAGATTGAAAGCTTGTTTACATAAGCATCATTCTTACATTCGGCGACCTAAGTGATGGGGCGTAGTAAAGATTCAACTCAGGAATATATATGTTCACTACTTCATTGCCATAAATGAGAATGCCTAGTTTTTGTAGGCTATATTGCAATTCAGTTCATAATCATAAATCAAGAACAATAATTGGGCCTTCTAGGCCAAATGCAAGAATGATACTTATATAATTCTTACATTTTTTCCATTATCTGTTATATCTATACATACCTTCGAAGGTATACGGACAACAACAATATATTATATTAAGGTTTTATTTTATTTTTTATTTTTGGGTTAGTATGGCGCCCTTGCACTCTGCCGCCCTGTGCGAATGCACAGATCGCACGTACCTGGTTACGGTCCTGGCCAGAATGCAAAAATTCATATTCTGGCTGTTTTTAAATGCTCAGAACGTGTTTTGAGCTATAGGTTAATACTATTACACGAATTTCATGTTGTGCTATTAGCCTAAATGCAAAGAACGTGTTATGGAAGTTTCCCAATTCCATAACACGTTCTATGTGTGACTTTTCTTGCCACAACACAAATTAATTTTGTGGCATTTGATCGAAAGGAACAGAACACGTTGTGGTAGTTTTTCAGTTCCAAAGTCAATTCCACAATGCATTCTATACGTTAAGCCCTGTTCGCAATACAGAAAATAATGCTTAAAACGTAGAAAATTGTTTTGACAACAATTATTTTTGCTATTTACTGATAAAAATGAAATAATATTTCCTTAGATGTCGTTCAAGTCATTATACCCTGTTTTTTAGAGGAATAGCATAACATTTCGTATTAACGGATAGCAAAATCTTGCTTCATGAAACCACCTCTCTATGTTTTAAGCGTTATTTTTTTTTATCGCGAACAGAACTTTACTTTTATCGCCATAATGCAAATTTGCATTGTGGCGATAAAAGTGCACAGAAACTTCCACAATGTGTTCTGTTCCTTTCGATCAAATGCCCCAATATGATTTCATATTGTGGTGTTAAAAGTCATGCACAGAATGGGTTGTGGAATTGGAAAATTTCCATAATGCATTCTGTGCATTTAGGCTAATAGCAGAACATGAAATTCTTTTTGTGGTATTTGCCTGTAGCTCAAAACACGTTCTGAGCATTTAAAAACAGCCAAAATACGAATTTTTGTGTTCTGGCAATATTTGAATGACAGAACGCATTCTGAACATTTTTTTTTTTTTGGTCATAGAGCAAATCTGGTTTTTGCTCTTATCACATATTTTATAATTATATACCTATATATAAATATATATACGCATATATAAACATTAATTGTACATGGGAAGGTGGTATCAATTGTTTTCTTTTCTCATGAAACGGATAATTTTTATCATTCCCACCTCTAGCCATTTTGCGAAATCAATTTTAATACCCTGTTTACAAGCAAACTAGGTAAAAACCACATTCTTTATGGCAGTCGAGCATCACATTGATAACGTGTTCTCGATTGAACTACGCGGATGGAAATTCACCAAAATCTGAAAAACCGAGAAAATAAAGAAGAGCTCAGTCCGAAAGGTGAAACAGACTAATTTCAAAAAGTGTTATATACCAGCAGAATCGTTGAACTGAACCACACGGGCTAACAGAATATATCATTTCATATATTATGTACTTTTTTTTTCTCCTTTTTTTCTCTTTCTCAAAATACGTACGACAGGTTTTTCGCATTTTCATTCGAAAATTATTACCTTGAAGGGAATAATGCGGCCTATGCTATGCATAAAATATGTATGTATAAGTCACCCAACAACTTCTCAGTCGAGGACTTCGACGTGTGAGTGAGAAAAAAAACTTTATCCATCTTATTGGGTAACCGGAGAGGGGTAAGGGGGGCGTTCGATAATTTTTTAGTTTACAAAAGATGTCGTCGAGGTCGTATTCACCGATGTAATCCCGGCGAAAATCGTTTCACTTACTTTTTCCTTATTTCTTGGAGTGGCTATATACATACACAGTACGTCTTGTAAAAAAGAAAATACATTGTCAGCAAAAGGGAAATGTTTCGTTAAATTCCAATAGACACGTGCAAACACGTACGTATGCGAAAAAATCAATCGATGATTGAAAACAATTTAAGAAAATTTTTCCGAAGTTGAGATATGCATCCCTTTAAAATTGGTGGATTTTACGAAATCTAACTAAAGGAGAATGCCATGCCACATATGTAGGGAATATATATATATATATATATCTCGTACGCACGATGTAATCTCTTATCAAGTGCAACCAAAATCATATACACACTTTGTTTGTTTGTATGTTCTTACTTGCAGATACAGGCAAGTAAGATACAACGTTCGGCCGATGACAATATAATAGATAAAGATCTCTGAGATGTCTCGGACCAGTACACGAACGTATTATGTCATTTCTTATCAATTGCCATAGCAATGAATAAGAAATGATGTACTTTCTATAACACATATACATATGTAAATGTAATATGTAAATGTACATATGTGTGTCTGTGTGCATGTGCCAAATCCATTATATAAATTCATGAAACAGGCTACAAAATCGCCAGTGTTCGCCGAGGATTTGGCTCTCCCATACTTTACAGTATGAAGTGGCAGAACACACAATACCCGTAGAAGACCCACTTCGTGTGAATACCTCTCACAACAAGGTATTCCACAACATAGAATAAAATTAGTATTAATTTCCGTGAGAAATCAACAATATTCGGTATTCTTTCCTTATAAATTTAAACTGTAAAGTGAATTTTTATCATGTCGGTTCGTTGACCATAATATCATAATATACTGAACCAGCAAAGAACAATGATTTCTGGTTAGACACAGCGGCTCTAAACTGGCAACCTTTGTGTATCAAATACCTTTATGTACGCTATCCTGGTGATTTTAAGGGATGACCTTAATCAAACATATTTTAAATTGGTGAACTCGAGCAAAACATTCGAAGTACGCATCAAGTACACCAGCTAGTTACCTACTTTTATGCCGTCATATCTTTACAACAAATTATATTCGACTTTTGGAGCTTTACTAGTGTCGTACTTATACATAAATAGTCAATGTATCGATTTCATAATGAATAACAAAGACAATTCACGCACTCCGAAAACCTGATTAGCGCTATGAATCAGTATCAGCATTTCATAAAATTTTTGTCTGATAATCAGTCAAGATTTAATCTACTCGGCTGGCTTAAGGAAAAATTAATATTATCAAGATGCATTGTCATTATGGTTACATGCGATAAACATCACTAAACAGGGTCTGTCAAGAGAGCTGCGAAACAGATTTATCTTTTTCAAACAATTGGATGGGACAATTTCTTGGACAAATACCTATCACGAGAGAAACAGTATGATCGAAAATTAAACGTTTTCTGCGACAAACACCTTGGCGCTTTCTGAACAGATTACATTAGAATCCACTTTCACTTATCTTTACGGTGGGGAAAAAATTCACAAAATGAAAATAGCGTACTTATCCTTGAATGGGGCACTCTTTGTTTTATTTTATTTTATTTTTTTCTAACATTTCCATAAATTGAAATTTCATTTCCAGAAAAAATACGGTACGAACAGAATACATTTTTCATTCTTTTTCCGCAGTAATCTGAATAATTTTTTTTTTTCTTACTCGAGAAATCGTATTTGTATAGTTTAAAAATTTCTAAATTTAAATCTTCCTTTTATGAAAGCTGGAATTGAAGTAGATAAGTAGATGTGATTTCAAGCTTTACTGAAAAAACGAAACGGACATTCGCTTAAGATGGAGTCTCTACGGAACTGATCTCAGGAAAATACATACATTATGAGCCTATCTCAGTATTTTAAATACTGTACTATTACGTGCACAGAAAAAAAGTTCCTTGTGAACATAAGTCTACAAATCTTTTGTTTCGAGTTACAGGCTCTTCATGTTTTAAATTTTCCTAAACAAAATCAAATTAGAAAATTCAAAAAGCATTTGAATTCTATTCCTAGGAATTTTGCTGTACTCATGAAGAACAACAAAAAAGGTTCTCTTGTCTAGCTTTCTTTTTATTTTCAATAGTCACGGCATTGAATGCATTCAATTTATCACCTTGTTGGAGTTGTAGTAGGCAACTTATCTTGCAGTCATGTATTTTTTGTCCAACTCCTAGAGATGAGTAAAAACTGTATCTTAAAGACATTTTTTAAAATCAAAAAATCATTTAAATAATATAAAGAGGTGACAACGAAGTTTTGAAGGAGAGAAGAAAATAGAAATTCTCACCCACAGTCGGGGCACATATTTTCCAAATCATGAGTTGCAAAAAAAACTGTTCTAAATTTATTCGTTTCAAAAAAAAAAAAAAGAAGTCCCAAATTAAAGAAAAAAAATTTATTCGAAACACTTTTTTCCAAAACAATTTAATTCCAAGTTTATTTACAAAAAAAAAAAAAAGTAATTCCAAAAAATAAATATTTTTTTCAAAAAAAAATTTGAAAACATTATTAATATGTACCTACCAACTTTCAAAAGAAAACACTCGAGATTTGCCTTTAGCTTTTGCAGCTGGTTTTTCAGGAAAATGATTTATTCTCAAAATTCATATTATTCTAACAGTAAAGAAATCTTTAGGAATTTCAGCCCATAAAGTTTGAAAATAATTTTTGATATTGCCCTTTAGGTACAAAAGCTAAGTATAAAAGAATGAGTGTTGCATCTATGAATCTTCTAGATTTGTGTATATTTGTTCAAGGCCACTACTTGTTACATGTTGAAATACATTAGGATTATTTGCTGGGTTGGACTTGAAAAAGGTTACCTAGAAATCAGTAACACAAAACGAAGTCATATTATAATATTATTGTTTTAGATTTTTATAAATTAAAAATTTTTACTAGTTTTCAACCGACTATTTGAAATAGGTATGCAAGTAATTTCTTTGAAAAAAAAATTGGAATTTTTTTTTAGTATTATGAAATTTGATTACCTACAGCCTTCCCTTCACGTCACCACCGAATTACGATTGTTACTATATTTTACTATAGGGAACGGCTCACAAACTTTAAGATTATACTATCGGTAAGCCACAGTGGAAATACATCGATTCGACCTGGAAATAAATTCCCGTTCTACGAGATAATGAAAGACACTTCGATCGATTACTATTATACAATGTGGTGACATGTATATTCTCGAACTTCGGTCATCGGTGAACCAACATTTTTATCTCTCGACTGTTCACGAATTTGGTTGAACTGTGAACAGTCAGTCTTGTTTTGTACATGATGAAATCCATTTGTCGTGAATACGAAATATTATTCACAACATACTACAGCTTTTGTTTTAACATTAAGTCACCCTTTTTTTACGTTGTCTTTACCAAAACTATACGAAAGTGAACGCCATTAGCAGAAACTGTAAGTCCGTTACACCGTTTGTGATTCCAACAAATACACTTGGTTGGAATCTGTTGGTTCACCGGACATCGATGACCACAAGGCAATACAACTCTACGATACCTGCATGACTAGATACCCTTTTACCATATTGTAAGTAACCTTTTTAACTGTAATAAAAACGTGAACTGTGATAATGAGTCGGCCAACTTATTTATTCCGATTACTCGAAATTGCCCCACATACTTCGTAGGCCTTGGGAGCTTTTGCTGGTAGGCTGGTGGCCTAACTGTTTGAGCTGACTTGTGGTCTCGACTCTACAATTAATCGAGACTCATTGATATACTTCGAATCGTGATATCAAACCCCTATACTCGGGATGTACGTTTATTTTCGGATACCACAGTATATATAAATTTGGAATTAAATTCTTTAGGAAAAGGTTTTTTTTTTCAAATATTGGAATTAATTTTTTTTTGAACTCGAGTTTTGGAAAACAAGTACCCCCACCTTCAGGTATAGATGAATAAAGGAGGAAACTGATCATAGGTGAGACACCTATTTCACCAGCTTGAATTTCCACTTTCTTTGAACATATTTTTCATATAGTTTAATATGAATCAATTATTCTCCAAAAGAAGGGGATCGTAATAGATTGCTACACTGGTTTTACTAATAAATAAAAAAAATCGGTCCAATTTTATTTCATGAAAATTCACCTTCTGTTCCAAAATTTTTCATGTAATTTTTGATAATGAAACGAAGAAAATAAGAATCAAATTAAACACGAATGAGTAAATAATAATGTTAAATGAAATATATTTGAAGCACGAGAGTAAACTGCTGCAAAGTGCGCAGTAGTTAGGTCAGTTTTCAATGACGCTGACAACGATAATTTTGGTCGAAAGAGGACGATGTTTGTAAAAAAATTACAAGACATTTTCTCAACAAATATTTGCAAATGACCAACATCTTTAGAATAAAAGTACCAACCGATGAACTGGACGAAGGACGTGACTCTAAACACCGAATATTTTGCAAACTCGCCAAAATTTCGTAAAAAGGATAACATCAATCAATGGCTTTAACAGCCAGCATAAATTACATACCAATTCGATACGATGGAAAGGAAATAGGGCGAAGAATAAACGGGAGCTGAAATCTAAAATATTCAACCTAATACATGAAAGAGGAAAAAAATTTATGTAAAATATGATATTTTTCCTTTCATTTTTTCATAACGTATAGAACAGAATAATCAATTTAAAGATGTAGTCCAATTTAGGAATCCAAGCCAACCCAGAAGAGAAATATTAATTTTTAGCAGGTTTGTTTTTTTTTTTTTTTTTTTTTTTTTACTTTCGCCATTTTTACGCCGAAGTTCTTCGACAATAAATCACCTTTTTTTTTTCTTTCTTCCAAAAGAATTCCATGCCAAAAGCCGTCCAGTGCGAATGTTGTTTCACAAAAGAAGCGATCGAATTTATCAATAAAATGGTTGAAGGAAAATTTCCGACAGATAAATGTAATCGAGAAACGAACCTTTCATTTGCAGCCGTTATTGAGAAATTAAGTTATGCAAAATTAAATATTCTAACGTCGATTAAATACGGAAAAAATGGAAATAAAAAAAAAAAAAAAAAAAGTACCTATCAAACAAAAAGAGACGCTCTTACATTCTGACCACCTTAAAGCGTACGGTATTGTATTTTTACCGCCTTGAACGAGATGTACTCACAACACTCAGTTATTGTATACAATAACAGAGTGTCTCATTTATTTATTTTTTCAAAAATTGGCTGTTCTTTTCGGAAAAATGCAGCGTTAGAACTGTGACGACTTTATGTTCGATTAACCACGTGATTATAACTGAAAGAATAAAGGACAATTTTTCTTCTCAAAAAGCGCCAAACAACTGATCCGACCCTATGGTGAAAGGGTACAGAAAAAGTTTTTTTTTTTTTTTTTTTTTTTCCCGAAGATATGAGTACGTTTGTACTTACTTTGCATTTTAAATACGTGCACTTCTCATCAAAACAATTTTGGGAATTGTTCTACTCGAGTTATGAACGTTTTTGCTTTTTCCACTTCACAGAACCTAAACTGTACTAAAATCGAAAAGTTAGGACTGAGAAATAATTGTCTTAACCGAAATGGACCCGCACTAAAACTTTTAGTAAAGCACGTTTTTTCAAATTTTCTATAAATTTGACTGCATTTCTGTATTTATGTAAGTATGTTTGTATATATGTATGTATGTATGTATGTACGTACGTATATATATATATATATATATATATATATATATATATGTATGTATGTATGTATGTATGTATGTATGTATGTATGTATGTATGTATATACGTATGTACGTATGTCCGTATGTACGTATGTATGTACGTACTGAGACATCAAAATTCCTCCAGATTTCGGTCCAGATTACGATACCAATTTTCTTCAACTACTATTGTTATATATTTACTGAGTAGGAAACGGCTCACGAGTCTTAAGATCGTTTTTATTTACTAGAGTTGGCCAACTTATTCACGTTCCCTATAAACGGAAATGAAAATGGAAATCAATCAACTGTCGCAATAAATGGATTACTCTGTTCTACGTAAAGTTAGGGAAGATTTTATTTCGCCATTGTTAACTAAACTAAATTGGAAACGTGTAGGTTTTTATCGGATCAATGGTAAACCAATGTTGATTCTTCCTATTTTTATTAAGACTGTTCTCCGTTTGGTTTGTGGAGATCTGTCAGTCTCATTTTAGACCTGCTTCTCATTTCTCAAGAATGTTTTTGGGTTTGCGGCTAAAATACATTATTTTTATCCGACATTTAAAATCAATTAGGTGCCCAGTTTGGGTTCATTTTGTTGCGAAATTGAACTTTTAATACTTGTAATAATAACTAATTTTTTTTTTTCCATGCTAAACCATTTAAACCGTTCTGATTTGGACTGTTTGTTGTAAAAAGTCCCAACCTATGTTTCCCATTCAAGGAGAATGGTCGCATGGTTAAAGAAGAGAGTAAATAAACATCATTGACCAACACGACTCTTTAATTATTTGTTGAAATGTACGTTTTATTTTCATAATTTTTATTGTACACTGTGATAATAAGTCGGCCAGTCATTTTTCTTTGATAATTAGTGAAACACTAATAAAATCAGGCTACATAGGCCGTCTTGGTACGCTGGTAATGAGTTTCTGTTTTTACTGATTTATTCTCTCAACTCTGTATTGGTCTTTGATTTGTGGTTTCCCAATTTTGAACTTACTTTGGGTATACCTCTATGAGCCACCTACTTGGGGTGTTGGTTTTTAGTTTTGGACACCACAGTATATACGTATGCATTTATGTATGTATGTATATATATATATATGTATGTAAGTATGTATGTATGTATGTATGTATGTATGTATGTATGTAAGTATGTATGTATTTATATATGTACGTATGTACGTATGTATGTATGTATGTCCTTGACGATTCCTTCATGGGACAAAACCGAAAAAATAAGAATAAGAAGAGATAGAGTAAAATAAAAGAGCGAAAAAGTAATTGTTTAGGAGTACGTTGACAAAGGCAATTCAATAACATTTTTAACCGTCAACTACTAGTTTTTACTTTAGAAAGCACGAAAATTTGTTTTAATAAATTTTTTTCTCATTAATTACTACCAAATCGAACATATAGCAACTGCATATATGCGGTAGGTTAAACAGGTAATGGACAAATGGAGAATAGAAACGTTCACTGTTGAAAAAAAAAAAAAAAAAAAATAGAACCGTAGAATTCTAAGTAATCAAAACTTCTTTTTTTTTTTTTTTATATATATATTAAATTACAAACGTACAAGCTTCAGAAGGACGAGATTTTGCAACTCATTAAAACACAATGTTTGAATTTTCCTCTAACAGGCGTTGGTAATCAAACATTTTTCAACTCCATTCAGATTTTAAATTAAAATACAATACCTACCTGTTAATTCTCCGAATTATTTTCACTTAATTTTGAAAATGAACAAACGGAAACACATTGGCAAAAGCAGTAAAAAGTCATAGAAAAGCAATGAATAAATATTACGACAGCAAACAGTTTGGATAATAAAATGTTTTTCTCATTTAAACAAATAAGAAATCTCTTTTTTCTCCAGTAAACATCATCAAGCCATATATTTTTCATACAAATATTCGCATTTTCAAATAAAGAGTATCCTGCGAATGAATTCACGCTGTTGATCTCGATTTTTTTTTCGGAAATTTATTAGTTTTATTTTTTGGTAGGTAAGAAACACGTTCCCCAAATGGAAAATAAACTTCGTTCCAGATAAAAAGTTTTTTCGTTAAATGACAAAAATGCGGGCGATTCTTTGGAATGACCTTTTTTTTCCTTGTACCTATATATAGCTTCAAAAAAAAAAAAAAATACTCGCGAACAGCAAGGTTAATTTTTCATGAAACGTCCCAACGACTACTTTTTATCATTTAATTAAACTTTACTGTTATAATATCGTCTTCGCAAGATGTTTTCCTCTTTTTTTCTTTTATTATTTGAAAGAGAATTTTTTTTTCTCCAATACTGTATCGTGAGTATACCACTCTTACCTTTTTAAAAATGTATAAACGAGCCTAAAGTGTTAACACATTTTCATTTCTCGACATTCAATGAAAGCAATTGGAAACGATTTCGTATTTATCAATATAGTATTTTCGAACAGTTTTCACAAGTTTTGATTTGTAAACGTTTCTAAATTATTTTATTTTTTACGAAGATTCCGTTTATAATATTATCGAAGAAGAAATTCTAAAAAACTGATCACTCGAGACACTCGCAATAGTCATTAAACAGTTTTCATAAACTAAAAGAGAGAAGTATCTGGCACTTTTGACAGGAGAAATAGCTGATGGAATAGACCAGACCGCAGATTGTCGTGGAAAATTAATTTCCTAAGTACTCCGTCGCAGGCTGGTAAGTATGGGCAGGACCATTATCATGTTGATAAAAAATTTTACACCCTTCCACGATCTGGTGTATTCTATTGTATTCTATCAGAGAAATAGTCAAAATTATTAGTACTTGAATAATATCAAATTTTGACAATAAATTACATCATATTATGGTGTGCATAAATTCCCAAACAAAAATATGTCGCGATGACTGTAGGTAATTTGTTTTCATAATTAATTCGATAATTTTCTTAATACGTAGCACTGAATAGGCTAAAAATTTTGTTGAGAGCACGAATGGGTATGTACCTTCCTACCACATTCGTATCACCTTCCCCATAGCAATACTCGAAGAATTACAGTCAATGATCGCATCAAGAATGCAGCTGGGGTGTAGATTGGCGAAAAAGTGGAATGTTTTGTGGTTGGACTGGAGCAGAAAAGTTGAACACAATTTTATCAGTTACAACAAAGTATTTCTGATCGGTTAGAGTAGGTACTCGAAAAATTTACGTTTTGATGGTGGTGTGAGTGTTTTGGACTAAAAAAAAATGTATTTCTCAAACAGGCTTGAAAAATTGATTTTTCAGGGGAAAGTAAAAAAAGAAAAAATCACACTAAATAATTGACATCTCAAGAAAAACTCGACGGACAAAAATCAAAATAGGTAGGCCTGGTCCTTGTGTCAGAGGTAATATTCGTACCAAATTTCGTGGCTACTTGACCAGAATTTCAACTTTTATTGTGTTTAGCCTCCCAACAACCCGAGAGAAAAAACCATGGAGTCAATCGCAACAAAGTTTGTAACCATGTTAAAATTATTCTAAATGAACGTCTATTTAAAATTTTGCAGCTATTGTTGAAAATTACTCAATAAAGAGGGAGTAAACTGCCACAAATGCGACATAATGGCACCTAACAGACGTAGCATACAATTAATTTGCACCAAATTTAAATGGTCTTGTCCTCGACTTAGTACTAACTTTTTGTCCAAATTTTGTAACAACTGAGCGAATATTACGTCCTGTACAGTGTTAACAAGAATTGTGGATATACACACACACACACACACACATTATATTAATACATATGAATATTCAAAACCACCCATATTAGGACAAAGGCATATAAAAAACAATTACAAATTTCATATTTTGTAAGAACGACAGGAGGGCATTGAAAATGAATAAAAATTTAAAAAAACTCTAGCGCAGTCAGCCTCGTTAGAAAAAGTAGGGTTTCGAGAAAAATAATTATGAATTTTGATGGTCACATTAATTGTCTGTAAGTTCATATGCATTAATGGTATGTTATGGTTGTACGAAATGTGTTAGCTACTGACAGAATATTGAACAATGTGAAATTTAAAAGCATTATTTCTTGAAAAAATGAAAAATTAATTATAACATAATAAAGTATGGTACATAATATTTTATGATTTAATATAAAACCAAAAAAATGTAATAAAGTTACGAAATAAAAAAAAGAAGAAAACATGAACATAAGGTTAATTTTTGTTACAAGAAAAGTTCATGCAAATTAGAAAAAAAATATGAAAAAAAAATCTTTACGGGAAGCACCGTGTACAGTCGATTCGCACCTAAATTCGTAACAGGCTACAATAAATTATTTTGAATATTTATTTCAAATTTCGTACATATGGTTCCAGAAAGCTGCATTTTATGACTAATATAAAAACGAAAATAGCAGTACCAGAAGTACTGTCCCGCCAGTCCGCACAAAAATCCATAGGTCTGCTCCAAGGCTTAGCACGAATGTATTGTGACCTGTACCACGAAAACAAAAAATTGATTTTATATCTATCTATACATGAATTTGAGTTATCGGTGCCAAAATTTTCCTAAAATCACGAAATAAAAATGTAACCATTACCAACCCTGGAGACTAATACCACACCAAGCTTAATAAGTAGATTTTCAAAGGAAAATGTAGTTAAAAATTAAGAGTTGTTCATTTTTCATTTTCTTTCAATTTCATATTCATTCTGTAAACTGTGATGTCCAAAAACAAACGTACATCCCGAATATAGGGGTTTGATATCACAATTTGAAGTATATCTATAAGTCTCGATTAATTGTAGAGTCGAGATCACAAGTCAGCTCAAACAGTTAGGCCACCAGCCTACCAGCGAAAGCTCCCAAGGCCTACGAAGTATGTCGGGCAATTTTGAGTAATCAGAATAAATAAGTTGGCCGACCCATTATCACAGTTCACGTTTTTATTACAGTTAAAAAAGGTTACTTACAGTGTGGTAATAATATCAGGTTGTGCAGGTATCACAAATTGTATTGCCTCGTTGTCATCAATGTCCAGTGAACCAACAGATTCCAATTAAGTGCGTTCGTTGTTGGAATCAAAAAAACAGTATAACGGACTATACAGTTTCTGCTAATGGCGTTCACATTTGTATAGTTTTGTTGAAAACAACTAGTAAAAAGGTGACTTGCTGTCGAATTAAAAGCTGTAGCATGTCGTGAATAATATTTCGTATTCACGACGAACAGATTTCATCACGTATAAAACAAGACTGACTGTTCACAGTTCAATCAAATTTGAGAACAGTCAAGAGAGATGAGATTTGAAAATATACACGTCACCACACTGTAAAATAGTAAACGATCGACGTTTCTTCATTGTTACGTAGAAGTGGGAATTTATTTCCATGTGGAATCGATGTATTTCCCATTGGAACTTACCAATAGTATAATCTTAATGTTCATGAGCCACTCCCTATCGTAATATATAGTAACAATTGTAGTCTGGTGGTGATGTGTAGGTAATTAGATGTCACAAAACAACGAAATAACATTATCACCTCGTATTTAAATTCTCGACCTCTTTTCCAAACAGCTTGTTACAAATTCATTAAATGATCGAGAATGTTTAAAAAAATTGGATAGACTTCGGTCAAGCTACATAGATCATTTCACCTTACATTATTCAGAATGTGAAATCATAATATAAGTACATGAGCTATCGAAATTTTTGGTTTGAATTTCTTAGAAAGTTATGGAACTTGGGAAAATGCGAATTCTAAGTACCTTATTTCCGGAATTCACGATGAAGAGTTTACCGAGCTTGACATGTCAGATAAGTAATCAATAATGATTCATTGAGAAAAAATACGGATGGTTATATAGGTACGTTGTACAGCAGTAGGCCTATCAGGCGTTTTACAAAAAACTAAAAGAAAGTGATAACACGCTCGTAAAAATGCTATCCGTAACTTCGTCTTCTATTCGAATTCAAAGGAAAAGTTTAACCTGCAAGAAGAAGTATTTCGATTTGTCATGAATTTAGCGAACACCTAATATTCAATATTGAAGATATTCGAATATTTTGCAAGCCGTTTTTTTTTTTTTTTTTCCTTCATATTTCATCAACAATACACGGAGATATGAAAAATCTATTTTACATAACCGTACATAAAATGATGCGGATGAATATATATGCTTTTTTTTTTCGCTCATAAAATACGAAGATAACATCAGTCATCCAACTCGATTCGAATTTTTTATGCAGCAACCTGTCATTCGTAGCTGAAAATTACTCGTTCATAATCCGACACCCAACTATAGAATTATTCTTCTAATCGCATTTTATTATCTTCCAATAAACGTATACAGGCGTTAAAATAAATTTTGAACGGTGGAAAACTATTTGATCGATATAAGCTTACTATCGAGATTTTTGTTTATTTGAGTCATTTTGTAGGCCTACTTACAGATAAAGTGTTTAAACATCAAACCAAATTCACACTGTCAATGTCATACAATGGGGGACAATGTAATAGTATTTTGGGCTACAAGTGCCTAAGCGCTTGTAGCGCACTATATTTTCTATAACAATTATAGGGAATGCTGTTCTTAGGCATTTGAGGAAAAAAACTGTTCCTCTGTAAATATAAATGCGCGAAAACAAGTTCACTAACAATATATTATAAGAGTAAACTTACATCACCTTATTAACCAGCATATGTGGCGCAGTTGGTAGGTTGATGGTCTACCTTATAGGAGATGCAGATACGAATCGAGGCGAAAAACTTTTAAACATAAATTCAAGTTCGAAAAAATAATAAAATTAAACAAGACATAGGAATTGAATTGAATAAATTTTGGGTGAAGATTCCAAAAAAGTGGTTAAAATATTCTGACGTTCTTCATAAAAATGTCGCAAGAAAAAAAAAGTCTATAGTACTGGTTCATGTCACACAAAACATGCCACAAGATACCATTTGCAAAAAGCACAAACACACACTATTATGTGGTACGTTTATTAGCTTGACTGAGTATAGTGGTGTGGTACAAGTGTAGGAGAGACTAGGCCTCGTCTAGAACGGTACCCTTTATTAGTGGTGTGTGCAAACTTTTGTATCATTTTCTGAGGTTTCTATATCACTTGAAAAAAATGTTTAGACACCTTCTGTGGGGACATTACTCGTATGAGGTAATAGGGGCTCGCACCCCTCGACGACAGTCGCCGCCCAAAGGCTGGCAATAATCGTCTTTATGACGTTAAACAAATTTACACTGGTGCGTTTGTATGTTCGTACCTGTACGTACGTACAGGTAAGATACATTGTACGGGCCAAGATCAATTACCTGATAACGATCTCGGTAATGTCACGACCCGGTACCAAACGCACTGCGTCGTTTCTTATCACCTCAACGGAGACAAGAAACGACGTAACGCATGACATAATTACGTACATATACGTATGCATGTGTGTCTGTGTGCGTGTACCAAATCCTGTATATAAACTCTCAGAACCGGCTCAAAAATCGCCAGTGTTTGCCGAGGATTTGGCTCTCCCATACTTAATTGTATGAAGTGGCAGAACACGCAAATACTGTTGAAGACCTTCTAGTGTGAATATCTCTCACGACAAGGTATTCCACACCTTCGTTGTTGATAATTTTGTATACGGAGTATGTTATTTGCGAATAATTTTTTGGTATTGTTATTAGGAAAGAAGTGAACCACTAAAAACCTGTCGGGGCACAAATAATGCATTTTTAGAGGTAAGGTCTAAGCCAGATTTTGGAAGATTTTCAATTCATTCAAAAGGGTACTTGAAACTATCAGATTCCGAAGAAAAATCTCTTCTCTGATTTTATCGAGTGAAAGACCCTTTTTTATCTGTTTTAACTGGCTGTAGGTAGGTACGTAAAATTTATCGTCTCTACCCCTCACCTTACCGGTAGTTTTACGAAAAATAATCACGTATCACATATTATTTGAAAATTTGTTAAAGTTTGGGAGTCATCTATTGGTGTAATAGCCATGTAATTAGTACGAAAAATTTCTTGGATCTGGTTTTCATTCATCGACGCTTGAAATTTTTCGACCCTTTGTGTTTCTTTTGTTGGCTTACGCCTTCACCAGTGTTTGGTGAAGTGTAACGTTCTAATGATATGTCGTCGTCGGTGCGGTCACAAAGTAAGTATATTTTGCCTACAAAAAAAGGATGTGTGTTATCGATACGAGTAGCCATTGTGCTTTTATTCATTCGACAGGCTCCGTTTCTATCGTGTTAGAGTGAATTTTTCTACCTGAACGCACTGCATTTACAAGTGTATGCCGAGAAGAACTAAAAGAAAATAGGTTTGTTTACATATTTGACCCCACAAAGAGTTTATTATGCATGCTCGAGACCTTTGAAGAAACAAAAATTAACTTATAGTAACTTACCTACATTGAAACTGATTATGTATTTTCAGGATTGTTGCATAACTTCTATCATAGCAGTATGTAATTCAAAATTATGAGAAACTATCCTTCGAAAATTATCTTCAAATACCATTATTCTTGTATTATAATAAAATTTTTCCAAATTTTTCATAATAATTGTTACATAAGTTAATATATTATTATTTCTTCATGTCAAAAATTTCCTTTACTTATGGTATAGTTTGTCACAAATTTTTGAGGAATCAAACAATTCTGCACACAATCACACAGTTTTCGGCACTTATCTATTCATCCATATATTGTAAATTATTATTATTTTTTTTTTTTTTGCAGCATCAAATTTCTCCCATTAAAAAAATTTTCATAACATTTTAACTTCATGTAGGTGCTTATCATTAACCAGTTTTTTCCAAGTTTCGTTTTGAAAGATCTATTCTGAGAGCAGTAATTAATTTCGAAAATTTCAATCTGGAACCTCTTCTTTTCAAAGTTGGTTATCAATTCTAACCAATGGCTTTTGCATCATTTTTGTATACCTACCTTTAGTTTTCCTTATTTTTTCTTCTCTATTCTTCAGTTCCTCATTGATTTTTCTTCAGTCTTCTCGTTTTCAAATTAGCGAAATCAGATAATTTGGGGAGCACGAATAATTTTCAGCTGGTGTAACGACAATTAACAGAAAGATAAACGTGACTTAATGATGAGCCGATAACAAGCTGATGAATTATCACGCAAACAATACATGACATTTCTCAAGCCATTTTTGAATACTGGAATCCAGATTATTTTATTTGGCTGAAATTTAAAGGACACATATTTTTAGGTGTAGGAAGATGATCTAGATAAGTCCCAAATCTGAGAAAATTTTATGAACAGATATATAAGCATCTCAATTTATCCATCAGCAGTCAGTAACAGCTAACAATTAAAAATTCGTTTGGAATTAACGTGGTTTTAAGATCCGCAACAATTGGGTCATTTTCAATGAGGTCGCTATCCCCACTCCATTAAACTCCTGAAATGCATAGGAAATATGCTCCTTTTAACGCGAATTTTTGGTCGTACTTCTTTTATTTGAAAAGATAGCTACTTTTTGTGAATAAACAAAATTGTAGAAGAGACCTTAAGGAATAAAATCAACTTAAGAACAAGAAGTTTAAGCTATTAGACGCCGAGAAAATTGAAGAAGAAAAAGAGATCAAATATCAAATTGGTATAAATTAATGCTATCAGAAAACTTTTTCCTAGAGACAACTAATGATAACACTCAAAAACAGTGAATTCATGAAAATATGTAGTTTTAATTTGTTGTTCATAAGATAAACTTTACTGATAACATTAAATTAATCCAATTTGACGGACAATTTCATCTTCTTCTTCAATTTTCCCGGCTTTCAACGGCTCAAAATTCTCGTTCTTGCACTCATTTTATTTCTTAAAGCCTCTTCTAAAATTTAATTTATTTCGAACAAATAGCTGTCTCTTATTTTAAGACAATTACGACCGAAAATTCGAAGCCTTTTCTATACTCACAATGCTTTTTGATGGATGGGGTTGGGTTTGTGGAAGAGGGGTTGCAATCTGCGTATAACTAAATTTTGTGATTAATGATAAAACAACGGACAGCTGTCTCATATCGAATTTTGAATCATAATTGATGATTTAACATCGGTTTCTATTATTGAATTTTGTTAATGAATTCGAATTTGGATATTGAATTTAAAATACGATTGTTTACTTTTCAGCGTACAGCTACTCATCCGAGTAAAGCTCGAATCGGTAAACCAGTTATAGATACTAAGGACATGGCTAAAAGTAAAGCAACCTCGGGGTCAACTTGCGTAGCCAAAAGCAAAAAAAAAAAAAAAAAAAAAACACACTCGAATCGCCCGAAAACCTTATAAAAAGGGCGCACCGAGAGCAATTTTTTCGGAAAAATTAAAAAAACGTACGATTAACAAATACACGCGTACCGTATGCGTAATTTACGGAACAAAGTTCCACTAATTTCGTAAAAAACAAAAGCATCGATGCATATAGGTAGTTTATAATAAAATCGCATAACGCACGAATGTACAGAAAATATGTTATACGTACTGTGGAAACGTACGAAAGACGTACAGGTAACTACCCTGTGGGAAATATCCAACTCCACGTGGAAAACACTCAACATTCAAGTTTTCCCTCGCGGTTTCCGAAACCAATTTAGTTTTTCGGAATATTATCATATATTTCTACTCTACCGAATTCGTACGCTCGATCGCTCGCTCATTTATCATTTTCGTGATTTTTCGCATATACGGTGCGACAAAAAAGCCAAAAATTAACGTAGGCTAAACGTCGTATTATTTACCCCGAGTAACGAGTGCGAAAAATTTCGGAATTCGTTTTCGACATCGCGAGCATAGGGTCGTTCGTGCTTGATATATAAATAAAATAGAAAAATTTTAAATGGGGAAAAAAAAAAAAAAATGAGATCCTAGAAGACGAATAAAAAATAATTCTCGAAAATCGAAAATCTTACGAAAGCTCGAACCATCCGCAAACCGGGAAAAAAAAAAAAAAAAAAAAACACCACCCGAACGCAGAACCACCTGGATCCAGCGCCAAACGAAGACTGTATTTCTCCAAGCACCGCACCACCGACGTACAACATATTTAACCAAAGTTTCAATTTTATTCATCGCCGCGACAAACAATATTCCGCGGTTATATCCTCGTATCACCCCTATTTTTCAACCCCTTCGTAAATATTTTTTCGAAAAATACCTTTACATTTTGGCACAAGTTTTTCAGTTTTTCAGTTTTTCAGTTTTTCCCGATCATCTTATTGTTTCTTTTTTCTGACGGAAGGGTTGAAAAAAGAGCGAACAAATGAAGAAAAAATTAATTTGCAAAAGCGATAATTTGAAAAACGGACGCTAGCAATATGGGAAAATCACGAACTGTAATCTTGTTATTCGATTTTCGAATTACCAACCAATATGGAGAGCAACACTCTACCAATAACCCTGTGGCCATTCACATTTTTATCCGTATACCGAATAAGAATTCGTGTTATTTGCAGGATATTTAAAAAAAAAAAAAAAAATACAATCCTTACTATCGTTAAGGACGAAATAAATTTAATTTTATCATATCGCAACGCACGATACACGTGCATTCGTAAAAATCCTTTTTCGCGTCCGTATACGCGGATAAAAATAAAGTTTACTCAATAATAATCAGTGCCTGGTTCACCCAGCAAAAGCAAAACTCTCGGATGTGGAAATTAGAAAAAATTTCGTTATAATTTGATTAAAGCTGATGAATTTCATAAACATATTTTTATAACATATCTCGATTCTGGAGGAAAAAATATTGGAACGAATTTCTCACTCCGACTATTTACTCTCTTGATCATACTGCTTATAAACTTGTACATTTAATTATCTCGTACCGCGGTAACACTGATCGGCGGACATCTTAATCTATACCAAAACTATTCAATGTTATTTTTCATTCTTTTAATATTGCTCTCTGTTGCTGAAACAACTCTCTTATTTCGTCCTCGCCTCATTATGGTAGCTATCGCTTCGTTTTATCTTTAAAGAGAGTCACAACAGGAAAAGAGCAAAGTTATTCACCAAATGTTTTAACTTGAAAATTTTTTGAATTCAACGTTTTTTATTCCCTTGTTAATGGCAGTAAATTGTCGGGAAAGTGATCATAATATAAAATAATTCGTTTTTAAAAACGGTGATTCGTGATTCAAATTAATTTATTTTTGTAATGTATTGAATCTTTTTCATTTTTTGTGCGTATTTTTACCTAAATCATTCATTTGTATATCAAGAATAGGCCAACTCAAGTCAATGATACTGTGATTGGACCAATAAATTCAAGATACCAACGTAATATTCGGTAATTATTCAATCATTAACAACATTGGAATCAAGATCAGTCAACGAAACATCGAATTATTCATCATCAATCAGCCAAATTGGAATCCAGATCAAACTCAAGAACATAGCCAACTTCAAAATTTAGTGTTCCTTTTGTCATCAAGAGGCAAAGCAACAACTTAAATCATCAAAGGGCAATTTTTTCGACACAACGGATAATGGTTATCGAGTTCTAGCTGAAATAACTTCCAATCTCTAGTCAATATCAACTCAAAGTTCCTACGAATCAATCACCGAACATCGAATTATTAGTATCTTTATAAAGGAAATAATCAAAATTATAGAAATAATAATTATAATCCCACAAATAATAGTAATAATAGTAATAATAATAATCCTAATTCAACGGATAATCAAAACTGTAGTCAAAATAGTGGTAATAACTGCAACCAAAGAGGAAACTATAATGGGCAAAATTGTAATAACAATCATAACAGCGGTGGACATCAAAATAATTATAATCACAGAAATAATAATCAAAATAATACATACTGTAATAGATATGGCCATACATATCAAAATTGTAGAAATCAAAATAATAGTAATGAAAATAAAAATAACGATCATCCCCCTAAAAATAAAGAAAATAAAAATCAGTCAAACAATAATAAAAAAGATCAAGAAGAAAAGGCAGTCCGAATGACTTGCATGGTCAGACAAATTCAACCAAAATCTGATGAATGGTTAATTGACTAATTAACAAAACCCAAAATACACAATAAAAATTGTAAAACATTAGTAGAAAAATCAATATTGGATGGTGCAGCAGAGGTCCATCTAACCTCAGACATCTCCAAACTTTCCCATATTGTAAAATTTATAACTCCGGTTAAATTACAGCAAGCAGGTAAAGATGATTATTTGTAAGATACTCTATAAAAATGTTCCTACTAATTTTTTAATTTAATGCCATTACAGCTCTCCCAAAAGCATTGAAAACTGTCACTTATTAAGATATATTACAATGTGATAAATGATAATGATGCGTAAGTTGTAATTTCTGTTGTTTTTTTTTAAGCTTAAATCAATTAACTTTTTTTTTTCTATGGTGATAGCTTAATGATATTTTCATAATTATAAATCTCACTTCTTCATAAAAATATTTTATTTTACTTATTGTTTAAGTTTTTGGTGGTTATTGTTCTAATTATGGTTGTGATTACAAGCCCTAGTTTTGTAACGGATTATAATAATTTTCAGCAAAATGTCAGCTTTTGTTTATTTTTGTGATTGATTTTTTATTAATAAATTTCATCTATATTATATTTTATTATTATTATTATTTCTTACCAAAATTTGGGTGAAAATATTATATCTAAATGAGTAATCCTACTCATATTCTGTATTTAAATATCAAAAACAAAGTAGAATTAGCCACAGAAAAAATTCTGAAAAACTGGAAGAGCTCTTTATCAATACAGGCCTTTATTCCCTTAGAGAACATAAAAATAAAGGTGGAAAATGCAAAATGCATTAGGGGCTTCATACTTCTGAAATGAATTTTGAGATAATCCTTTCTCAATAGTATTGCAGAATAAAAATACTAAAATACAGAAACAAACACTAAGGAACTTAAGATTGATTGAAATTATTCTAGTCCATTTAATTTTCAGGAAAATAAAACATTTTTGTGAAGAATTGATGATTTTTAATATGAAAGTATCATTTAGCTATCACCTTAGACAAGAAAAAGTCAATTCATTAGCTAAAAAAAAAAAATAAAAACTACAAGTTATACATCATATCACATTATAATGTATCTTAAGAAGTGACAGTTTTCAATGCTTTCTGGAGAGCAATAAAGGTATTAAATTAAAAAATGAGTAGAAACAGTTTTATAGAGTATCTTATGCTGAATAATTTTTATTCTAACACTTTTTATTTAAAAATCAATATTTAGCAAGATAATTGATGAGAAAGCATCATCAATTTTGAATTACTCTATATGGATAATGAATAACTTTCTGCCAGTGCGCTCAGGGGCAGTTAGGCAACCGTTTTCTTCATGTATTTTGCGAAGTTACTCATCTAGTCTTCTTTAGATACATATCTGTGACATACATACATACAATAATTGCTCGTATTGTGGTATAGGATTCGATTTCGTTAGAACAATGAAAATAGCAGTAATTTGCAGAACATCGAAAGCCGAGAACGTAAATTTACCCCAAGAAAGTAAAAATAAAAACTCCATCTATCACAACGAGTGTACCTAATAGCGAATTTTCTTCTCTTTTTGAGTAGGTTTTCTGTGAAAATCTACTTATTACTTTTGGTGGTGTGAAATGACTTTGAGGTGGAGGTGTAGGTATACATTTTTTCGTTTCATAACTGAAGTAAAGTTTCGGCAACAAAAAATCAAATTCGCATGCGGGTTGTTCCAGTTTCTCTTCCAAACTCGCAAGGGTTATGGTACAACTCGTTCAGATAAACAAATAAGTTCTTTTCGCAATAAATCTATCATCAATTTGCGAAACTGAAACTGCTTTTCAACGTACGTTAGATATGTAATTTTTTTACACACTTTTTTTTTCTGTTTCAGACGACTGAGTGCAATTTGACTCTATCGAGGTGTCTGTCACTTTTAAGAATTTTTTTTTTTTTTTAATTTTCAAAACTTTGCCCTTTTATGTCAATTTTTGAGGTAGGATTAATGCCAAGAGAACTTTTTTGTTTGTCTGAACGAGTTACATCGTACCCTTGCAGTTTAGGAAGAGAAACTGGGACATACTGTCGACAGAAGACAGAAGGTAAAGTGGCGGGAATTTTTTTTATTGAGTACATTCATTCATCTATATCGTAATGGGAGTAGGTATATCTTGCTCCTTTTTTTCTTAACGTTGATACTTTTTCACTGGAAATAATTTACTTTTAATTTTAGATAAGTTGAAAATACGTCGTACCAACCCTGTTTTTGCTTTAGAAAGTGCTCATTTAACATTCAGATTCATGCTACAGTGTTAATGAAGATAAACAGAAGCAGAAAACAACCATTTTCCACTGTATTTGTCTTCCATCCCTGTGTCAACCGAATTACTGATTTCTAATGAAGGTAAACAGAAGTGGAAAACAACCATTTTCCGCTGTAGCAGTTTTCCACGCCTGTGTCAAACCAAATTAGGAGTTTTTTCCCACTTTTTTTTCTCTTCATGTAGAAACAAAATGACGAATTAAAAAAAACTATGAAATATTTATGGTGAGAAAATCATTGTAATTTAATCTAAAATAATTAAAATAGTGTACATGACAGGGTTGGACAGTATGCGATCAACTTGGTGATAACATCACTTAGCTTTGCCTCCTTCGATTTCATAATCGCATACTTTCCAACCATGTTGCGTAATCTACTATTTCACGATTAAGTCACCATATTATCTGTTAATATTAATAGTAAATTACACATCAAGGTTTAAAAGTGGATTTTTACATGCAGAAGAAAATTTGCAAACAAGCGCAGTAAGTGAGCAATTCCCAAGTCATATAAACTCACTTTTGAATCTTGTTGAGGAGGATATTTTTTATAATTAATGATCACAAAGCATGAAATGTTGTTTAAATGCCCCATAAATATTCTTAATAGTGGGTGAAATACTTTTGAATGAAACGTGTGATACATTAGAATACTGTGAACATTCCCTCATAAACAGCAGCAATTGTGGCGCTATATGTAGCAAGATTGACTGTTTTGCAAGAAGTACCTGGTTCAAATGCCACTCGGGATATTTTTATTTGATTTTTTATAAATATTATTTCAAATAATAATTTTGATAGGAGGGGAGGTTATGTAATTATTTTTAACATTAAAAAAAAAAAAATAAAAAAAATAAGGGTATACAGGTATTATAATTGAAATTAAAATAAAAACATCAAAAGTTAGAGTTCATCATTTTGATTGCAATCTTATAAATTAACTACATCAGAAAGAAGATATAACCTTGTTACCTTGCAACCTCCACATCTTGTTGTAAATCATCAAAGTATAGGAGTAATGAAAAAGCAATATGTCAAATAAGTGGCAGGAGTGGTATATATGTATATATATGCGTGTGATTGAGAGAGAGAGAAAGAGAGAGAGAGAGAGAGAGAGAGAGAGAGTGAGAGACACACAGAGAGAGACAGAGATATCAAGAAATATTGCTATCTCTTTATCACCCATTGCACATTTTCCCTGATTAGATCAAACGCAGCAATAAAAATAATTCATGCAGTTTTTGAAACGTCCTCTTATACGATTTTAATAAGTTTAACAAACATAATTAAAAATGAATGAAGAATGATCTGTAACATTTACAGACATCAAAAAGTAATAAATCACAATGTTTACATCTGATGACATTTTCAGCTATATGTGAAAGAGAGACAGCAACAGATTTTCAATAGCTCTTTTTCTTTTTAACAGTTTCCTGGAATTTTATTTACATTTGGCTTATACTTCGACGTTGTAAAGTGAACATTCCCCCACGTAAAAAATTTTACATGGTGGCACGTTTACTATACTTACATCGAGGTTATGCTTCATCAATGATAAGCACTACTTTTTGCTTGCAAAATATCAGTATAAACACATTATTTTTCTAATCCTTGTTTTATATGAAAAAAATTATAATTTTATTATTTCTGATTTTTAGACGCGTTGAAGCTTAGCCAAAATTCTGACCAAACTATTAAAGTAATAATCGTGTGTTTAGCCTATAGGCTACTGATTTATACGATTGGCAATGAACAAAGATGAAAAATAATCTGTTGCAAAGTTTTCAGTGTGGTGGGCAGACATTTGTAGATCTCAGAGGAAAGTTGAGTCTGATCTGATCACATTTTAGGCAGCGTCACACCTGAAAATCAACTCGAGGTCAAGTTTTTACAAATTTATCACGAGAAATCAACCATCTACAAAATCAGCATTCGAAAACATTCAATGTTCTCTTCCAGCCCTAAATATGTTGTTTTTTCTCTCACCAACTAAGAATTTCGTAAATCCCAGTACGATTTTTCAAAATTATTATCATCACACCATCATTAATCCCATCATCTTGATTTCTGTATCCCTTCCTCAGTGTATTAATAAGCGCAATCTTATCACAGATCGAGAATACCTATAAAATTATTCTCATTTCGAAGTCTTTCAGTTTCAGAAATCTAACCAGGAACACTTTCTGGAAACACCAACCGAGACATCACGAGACACGATTCTCTCGAATACCTTCTTTCTTCTCTTCTTTTACTCGATAGGACAACTTAATTTGAACTTTTCCACTTTTATAAATCTACGGGTACGCTTTGAGGAGAATCATTTTTCTATGCCTAAAATGTTATCCCGACGATAAATTATTCTTGTTACGAAATTTCACTTGCGTATATTTTTACTGCTCGTATTCAAGTATTCATATGATAAATAATGTAATTACGAATTAACACCAAATTCCCTCAAAAATAACGATCTTAGTAGTATCTACCTAACCGAGAAAAATTAATTCACTTTATCGGTTGAGGTGACTCACCTGCCAGTATGATGGCCAGACTTCAAGATTCCGAACGCACTGCTTATGGTTTTTAAACAAAACGCAACCAAGAACGATAAGTCTAATCATTTTTACCACAATCGATGGTGAGAGTTGTATGCCAACAAACGAGCTGGAAACAAAAGAATAAAAGAATCCGGTTAGTACGGCAGAGAACGTGAGAAGAGAAATATAGTTTTGTAGATTCTACATGTTGCTGGTATCAGTTAGTTTATATTTGTGCGACAAATGCCAAACACTAAATGAAGAAACGATAAGAGGGAAGACAGTGGAGTTCGAGCCGTTTTTTGATAGGCTGTTTGATTCAGAAAAGGGCAGAACTATTTCTCTGAAAAGACTGTTTGATTTTCTGAGTGGTACTTGAAAAAACTTAGTACCTATTTGTTTCAAAATTCGCAGAATTTTCGGACTAGACTCTGCAAGTTCTGATGGAGTTATCTACTATAGCTTATAATTATGATTTTATTTTTATCACTTGTGCTCCTTATATCATGAAAGTTTTTGAAATTTTTAATCTGTGATACTATTTTCGCCGCTTCACAGAATTGAGACAGAAAATAAAACTACAATGCTGGACTGAGAACTCACATTTAACAGAAATTGTTATGGACTGGAAGGTCAAATGTAGCATTATTTTTGGCTCGTTGCTTTTTTTGATACAAAAACCAAAAAGGCT
The DNA here is from genome assembly GCA_011428145.1 of Ericerus pela. Lineage (NCBI taxonomy): Eukaryota > Metazoa > Arthropoda > Insecta > Hemiptera > Coccidae > Ericerus > Ericerus pela. Next base: position 2,046,154 of record WOFM01000552.1, read on the forward strand.
GAATTTTCAATTTTCTGAATTTTCAATGGGTTTCAACTCCGGCTATCATCAATTTTGAAAATAGGTAAAACATTGTGATATATATTGTTGTATCTGTTAACCCGGATTTATAATAGACACACAAAATAAATACGTGTTTCTTTAAAACTATATTTAATTCGATATGTACACGTCACAATAAATCAATCGGTAGTTACTTCGTCATTATAAAATACTTATATTTAATCACTTCGCGACTTTGCGGATACACGTACGTAACTATTATATATTAATCTTAAACCTAATAATGTCACACCACATCATAGAGCGGACGACTAACTTGAGGTGTATGGGCACACCGACAGACAAAGAGTTCAGAAGTAGTTAGACTACTCAGAAACACTTTTGAAAGGCAAGTGAAATATTGGTGTAAATTGATTTACCAAGTGACTTCTTTTTGGGCCTAGAAATGTTTACGTTCACAAAAGTACCTATTGTACATTCCCAAATAGTGCTGACAGTTATGCTGATTAGTTGTACATCTGCATAACTGTTGGCTCTATTAATTGGGTTATTAGTCGGAGGTAACGGTGAATATTTAGAAGAAATATTCGCCGTTAATTGTTGCGGAGTATTTAGGTCAGTGAATATGTTTGTCTGCCTAAATACGACGGAACATATATATATATTTTCTTTTTTTGCATCTCAGCCATAGTAGGTACTACCATATTAACATTTCCACTATCAATGGTTGAAAATAGCAATTTTTCAATATTCAAAACACAATGGCGTCTTCAATTTGGGAACATACAACTTTTTTTGAACAATTTTTTTTCATGTTTTGTGAAGTTCTACGTCTGTCAGCCAAATGGCCAAACAATATTCGGTCATTATACTACATGTACTCTTAAATTCCTTAAAGTCACGTTCATATGATGCAAGTACTCCAACCCCTACCAGTTTCTTGAAGAATTTTTTAAATCTGCATTAAATGTTTCTCGCAACATACCTTACATCAAGTGATTTAGGGTTCTGGTCAGCCCAAAAATTTAGAGTAGGTATATAGTAACTGAAAAAAACGTAAAATTAGATAGTTTATTGGCACAATTTTAAGCATATTTACGAACGAGGCGAATCCAATTGCATGTCGACAAATGAAATAGATCGACGTAATCTTAGATGAAACGTGATGTAGTAATCTGATGGAATAGTATATTACGAAACTAGGTAGGAAAGTAAACAATTCTCAATGAGTAGGATGATTGCAAGCACAAACCGCAGGCAACTGCACTAATGACACGAGTATTGCTCACTCTAAGACTAAATTGCATGTATAATATTTTTTGCAACAAGTGTAAGGAAGCCTGCATTTGAGTCAGGGCAATAAAACAGAAAGTAAGTGAAAAAATCGGAGAACTGAAGGAAAAAAAAAGGAACAAAAGAGGAAAAAAGTGAAACAAAAAAGGATATGGGAAGAAATTAAAAATAATGTAGAAAAATAAAATACAAAACATTAGGTACCTCTACCTCTTATCCAAGAAAATGTTTGTTGGCAACTGATGAATAGGCTAAGCCAATTAAATGATTTGATAAAAACAAATGAAGGAAAATTTTCACATTTACATCAACTAATTCTTGTTGCCTAGTTGGTAAGGTGTTAGTTTTGAAATCTGATGATGGAAGATTCGAATCTCATCACAACAAAGAGAATTAAATATATATATGTAAAAGACGAAATCGTCTTTCCTCAAATAGCACCAAATCACGCTCATACTTGCGAGATTTTGACCTTTTTCATGTTTATTTATGTTTGATCGAGACTAAGATATTGCGAGGTAATAATTTACTGCATGCGAACTATTTATCAACAATTACGTAATTTCATTCATTCACGTCATTCATTCTATTATCCGATGACAACATTTTCGACTAATCTTGACTTGAATGTTTTTCTTTGTTATCGTCATCGACTTCGTATCTCGCTTCCGATAATATTTCATTAATAGTTTATTTCATTCACTCGTGCGGTCATTCAACGTTGACCCAGATATACAGATTATTTATTCGTTCGTTTCGTGTATATAAACTTGAATTTTCTAATTTCACTACAATTATTTAATTACGTGTGAATAAACAATTTGAATCTAAACGATCTCACACTTTATTACGTTTGAAGTGCAAATTAGACTCAGTCACAAACGAACTTACATATATATACATTTCAATAATAGAAAATAAGAAGGCAACGATAGGTGTGGGGGAAACTGAGGAATCAATTAGGCGTGAGAAAAACATTGAGATGTTAGAAAAAGAATTAAGGAATGCGAAAAAGTATTTAAGGAATGAGAAAAAGTAGTTAAGGAGTGGGAAAAGAAATTAAGGAGTGAGAAAATGAAATTAAGAAGTGAGAAAAAGTAATAATGGTGCTAAAAGTCAGTGGTTCGGAATTGGTTAATTTAATGACGCCAAACATGCCTCGAAAATACAAAATTTCGTACACATGATGCAAAAAGTAAATTATGTCCTTCAATGCCGCAACATTTTCTCGTAGGTAGGCCCCACAAAAACCTCTAATGGTTTCTTTCGCCATATCAGTCAAAACATTTCATAAACGAAATTGGGGTTTTTCAAAAAGGGATAACACATTTCAGTTAATTAATTTGAGAATTTAAACATCTAGCAGCGTTGCTCCAATACTTTTCTTCTCTAATTTGGATTTTTTTTTTCATGTTTATGACAGTATCACAAAAATTTATTATGCCAAGTAATAAATATATCATACTCTGCAGATACACGCAAATACGGAATAAGAAAAACGAAAGATATGCTCATTATCATAATAGGCAAGCCAAAATCTGCAAAATTCGTAAGCATTTTCTTCAAACTTGACGATGTACCCAGAAATAAGGATTCCAAATTCAGACTTGTCAGATAAACCTTCTACTTAAAAACATCGCCCACGTTCGAACAAGGAAGAAAATAATGAAAACTGAATGAAAGTGGAAAACAAGGAGAAGGTTTAATAATATAATAAGAGTACCAAATTTCCATTAGGTACCTTTTTTTTTTTTGTCTTACTTTTCTACATTTCGTCGTCGATCCAAAAAATTGCTTATTAAATCGTTTATTATCATCTCGAGATGCAGATGAACGTTATCAAAACAAAATCCACACTCTGTTCACAAAAAATGGCGATTATCCAGGACGGAAAATAGAAAGAAATAAACGAAGGTAAAATATTCCAACACGAGTTCATTTCTTATTATCTCTGCAGTGGCACGTAAAGAAGAAGAAGAAGGAAAAAAGGTACAATATGCAGTATTTTTCAATTACTGATACAACTAGAATATTTTGGTATTCAAATTTTTCCTTTCCGGATTTCAGCCGAGGCAACAAAAAGAAATTCGAATTAAATTGTTGGCAGCATAGGTATCTACGCGCTTTTACAAAATAATTCAGGAAGTAAATCACACAGAAGAGCAAAAGACTTTTTTGTTTCGCATTTTCTTGCTCGACAGTCTTTCATCGTTACACGCTCAAATTTTCGCTGCCGTAAGGCAAGATTATGAAAACAGAATCGACCTTTTTTAAAATGAAAGAAAAAAAAACGAATTTTTTCACATAGGCATCTTTTATACTTATCTTTCATCAAACCGCACGACTTGTACGTTAATTCGAGCTCTTTTCTTCAACCATATTCTTACGTTGGTTTGTAAATTGGTAAAGGTAGAAAATATCAAACCCGCATGGAAATTCACAAAAGGCAAGCACTAGAAATAAATGAGAACTTTTTTTGAAAAAAAATTTGCGTAAACTTGAATCATGGGGCTGGAGAGATTGTACGAGTAATCGTAAGCGAATCCAAACTGAAAAACCGTAGTAAAATCAAAGAGAAAATTTGGCTATTATAATGTCGTCACCGGAGCGCGAGGCCATCTCCATAATTTATAGGTAGAAAACAAAATATATTTTCAAGCACCTAGGTATCGTGGTTTTGGTTCATTTTCGACGAATTGTATTTAAGCTCCTCGATTAAGTCGACACTCGCAGGTGGTCCAACGATATCTACTAATAATAACGATTCCGTTCGCTGAAGGCTCTGAAATACCTATTTCCGATATAAGAATCCTACTCTCTTAGCAGGAGAAAAAAAAATTAAAAAAAGAAGTGCCATTCGTCATAGTCTTGAACGAACTTTTCCAATGCTTTATAATCAATCATCGAAAATAGACTTTCACGGAGAATAGAAATAAAAAGGCCATCTTAGTACGAATGCTGCTATCTATACGAAAGTTTCAAAATATTATAAGCGAAACTTTTCGACGCAAAGTGATATCTCAGAATAGTTTTCAAAAACTGAAGTTTGAGCTCATATAGACAGAGAGTGCCGTAGCATTCGCTTTAATTCCTTTAAATATAAAATTTCGAAAAACTCGAAAAAACTAAAAACAAGTACCTACGTAGGATTAGAAAACAATTTCTCAATTAAGATATGCCTGGGGTACGAAAGATGCTATCATTTTAAGAAGTGTACTTGCCATCAGAATTAGGTCATCAACTCGGATCGAAAAATTGAGCACTTTTTGAGGAAACAGAAATTTTTTTTTTCAAGTTCTACCACGGTACTTACGTCGATTGAACACTCCTTTCAAATACGGTAACTAGTGCCACACTTTTCTAAATCAAACAGCCAATTTATTAAAAGCGGTAAATTGTAGCATTTTTTTTTTTTTTTGGCCACATCAAACAGACTTTAATAATAAATGATAGTGTTAAGACTGTTCGCAAATAATTCATGAAACAAGATATACCTACTGAGTAATAGCCTACTCATTCGATAATTGATACCAGGAACTCTACTTTTCCACATTTTCTTTATTTTCATGGATTTCTTCTGGTTTTAATTTTCAAAGTAAATTTCCAAATTTTGTTAAAAAATATAGAAGAACTTTCTCGACTTGGTCTGAAATTATAATCGCACTTACACTGACTGAATTGGCTAGCTCTAGAATCCAGTTCATAGCGCCTTTATATGGGTAGTAAGCTGAATTGTTTATTCGGAATTCTGGCCAAATTTATCAATTTTTTTCGCGAATCATCTTGTGGACTACCTCGTCGTGAAGAGAATTCTCAACAAGAAGGTAGCTAACAGCTATTTGCGTGTTCTGCTACTTTGTACACAATGTATAGGGGAGCCAAAACCTAGGCGAATACTAGCGATTTTGTAGCCAGTTTCATGAGCTTATATAGTCAGCTCCTGAAATCTGATATACATACACGTATGCTTTAGATTAAGAACAGTACCTATCAATTTTGATGCGGATAGGCTTTACGGTACGTTTGGTACGAGCGATTTTGTTGCAGTTTTAACAGATTAATGGCTTTAAAAGGAGTCATTTTTAAGCTATAGTCACAAAATTTAATACATGCACTGAATTGAAGTATTTCTAACATTATATCAAATTTGGCTCTTATCGGTATTGTGGTTCATTCCCTGGAGCTGTTGGAGTTGCTAATTTTTTATGTTATCTCAATAAAAGTTGCAATTCTCTTTCAATAGTCACGAAATTTGGTACAAAGAGTACCTCTCATACAAGGACCAGACCTACCAATTTGGGTTTTGATTGGTCAATTTGTTCCCAATTTAATACCTATTCATAGTGATTTTCCCTCTTTTACCTTTCTGAAAAAAGTCCAGAAAAATTCATTTTCTAGCCTTTATGGAGAAAATCACTGTTTTTAACGTATAACGAACACGATCTCGAAAAAAAATTAATTTTCGTCCACCTCCCACCCGCTGCATTACATTAGATTTGAGGACACTAAAATCTCAACTAATTATTTGCGTAACCAAAACGTAGACAACTGCACTATACTTCGTTTTGAAATTAGTAATATTTTTTTTATATGTGTTTTTTTTTTTTTTTTTGTTCTTTTTATATATAATTCACAATTCTCGTCACTGCAGGAAAGAAAACAATCGAATTATTTCCTGAAATAGTGTTTGTTAGAACTTGAAATAATTTTTCATTTCACAAAAAAAAAAAAAATTTTACACATTCATAAAATATTTTGAAAACATGATACTTAATCAGTATATTTTAACGCATGCATCGTATTTGTGGAATATTGGTAATTTTTTGCAAAATATATAAATATTTTATATTATATTACTTCATTAGAAGAATGTTGACGGTATAAGAAATTTTTTAACAAAGAAATCTACTTTTTCTTGTGAAGTTTGTTGTGCAAGTTTTTTTCGTGTTCCAATCCTCCTCCCACTTACATGCGTTCTGTTGATAAAATTTTTGAACCTACTTATTTATTTATTTATTTATTTATTTATTCGTGACATAAAAATGTTAAATTAGAAAATTTATAAACTACACCTTTAACTAATGACTTATAGTATATGTTCTCTTTGAAAGAGTGAAACAAATTATCAGTATTTCCCATCGGAAGAAAGAAGATGAAAAATGTGATCCGAGATAGATCAATATTAAAACATACCAAGTGCTATATAATATTTTCCAAAATAATATTCAAGCTATCCCAGAAGATCCTCAAGTAGTCCGAGATAAAAAAAAAAAAACTATTTAAACCAATCAAAGGTTTCAAAATGGTACAAAAGGATTCCAACAGAGAAAAGTTTCCTCTAATTTGTTTTATACGAGTTACTAGAAAAAAAAAAAAGTGAGGCTTTATTGGGTTTAAAAATATTCGATGACTATTTTCAATAAAAAGTTTTCAATCAAAATTTTGAGAAATCCGCAAAGAGAAGAAGGAAGGAATGGAAGAGAATGAAAATTTCAACTGTTCAAGAAATATAATTTCCACAAAGTTTGAAAGGTTGGGACACTTTGTTTTGCTCAACTCAACTTAGGTTTTCAAAATCTATTCTTACTAGTCAGTTACTCTGTGAAAAGTTCTTTCACAACTTCCAAATAGAAAGCATTGTTTTAACCAAAACCCTACCAAAATTTGGTATAACACCGTCAAGTTTCACAGCTTTCATTCCAGCATTTAAAGTAAAAATTCTCCCCCAAATCATTGTAGAATGTTAAGATTTATCAGTGAAATAGTGTTGAAACTTTTAAAATGAATTCTAAAAGACTTTGGTTTACTATCATTCAGACATTGTTTGAATTTCAGGTAGATTTATATTTCTGTTCGCTATTGGTTAGTTGTGAATCGGTGAATGTTCAATTAAAATATTATAATAGCTATGACGACAAAATTTGTAAATTTCAGTCAGTGAATATTGTTAGAAGATTACAAAATTATAGCATGTTTTATGATTTTGACGTAAGTGTGTAATATTATAGTAGTGTTACCAAACTAAAGAAAGATGAATATTGTGACAACTTCCTACCAGTGGTGACAGGTGTATTACTACACTCGTTCGTAGGTTGTGTGGCCTGTCTCTACATCATGTAGGATGAACACACTTTTGGTTCATGGGCTATTGGTACATCACCACTAGTCTAATTTTTATACTGAGCTAGACTTACACACATACGAAGTAAAATAATTGTACACCACACTGTCCTACAGATATCATAATATTATAGTAAAGTGATAATTTTTTCATAAAAAGTATTGTACGTAATGAAGAAATGTTTCCCAACTTTCCTTGTCTTTAAGGAGTAACTACAATTCCAGCAACTTATTTTAAAATTAATAAGACGTTAAGGGAAGACGCAGATCAAGTCCACAAGAACTTATGCCGAGGAAAATACGTTTAAAGATTACTCTTTCCTTTTAATTCTGGGAGAAGTCACACAATACTAGATTGTAGCTGTGCCTTCACTCACAATTTTATTATGTGCTAAATCGCTATAAAAATTACCATAATAATCAAGAATAGTATACTAAAATTCACCACACTTTGGAGTTCAAGGAGTTATGAAGCTAGGTTTTCTTATATTCAGAGGACCAAATAAATTTCAGATCTTTGCACAGTAATCTGTCTAAGGGTGCAAGTAATGTGGAAGCATTTGGAATTAATTTCGAACAATAAGTGAAACTGCCCAAATATGAATGGAGTTTAGCCGTGGGGCTTCTTTATTTGCCCTTACTTTTCCTCAGTTCTTCTCAATCTCTCTTTCAGAAATTGTGTGCTCAGGTAACCAATTTTTCGAACAAAAAAATTGCATTTCCAAGCTTTAACAGGCATATTACTTTTACGGAATACTTCTAGTGATTTGCATAATTGTTCGTAACACTCGTCCATTGTACTTTCTTGAATAATAATATTATCGTGGTAATAAGTAACAGTGCTAAGGAGACCTTGTAAAACTTGATCTATTATTCTTTGGAATTTATTGGGTCCTATATTAATCCCAAAATGAAGACATGTTGGACGAAATGTTGGGTGGGGATCTGTAAGAGTGCGCACCTATCAGATGAATGGCACTGACGTAGCTCCTATGAGTCCCTTTAGCATGATTTATGAATGCTCAGAACTCTTTCCTATGACATAATCACGTTTTATTGTAATACAATTGTTGATATCAAATTTATAATAGTTTTCGCAAGACCCTTCAAAATTTCAAGTGTAAGAAATGAGGCTGTAAAACTGCGAACCCCTAAAATTGTCAAAAAAAGCTACAAAAACATACTTTTTATTCCCAATAATAATGTTTGTTTATCATCTTTCAACACGTACTTTGCAAACAAATTCAATCCGTAAAAAATTTCATGGATTTCAGTTAGGAACAAAGTTAACCTCTGCTCTTGTATTATCGAAAATGTTTGATTAAACTGAGCCAATGTTTCAGTTATCTTGTCCTAAAATAAATACATTTCACAACTAGAGAGCTGCATAAATGCTTTCATCTAATATTTTTGGTCAAAAAGTTCATAATTATGCCCATAAATTTTAGTCATTTTCTTAAAGAAGACTCTGGAAGGCCAATTTTATTTGATATTGAACGAATCCTTTTTCCTTTAATAATACACGGAGCTGCATCACCCAGCAGTTCTTTCGTGAATGTTAGGTTCTTTCCAACCTATAATTTGTTCGATAATCTTGCTATTCAACATTTCTGCAAAACACAACAACAGCAATGATTAATTTTTACACCAGTTTCATGTTACAATCAGTGCACTCTCTTACAGAATATCGTAATTTTTTTTGTTGCCATCAGTATTGGCCAATCAGATGAGAGTAATGTAAAAATTTAAAGTATCATTAACAAGTTTATAAAATTAACTTTCTAATGATATATAATAATAATACTTACTCCATTGCGAAAAACTACAATGGTCAATCAATTCAATAAATATCAAAATAATTAGAATTTTCACTTCAAAAAACTTCATTCACTTCTCATTAAACAACAAGAATCACATGGTGGTGATGTTTTTTCTTCATTATCATCACATTGAAGGAGCAACATTGCCTCATAGTCACCTGACTCAAACATCTTACAGATTTTGAGTTATAATGTCTGCGCACTCTTACAAATCATTACCCTACCCCACTGTATAGAGACTACTTGCATTTCTTGAATCTCTTCATCATGACTAACATAAATAAAGCTAAATTTATATCACATCTGTAAAAGAGACAAAGTAAAAATTGTTGAGGCTGTCAATTCGAGTAAATTATTCTTCAATTCGACCAATTTTGTTTCACAACTTAGAAAATGAGGATCTGAGAGATGTACAAATGTGACTTAAGCAGTGACAAAGCGCAATGGGCGAAATAATTACTTGGTAGTATGAATGGAACTCTGAACTGCCATTTAATTTCTCGAATAAGTGCCAGTAAGTTAAGGCGTTTATGAGTGTTGTAGGTATGACAATATTGTGACTGAATTACCAGAATCTACTCATTTCAAATGTAAGCTTTTCTTGCTTTATTGTAACTGTGGTATCTCCCAGAACATAAACCATAAAGCCAATTGCAACTGTGGGGACTCTCCCGTATGAGGTATAGGGGCTTGGACCCCTCAACAACAGTCGCCGCCCCAAAGAGCAGGCAAATTATTCGTCTACATGACGTAAAACACACGAAGTACGTTCGATCATAATTACCTGCAAGTACATGCAGGTAATGTACGAGTACTGAATCGTGACACAATAAGATGATGTCACAATTTGTACACGAACCGGCCAACCATCTCTTATCTCAATAGGGGATGATGTGACCTGGCCGCTCTCACTGAAGTATGTATTATCTTACATACGTGTGTTTGTGTGCGTGTAAATAAGTTGTATATAAACCTCCCAAACTGGCTCTAAAATCGCCAGTGTCTGGTCTGGTTCTGGCTTACCCATACTTATGTATGAAGTGGCTGAACACGCTTAAATTCTGTAGAATTTCCTTCTGGTGAGAATATCTCTTACGACAAGGTATTCCACAGTGGTGACCCCGACGTGATTTTTGGCTACATTGTGAGGTGTCTGGAGGCGCGTTGCACTTTTACAAAAAAACTCGCTTGCTCGGCAAATATAAAAATTTTTTGCAGACTAAGACACCTTTGGTCGTTGAAGTAGAGTCTGCTGAAGTGGGAATTTATACCGCTCTCTTTAAAATATACAAACAAAGAGAAACCAGATAGTAGACCTGGAGGAAGAAGGTTGGACTCATCCCCCAACCCCCTCGACTAAGACTCGACACTCTGAGAATTTATCCAACTTGGAAAAAGGCCCTCAACACTCAGAATTAGCATGACTGGGAACTGCAATAAATAAAGAACAACTAGCAGTCAAAACGTTGAGAAACCAGTCTTGAAATTGGGATGATAAAAGTTGTTTCTTTCATAACAGGTTTGCTGCAGAGGCCACCAAATGTAACAACCGATGCAAATGGTGGGGCAAATCCTATACCAAGGAGGCGTCAAACTAAAATGAGTGGCCATCCATTAGGCCGAAGACCTCTCAGAAAAATACTCATGCCGCCTGTTCATTAAGGACAGGAAGAACAGGAGAAGGTACTTAATCGACTTGGGTGCAGACATGAGCATATTGCCAGTCAACAAAACTCAAAAAGTACTCCCTCTGAAATACTATCTTCGTACTGTGAATAGTCAAAACCTTCCAGCTTACAGACTTGAAACTAGCAAAGTTGACATCGGACTCAAGAAAATCATGACGTGGTCCTTCATGGTTGCAGATGTTCCAAACCCAATCCTGGGTGCAGATTTACTTGCACATTTTGGCCTGATCATTGACCTCAAAAAAGGAAAATTGATCGATAGTGAATCTAAATATTGTGTGGATGGCAAAACACTAGCTTACAGACTGGACACAAATATATCCAGCTGTAGTTAATGGACAACTCTTACAGATCCTGTCTGACTATCCTGGAGTCACTCAACCATCAATTTGCAGTCACCCTACCTATAAACATGACACAGTTCATTACATAGAGACTAAAGGATTGCCTTGCCATGCTAGAGCACGAAGGTTACTGCCTGACAAACTCAAAGTGGCACGGGAGTACTTCCGTCGCATCATCGAGGAGGGTATATGTCAACCTCAAAAAGCTCATGGAGCTCCCTATCCACATGACCAAAAAAGCAAGTGGAGACTGGCGAATTGTTGGAGACTACAGGGCCTTAAATGCCAAAACAGTTCCTGATCGCTACCCAGTCCCCAATATAATGGACTTCAACGCAAATATGAAGGGTTAAACGATGTTCACAAAAATTGACATCAACTGGGCATTCCACCAAATTCCTATGGCTGACCAGGATGTACCAAAGACAGCGGTTATAATCCCCTTTGGACTATTCGAATACCTTCGAATGCTGTTTGGACTCCGCAACTCAACACAAACTTTCCAGAGATTCATCAATGGACTGTTTAGGGAATTGCCGTTTGCATATGCATGCTTGGATGATATTTGCATTTGCTCTGAAGGCGGTGAGCAACAGCACGAGGAGAATGTAAGAGCCATCATACAGAGTGTACACACTGCCGGGCTTACTATCAACGTAGGTAAAAGCTTATATGCACAGACTGAAATAGACTTTCTTGGCTACAAAGTCTCCACCAAAGGCATTTCCCCCTGAAGACCAAGGTAGAGCCAATACTGTACTCCCCGAAACCTTCAAATGTCGCTGAACTTAGGCGTTTCTTGGGGATGGTGAACTTCTATAGATGTTGCATGAAGAATGCAGCAGCCGAACAAAGTAAGCTGTTTGCACTAATTAAGACAAGTAAAAAGAAAGACAAAACTCCACTCGAATGGAATGAAGAAGCCGAACAGGCCTTTTAGAAAATCAAAGATACACTGGCAAATGCAACTCTATTGGCTCATCCAGACGAAATTCTGCTGTTATGCGTTAGTACTGATGCCTCTGATTTTGCTATTGGTGCAACCTTGTACCAACTGGATAAAGACAATAAGAAATTACCGCTAGCTTTCTTCTCGAGGAAGCTCTCAAAAACAGAAAAGAACTATAGCATGTACGATAGGGAATTGCTCGGAATTTTTGCTGCGTTGAAGCATTTCAGGCACCAATTAGAGGGTATATGTTTTTCTGTGTATACTGACTATAAACCCCTAACATATGCCTTCACACAAAAAACAGAATTGGCATCAACAAGAAGAGCGCAAAAATTAGACTATATTGGTCAATTGACTACCGACATTCAGTATATAAGTGGAGAACTTAACACTCCAGCTGATGCCTTAAGTAGAATCGAAGCTATCTCGGCTCCTGTCCAATTACCTTATGCTAAAATAGCTAAAGCACAGCTTAAGGATGCAGAATTGCAAGAGTTGTTATCGAATGATGATACTACTCTCAAATTGAGAGAGCAAGAAATTCCCGGTACTAACGTTTTATTAACATGTGACGTCATTACAGGTAAGAATAGGCCATTTCTACCAGTAAAATATCGCAGGTTGGCTTTCTACAGTGTACATAATCTGTCACATGCTGGGCCAAAATGTAGTGTTAATATGATTTTGGCAAGGTTTGTATGGCCACAAATGAAGTCTGACTGCAACAAATTGGCTCGCAGTTGCCTGAACTGCCAAGAATCCAAAGTAGGAAGACACATTCGCTCGCCCCTCAAATCCTTCAAACAAGCAGAGTGGTTTAAAACAGTACATATGGACTTGGTAGCCCCATTGCCACCATTTCAAGGACACAGATACCTGTTAACGATAATAGACAGGGCAACACGATGGCCAGAAGCAATTCCTCTACACGAGATGACAGCTCCAACAGAAGCTGCCAGGTTATATGATACCTGGATTGCGAGGTATGGCGTACCAGAAACCGTAATTATGGACCAAGGTCGCCAATTTGAGAGCTCGCCCTTCAAAGAGTTATCAAATAAGCTTGGTGTTCAACACAGTCATACCACAGCTTACCATCCTCAAGCCAATGGCAAAATCAAGCGATGGCATAGAGCCCTTAAAGCCTCTATCATGTCACATGATACAAAGAGATGGGTAGATATACTTCCTACCATCCTCTTAGGCCTTCGATCTGCCCTATAAACAGATACAGGTCATTCTGTAGCGCAATTAGCGTTTGGTGAAGAGCTACACCTCCCAGGGGACTTCTTCACAGAATCAAAAGAAGTTAGCCCCAAATTTATGGTGCAAAATCTAAGAAATGACGCCAACAACTTTTTGAAACAGGCAGCTTGTCATGGCAAGCCAAAGATTTACGTCTCGAAACACTTGGCCAATACTTCACACATATTTGTTAGAGAAGAGAAAATAAGATCTGCGCCGGAGAAACCATACTCCAGTCCTTACAAAGTAGTATCATGAGATGAAAAGAACTTTGTGATACTCATTGCAAGCGAACCTTGAACAATTTCAATCGACAGATTGAAGTCTGCGTACATGGTAGGTGACGATAAGAGAATAGAGAGATAACGTAGAAAATATCCAGATAGATTCCCAAACAAATACAAAAGAATCTGTCAAAAAATGTGAGACAACAAACTCACAATTAGAAGAAACACGAAAAACAGAAATAAAAAAGTCTGTGAAAATTTCAGACAATGTTACCACTAAAACATTTGATCCGGAGGCATGCCCTTATTCAGTAAAAAATGCAAAAATTCCCATCCTTATCGCAAGTCTGAGAAGTTAATGTGAAGCAAACAAAATTTACTCCCAAAAAAGTAATATCCGGTACGTAAGAATAAAACCGCTAAAAAATATGCCACAAAAATCGGAACTCCGTGAGACAAAAGAAACTCCGGAGATAAGCAAACAAGGAATGCCAACAAAAAGAAAACAACAGGAATAAACAAATCCACGTGCGATACGGAAATAAACATCGCAACATGCGTTTATTGTCAAACACAAAGATAATATCTATGTTGTGACATCACAAGCGGAGATTCCTTTGTAATAAATTTGAAAATATATTCTCTGAGTTTATTCAGGCATAACTCTGCTTAAACCAATCAGAACTTAACCGGAAAACTTGCATACGGCCGAGAATTTTAAGCACTATCTCCTCTATGAGCTGATAAGAAGGTACAAAAAAGCTAAAACGAAAATATAATGGTAAATCAAAAATTGCAGTAGATTCACCCGTTTTAGAACTGTCTAACAACTTGGACGTGTTTACTAAACGATATTTTTGGCTCTCCGTTTTCCTTGCTTACCTATTCCAATGTCGCTACCAACCCAAATCTTCCTCAACATGACCAAGAACCTGAAAGTTCCGGAAGTCACCAAGAACACTGGGCAAATTCCGGAACAGAAGTCGGAACTTGATCGGATTGAGGAGGAACTCCTAATGGACACAGCACCCGCCATGGAGAGTGTTCTCATGGAAACAACGACTCTGCTTCCACCCATCATCACTCCTCCCCGGATTCCACTGGAACCGACTTCGACAATGGAACCCGGAGCTGAAGCCAGCGGAGACCAGGGAACCAATGAAGTTGCTGCTTACGGCGTAGAGGGCAGCCAACAAAAAGGCGAAGATGGCTGCCTTGACATCGGGGAACTCAAACTCCCCGATGCTCAGGCAGCCCCAGTTTAGAAGTCCGCTGCCCCCTCACTCCCGCCATCACCTCTACGCCTACACCAAAAACCAACCACCGAGGCGTAGGGGAGAAGGAAGCCGGGCAAACTATCAGGCCCGAATAGGCGCTTGTAAGCAGTCTTACAAGTGTGTCGGGGCCGCAGTAGGCAATGCCCTGGTGAAATGGGAGGCTGATCAGTAATGGCATTAAACCCGTGCGTCCCCCAGGCCTTGCGCAATTTTGATCATTTTTGTGGCGCAAAAACTGGGGGGAGTAGCTATGGGGACTCTCCTGTATGAAGTATAGGGGCTTGGACCCCTCAATGACAGTCACCGACCCAAAGGGCAGGCAAATTATTCGTCTACATAATGTATAACACACGAAGTACGTTTGATCGTAATTACCTGCAAGTACATGCAGTTAATGTACGACTACTGAATTGTGACACAAGAAGATGATGTCACGATTTGTACACGAACCAGCCAACCATCTCTTATCTCGATAGGGGATGATGTGACCTGGCCGCTCTCACCAACGTACGTATTATCTTACGTACGTGTGTTTGTGTGCGTGTAAATAAGCCGTATATAAACCGCCCAAACTGGCTCTAAAATCGCCAGAGTTTGGTTTGGTTCTGGCTTACCCATACTTATGTATGAAGTGGCTGGACACTCTTAAATTCTGTAGAATTTCCTTCTGGTGAGAATATCTCTCAGGACAAGGTATTCCACAGCAACTAAATTTGGAAATGTGTTAGAATAGTGGGAAAACAATGTCTGATTCTGAAATTACGCATTTTACAGCCTTCAAGCTGCCAGTGGTGGATCCAGAAAGTCATTTTGGGAGGAAATGACAAAATTTTTAAGTTAAGCTTTTTTTTTCTTTCAACTAATTTTTTTACAGTTCTTATCTCAATTCCGCAGTCGTATTTAATTTTTTCGCTTCATTTTTCTTTTTTTCTTAATTTTTTTTTTATGGATTTAGGGGAAAGAAATTTCCTTTATTTCTCTCCTTGGATCCGCCATTGCAATCTGTGGAAAATCAACATAATCAAACCTATTAGACGTACTATTAGGCCAATTCACACCACAATTGATAAATTTCTTTCTCATTCAGATTCAAAAATAAGATATTAATTTTGTGATTATTAATTAAAAACGACGCGTTTTGCATCCTTTAGACTGCCAAAAATGCAACGTAAATGGATCTACCGGACATACCAGGACGTCAATCTGGACCAAAACTGAAATCCATTATCCTTGACGGAATGCAAGTATATGTGCTAAATTTCGTGACTATCGAATGAAAATTTCATCCTATATTGCTATTGATGGAAAATGTCATCCATTGTTTTTATTTTTTATGACCAGTTGACCTTTTTTAACAGCCATAAAACATGAACCATAAGGCCAATCAAGATGAAATTTGGTATACTATTGAAACGGAGTAAATCGTATGTCAGTTCCAAATTTTGTGATTTTGAATAAAAATTACGCTTTTTACAGCCTTTAAACTGCACAAAATTCTACATAAACGATTTGAATTTCGTGACAATCGCCTCGAAATTACGCAACTTCGAGCCATTAAAATATCGAAAATGCTACGTAAACAGACCTACGAGACGTACCGTGCGTCTGATCCGGACCAAAATCAGTTAGTCCGATTATCGCATCAAAAGTCAAAACAAATATGTACGCCAAAGTTCGTGACTATTGAATAAAAATTGCGCCCCGTACGGCATTCGTTAGAAAACGCACGTAAACTACAGGCAACTCAGGTCGGGCCCACACCAAAAACGAAAGGGATCGTGAATTTCAGCTAACGCTGCCGGAATATTCGAACGTCGTGAAACGAAAAACGTACCCACTTCCAATTTTATTTTAATACGTAGCTTTTTTTCGAAAACCTACTCAAAAATTGAGCCGAAATGTAGCGGTATTTTTCGAAAAAAAGATACACGAATGGGTTGAAAAGGAAGTGATGGGAAGATGTTGTAACCCCAGAATATTGTTTGTCGGGGATGAATAAAATTTAAACTTTCGCTAAATATGTTGTACGTCGGTGGTGCGGTGCTTGGAGAAATATAGTCTTCGTTTTGCGCTGGATCCAGGTGGTTCTGTGTTCGGGTGGCGTTTTTTATTTTTTTTTTGGTTGGTTGGTTCGAGCTCTGGTAAAATTTTCAGTTTGGAATTACGTTTATTCGTTTTCTTCGGTCTTAAACGTTTCATTTTGGTCCTAATTAAAATTTTTCGATTTTTATTATTAACAATACGAATGAATTATGCTTGTAGTGCCCAAAACGAATACAGAAATTTTTCGCATTCGTTACTCTGGTAATATGACGTTCAGCTTATCTACTTTAATTTTTTCTCTGGTACACGTTGCATTAAACTTTTCCCAGTTTGCTTGCAAATGGCCATCAAAATTAACCTTGCCTAATGGTTAGGGGTGTAGACGATGGTAATTATCTGTTCCTTGACAAAATAAAACTATCGACCCGATTATCTCATTTCGATATAATTTTTTAAATTCCTATTAAGTATTTTATAAACTTACCTAAATGTATATATATATATATATATATATATGTATATATATCATTATAGTTTAAATTTTCGATTCACCCTTTTGAGAAAACCACAAAAGGAATGAGACTGAAATATTTCACAAAGGGTAGTCCTCATATAGGACCGAATTTAACAGGACTTCGGTGCCTATTGGTTCAGTGGTTCCCGAGAATAGTGGAGAACACAAAATTTCTGAAAAAGTGAGTTTTCCAAGATTTTGAGAAAACTACCAAATGAATGCGGTTGAAATTTTCACGATAGGTTTTTCGTATGCAAATGCAAGTGTGATAGAGGCTTGGCGCTCATTTGCACTGTAATTTTCCTAAAAATTAAAAAAGAAAAACATATTTTTATTTTTTCAATTGTGGACGAAAATTGGCAAACTGGGATTCCTAGTCGAAGAACTGCTGCGTTAGAATTTTATTTTTTCCTACGAATAGGTGGAAAATCGTGAGAATAACGAATGACCATGCCAGTGAATGGATGAATCCGGAAGAGTGGAAAAAATAAAACGTAGTTCAAAAAATAAATTGGTATATACGGAAAACGTGAGAAAAACCTTTACTGTTGAGTGTGTCTTCCACTTTTGTGCAGAAATTTACCACAGTATACATTTTTCGTACGTTTCACATTTTCTCTAGACTCGTGAGTGCAATTTTATTGTATCATAAATCGATAATTTTGATTTGGTGAAATCAGTGGAAGTATGTCCTGTAAATTACACCCAATACTTTATGTATGTCTGAAGTACCAACTCTGAATTTTTCTGAAAAAGTTGTTGTTAGTGTGTCATTTTCACGAGGTTTTTGGTCAAATAAAGTCATTTTTTTGCTTCTGACTGAGGAAGTTTAACATCCCCCTCCCCTGTAGTGGCAGAAAATTTTGTGTTGCATATGTTGCATGTACAAGAAACGGGAAATTTTCACAACACGTAAAATTTTCACAAATTGACCAAACCTAAAAATCAAAATGAGATATAATTTCTAAATTCTAATATTTTTTGAGTGTGCAAAGTCTGCAACACACGAGAAAAATCTAAGTTGCCGCCACTGCCTCCCAGTTAAGTCGTTATATGTCTGTGGCGATGGGTAGTCGTTGACGAACGAGTGTGTATTACACACTCGTCGACCACCTAGCGGGCCAGTGGGGTAAAACCCACGAACTCTGTTTTTGCGCTCACGGCAGTACATTTTGTCTGTGCAGCTAAACTTGTTTACTGGGCTCGGCCCGCACACATACTACTTTGTATACACGCAACAGACCGCTATTGGGATTTGTGTGGTGACGTGTATCTACATATACACACACCCACAACGTCGATTAAATCAATAAGCATTCAAACGCTGACCTTGTTCTCAGTCAACCCTTTGATGATGTCAGGTTACGGAATTCGAGAATTTGGAACGTACACCCTTAGGTGAGAGAACATGGTTAATTTGATGTGATATGTTTGCAGTTTAATTCAACTTGGTGCTAATTTTTCTACAGAATGGTGATGGAAGGCATTATATTATAAAAACTTTAATGAGGTTAAAGTTTAATTTAAAATAAAAAGTAATTTTCTGGAAAAAAAAAAAAAAGTTCTTATTTAGTAATATGAAAGGAGTAGCGGTGAAGATACATATTAATAGTGCAGATTAATTTTTTGAGATAAGATTCTAATATCTTTATTGTCAAATTCAACTGTGTGATGATTTTCATAACAGAAAGCTGATGAAAACGTGATATCTAGGTATCTTATAAAAAAGTGATGATATGAAAATCTAATTTTAAAGACACAGTGTAAGATTTTGTGATCAAGTATTTTTGAATGCGAACAAGTTTCGAGATGAAAGAGTGAAACTAAAGAGAGTTTTCCGAGCAAAAAGTTCTAAATCAATGAAAAGTATTCATGTGAAAGTATTTATTATCCTATGATAATGCAAAGAAGAGTAGACATCTCATTATTGAAGGAGCTTTTTCGATAATAATTTCATTTTAGTAAGTAAATTATTTATTTTTTTTCTCATAAAAATGTTATCAATGAATTGGGAATATAACAATGCCATAAGTATGACTGTTTCTGTATTTTATAAAGGGAAAACCGTTATTTTCATGATAAACGTTTATGATATTGCTAAAACGATGTTGTGATAAATATATGCTAAGTTATTATTATTATTTTTTTATTTCACACACAGATTCTTCTCAGCAAGATGAAAATCCATAAGTTAGCACAAATATGTCTATTCAAACCAGAAAATATTAACTCTACTCTTCGGTGATTTAATATTAAATCTCCCCCGGTTGACATTGTTTTCTAGCTAGAAGAGTCTCACCTAATTTGGAATCATGTTTTGCAGGCAAAGTGATTGATTATTGAAAGAAAACTAAGATTATCATCACATTACCTCACACTGCTGCAAGTCATTATTCATCACATGGTCCGGTTATTAGGTAAAAAAAAATATGATAGTAATGCTTACGGATAATGCTGATGGTGGTGAAACTAATGAAGGTGATACTGATGGTAATGAAGATGATGTTGATGGTGAATTTATTGATAATTCTCAACATTCAAAATTCCACAAATATTTTGGGGTAAATTTTTACTACAAAAGCAAGGATAATAGCTATGAATCTTGAAGGTAATATCAAAATTGAGTTTTGGGTTGTTTTAAGTACCTACAGTTACTAACTATTGGGAAGTTGAAAAGGAACTTTTCACAATACAATTAATGCCTACGAACAGATTTTAAAAACATAAGTTTGAGTTAAAAAAAAAGTAAGTTTCACGCTCTTAAACTTAATCATTTTAACCTATATAAGAAAAAAATAATAATAAAATTAAGCTAATAAATATATCAGTAAACTGAGTTTATAATTATTTTCCTGTTTCAAATAATTAACTAAAGTATATACATAGTAAAACAAAATAATAGTATATAATAAAACAAAAGATACTGCGAGGACGTTTCCCTCATTTCCCTTCTTTCAGGACTCAGCCTTGCGTTGAAAGACGGGTAATAAACATCCTCTGTATGAATTTACACAGATGATGCACAGCTACATTCACATGTAGACCAGACAGGGAGAGGCAAGTTTACACGTATTTATGTACTCGCTAATACAATGCGTGTTGTAGTCTATATTAGGTACCACCTAGCCTCAATTCAGTTACCACAGTATATTATACCAGCTGGCTGTCGATACTGAAAAACAATTTGGTTGCCCACATGCAAAATCTCTAATTGGTCCATGGGATATAACAAGAAAAATTTGTATATTTCACTATTTTATTTATTTTTCTGTTTGTTTCATACGTTTTGGTGGGTGACAACTTGTTATTCTTCTAACCCATTGGTAACCACTAAGTTATACTTATTATGTGAATAAAAAAAGAAAAACCAAATAAGATATCGTTATCGTAATACCATCACTTTATTCACTCGTGTCATTTACTGAAAGCAAGTGTTTGAAGAAATTTTCATTCGCAATTTAATGCTCATTCTTCTTTGCTGGTGTGTGTTCGTTACCTTTTGGGAAAGCCAATCTAAAAATACTACGTTATAATAAGAGGGTAACTAAGTTATTCGTATATGATTCAAATAAGAGTTACGGAATAAGTACTCATTTAAATATATTAGGTTAGAGTCGTAAATAAGTACTTTGTATCATTTTTCCAACCTAATTCGATTAAATCGAAAACATTTGTTTATATTGTTGTAGAAGACTCAGACGATGAACGAGAACTCCAGCCGAAAATCGTCGAGGCGCTCTTGCAAATCGACAACCGAAGAGGTCAATACGAACGACAACAACAAACGAAGACAATGGAATGCACACAATTTGATTTGTCACTGGAATTTGACTTGCAAGGCCCTCAGTGTTGGTCTGCTTCTTATGGTGATTGGTGGCAGTATGGCAACCATTGGTAAGTGAAGATTTGAATATACTCACAAATTCAAGCAGTACGATGTGACACTTTGCAGCTGACAAATGCTTGTCCCCTCAGAAAACAAGTTGATAAGAATCGTCCGGAAGAACAGAAAAGTTTCATAGCACTGTGTCAGAACAGGTATGAAGAAAAGAATAAATACGTGCTGACGTTTTTCATCTATTTTCCAGAAATGAATACGAAGAAAAATTGAAAGGGAATTTATTATATTTTCAATGTGAGAATATTGAGTATGCTACAGTACCTTTTTTTTTTTTTTGGTTTTTGTGAAGTTTCCATTGAGAAAGAAATTTCATTCTCACCTTTGAATATTAAGCTGGCACTTTAAATAAGTGAAACATGATAGTTAAAAATTAAAACTGAAGTTTCAAAATTTTAGACCAGTTTGATATGGATAACATCAATTATAATGTTCGGTTGAGTATTGAGGCATTAAAATGCTACAATTATATTATTTTTTATTATTATTCAATTGTCTCAAACCATACTTGCATAGTCTGTTCATTTCTCTCACTTTTGTCAGCCTACAGTCCTACAGCTATCATGCACCTGATCCCTATCATTAACCTAGTTCACTTCCTTACATAATTCAACCATATTTTTCATTTCAGTATCATAACTGTCTTTTTCCTTGATCTATTATTCTCAGAATTTCTTGGTAATTTTGTTCATTGACTGACAAGGACGGCCTGGAACTTGGTATGTAATATATTCAATGATAAAAACTATATTTTGAACTTCAAAACGTTATCCAATTTTCCCAGTAAAACTTCTAATAAACTACTGTCACATAAATAACTCAAACTGAAATGTTGATTTTTACTGAAATTTAAAGACTGTATTTTTCTCACTGCATATATTACTGACAACAACTTTCTCGCTCTACAATTATCTCCATATTCATTCACTGATTCATTTGCATAATTTTATATTCTATTTTGTATTGTTTTCTCACATAAACTTTGTTTTTCACATCATTTAATTTTGCTTACTGTAAACTTTATCTCAGTCCACTGCTTCCATTTGTGAACGATATTGTAGTAATACAAATAACACGTTACCATAAAACTCTGCTTGTTTTATTTGCATGATATGGTGTTTTTAAACGCTTTTTTTTTGTTTAGTTGCTTTTTTATACTTCAATTTTCACCTTTAAAAACAGCTGTAATAATTCAACTTTGCCATAAAAAGAGAATGCGGTAATATGACGACAATATTATTTGACATTTCTATTTGCTCTGTTATTTATTCACATTCCATCATTTTCCAAAAATACGACTTATTCACAGACTTTTAGTTCACAAGTTCTCAAAACCAGCTCTATTCTCAGTGTAAAGGTTTTGCGTTCTCTCAAACTAACAATGTAATTTAGGAAGACATCTTTTGACATTACAATAACGTCACTTGATGAAATTTTTATTATTATTTGCTTCTGGTTATAATTATGCTAGCTCTGTTTTGTTCAGACACTGCAGTATAAAACTTCATATAGTTTGAAAAAAATTTATGATCTAAGGAAGAAAAAATTTTCAGGAAGTATTGCAGCAATGTGTGAGTGATTTATCAAGAATTAAGATGTATGGTACACATCAAAAAGTATTTTTGAGATTAGTCTCAATAGATATATTATTATAGGAGTCTTAATAGAGATATTATGATAGGAACTGCGTATAACTCTATAGAAGATACCTAAAAATGAAATCTTCTCCAATGATTGAATGATTTTTGAAATAGAGAAAAAATTATTTAAAATAGTCCTAAAAAATCTGTGCGGTAAGAGAGAAGTATAAAAAGGCTATAATAAGTTGAAATAAAGGAAGAATGGGAGAAGAAATTGAGAAACTTTAATCTGCATGAAACAAGTTTCAAGTTTAAGAATTTGGAATGTCAGGTCTTTGTTTTGTGCACTAAATACACAAGCTCACATTTTACAGTGTTTTGCACTATATACCCAAAAATATAAAGCTTTTTTTCAATTCCTAATGATTTTTACAATTTTTTAATCATAAATTTTAATTAAATCACTCAATTGGTGCCCCTGATGATGTGATGAGGATATAGCACCTACAAGCTCAGGCCTGTTGGGTCTACACATAAGGTAAAGCAGAGGAAGATGCCACAAATTTTTAATACTTGAAATAGATTTGGATAAGAAAGCTGAAAAGAGATCATATTTGGCATATATGTACTTCAAGGCCTTATGCATCATTTGCTACCATTCAATTAAACGTTTATTCAAAAATAACTTAGTAATAAAAAAAACTCTAATTTTGGCCATCTTACCCGATGAGGTGGGTAAGATGCCGCAATGTGGCAGCTAAGATGGCTAATGGAAATTTGCACGTATTTAAAAAAACAAAAGTCAAATCCAAAATTGTTAAAATTTCTGGAAAAAATTTGGGCTTTTAAAAATTGAGAAAAATTAGTTTGAATTATTTACTAAAGATATTCTTTAGTCTATCAAATTAAAATAATGTTTTTTCAATGTATTTCTCAAAAATTTGACTAAAAATAAAAAAGAAATAATGTAAGATGTTACCTATTTCAATTATTCATCAAATTTAATCAATTGAATATTATTCTACAATGAGTAATTTAAATATTGGTACAGCATCTTAACCACTATGAATGTTGGCCATACATTAGCCAATTTGAATTATTTATTGTTTCACATTTTTTAAATTAAATAATGACAGTCAAATCAGAGGAATAAAATGCTATCTCAGTCTGCATAAAATTTGCAAATTATTTCATATATTATCGGAGAAAATAGGACAATTCACTCCCACAATGATTAGCGTCAAAATTCAAGTTAATTATTTTTAAGCTTATCATCAAACACAAAATTCACTTTAAAATAAGATGCAAGGAGGGACCAAGGGTTCTTGTCACAAAAATTTGAACAGAAGGTCTCTTGATTACCCTGCATATGCCAGTGGTGTTATTTTTCCTTTAACAGTACTGTCAACATGACTGTGTATCATTGCCGATGCAGCATCTTTGCCTCCTTTACCTTATGTAAATCAACACCTGCAAACAGGCAACATATTCACGCCTAGGTCGTTAAAATTTTTTCAAATTGCATCAAAAAACAAAATAAAGGTGTAAAAAATCTAACGAATTGTGAAACAGCTCTAGAAAAGCAAATTTTCTCAGAAGTAGCATACAAATGCTATTGTTATGAACAAACCATAAGAAAGTATTGATTTTAAAACAGCTGTGTCAGTACCAATTTTTATTAGCAATCTAACTATTGCAATCATCTTTACGCATACTAATTTAATCAGATCATTTTGCAAACCTCCAATATTTTTAAAACCACATTTCCAACAAATTTTTTGTATTTGAAAATGAAGAGACAAAAATCTACTCAATCACTACACTGCATTGTACTTATTGATAGATATCCCAAAAAACCGTTCTACCTACATATCTGAATCCACAAAAATCAGTTAGGTACTTATGAATTGCATCACTCAAGTTATCAGGTTCACCAATTCGGTAAGTTAGCTGCAAAACTACCATTTAGTGAACCATATTTGATTGCAGAGCAAATATACAAATACATACAAACTATTCTTAATACAATATAAGCTTAATAATTCAACATAAAATCTTTTAATATTTCCAACATTTTTAAATCACTTACGTCTTAAGTTATACTATACGCATACATATTATGTATATTACAGTCATAAGTCATAGCAGTTCCTCTTTTCAGAAACGTGTAACCTAAAATAAATTATATTTTAAGGTGGCAATATCATCTACGCCTTGCATTGTAATTGAGTTTTATCAGCACAGAAAAGATTTTCTGACAATATAGCTGCATATATTTTTCTTCCGAATCAAATCCAAGCTCTTTGCTGTCATTCAGTGACGAATTCTCCTGTATATCGAAGAAAGCAGAGATATACCAACTAAAAACTGAGAAAAAAAATTTCTTATTTAAAAATTTTTATCGAGTATTTACCCTGAATTCACGAAAAAATGATTCTTTTTCATTTATAAGGTAAAATATAACTAAAATACAGCAAAGCTATTCTATACTAGTTTTTAAATTTTTATCAATCCCCTTCCTTAAAAATAGCTACATATCATCCAATATCTCAGAGATAGACCAACAAAAAAATTAGGATTCACCACTGGTGTCATTTCAAGTATTAAGGATACATTTCCAAAATACATATACTTAAAAAAAGAATTTTACATAATATTATACCGATAATGAAGAAAATACTATGAATAAACAAATTTTGGAAAAGAAAAAACATTTTGACATTTTTAAACCTAATTAGTTGTCACCCGTAGGCTCCACCTCCACGTAGTAATTCGATTTGAAACTTATAATTATCCTAAGTGAAAACCTCATCAAAGAGAAAGAACCATCTGGAAAAAAGAGATAAAGCAGTTTTTTTGATGTTTTTCGCCTTTTTCTCTTTCGGTTTTTCAGTTTATAAACAATAAGGAAGTAAGGGATCTACTTGGAGGAAAATCTAAAAGTTTGCACTCAAGGAAGCTACAAAACCTTTCTTAGGACAACCCACTTGCTAAGAGTAACCAACTCCTTAACATAAAATGACTCTTTTCCCTCCCTCACTAACCCTCTTTGTTTTCTTTCTTCTCCCTCATTTCATTTTCAAACCATTTATTTGATTGGGCTGTGTACACAGAAAGTACAGTAAGTTTATTTACACTTCAATTTTGTAACTTTTCGGTGCTCTATATCTCGGAAAAAGCGTGATACGGAAGTATGAAATTTTGTGGACTGACAAAAATAATATAAAAAATATGTTTAAAGGAAGAAAAAATGTCAAAAAAATTTTTAACAGGATGAGGGGGTTAAAATCCAGAACTTTTCTAACACTTTAATCATGAAAAATTGTTCCAGCCATTCTCCCTAAATTAGGGTCACAGTAAAAAAAAAAACAAAAAAAAAAAATAGAAATTAAGATATAGATTCTTGATGAAAACTACCTAAAAGAATAAATACCGCGGATTCAAAACGTAAGAAAGTACAAAAAGTTGTCTACTACTGTATATTAGGATTGAAGCAGAAAGATGATTAAACGTCGAATTTTTTCTTAAATAAGTACGATGGTAATCATCCAAAATGTATACTACAATGAAAAATAACTACATAATTGCAAAAAAAAAAAAAAAAAAAAAACATTAAAAGCATATATTAAAGATTGCGAAATCTCACAGCAAATGATAATTTAAAAATTGTGTAGGTCTAACTAAATCTCAAGGCTTTGCAAAAGTGCAAAAAAAAATTCCAATTTCAAGTCAGCCATCGTCAATCATCTGCCACACGTATTTTACCAGCCAACGAGTGCGAAAAAATACACACGTGTGGGAAACTCGAACATGAACCATTTTTTATTTTTCCATCTACTTGAGCAGAACTTTTTATTTTTCACACTTCTTCAGCCTGCCCCATAGTTGTTTCCTTCTCCGTTTTAAACGTCATACACGTCCAGCGAGTAGCGTTGAAAAAATTTCTTTTGACATGTCGAAAAAATTTAACTACCCCGAGAACGCAAAAAAAAGTGATTGGAGTCTGCCGTGAAAAGAGATTTTTCCAGCTTGTTTTCTTTAACTTTTTTCCTCCCAAACGTAACAATTATAACATACTATTTACTCAAAACTAGCTTCGAAGGTAAACACTGGCCTGACAGCTGTCAAAAAATACTGTTTTCATCCCCTACTCGCATTTTTATTCGTTAATCCGGCAATTATTTTATTTTCAAAAAAAATTCGGTTGACCTTTGTACGCGAATAAGCTCGTGCAATTTTTCTGTTTACTTTCATTATCCACCTCTTTCAGCAGGTTTTTCAAATAAAAAAACCTGTTATATAGTAATTTTTCTTCTTTTTTTTTATTTTCTTGTTTTCCACAGTTGACATAAAAAATAAAGCTGCCACCGGTATGAATAGAATAATTAATTTCGCAACTCCAATCATGATCGAGGCAGTGGAAAAAAATTGACGAGCAAAATATAGTAATTTTTTATTTTCATCACTTTCAAATGAAGCAAAAATTAAGTGCATAGTATTAGGCATTGGCGTGTGACGTCACAACTGAATGCAATATCTCACTGGGTAGCTAATACACATGAAAAGCATTGCAGTATTCTAATTTTTGGTCGTAATCATCGTAAAACAAGTGATAGCTACTTACCTTAGAAGAGGCTTTATGGAATAAAATAAGCAAAAGATCAAGAAATTTTAGCCATTAGAAGCTAAAAAAATTGAAAAAGATGAAATTGTAAATCAAATTAGTGTTTTTTAGCCTTATTATTAGTTAATCAACATTGAATTAAACCATTTTCTCGGCTTCTAAGCACTAAAATTTCTTAATCGTTGGCTTATTTTATTGCTTAAAACTTCCTCTATAATTTCATTTATGTTTTTGGCATGAGAAGAGAACTGTTTGAGCTCAAAATGAAGAAATAAATACAATTTCAAAATATTTAAGAGTTATGTTTTCTGAGGTGTTAAATTCAAAAATACGATTCCTCCTTTCGTCAAAGCACTTCTCAGTCCATTTTGGTTCAAATGGGAGATTTTAAAAACTTATGTGAATTTCTTGAGTCACGAATCAATTCATTCGTCTTTTCAAGAGCAAAATTTAGATTTGACATTATTCTTTTTATCAGATCACATATGTATTAATTATTATATTCCTATAACTCTAAATAGGGAATTTTATCAAGTGTTAATGAATTTC
This sequence comes from Ericerus pela, assembly GCA_011428145.1. NCBI lineage: Eukaryota > Metazoa > Arthropoda > Insecta > Hemiptera > Coccidae > Ericerus > Ericerus pela. The sequence continues at coordinate 2,074,331 of WOFM01000552.1, forward strand.
TTCTGATATATCAATTTAATAAAATTCAATAAAATAAAATAAATATGTTAAAATTAAAATCCTTTTAGCCTCAAAAAGAAGGGGAAATGGCTCAGAAGTTGTCCCATAAACAAATTTATAATAAATTCCAATTTTCCATCTTCAAAAACATACACTCCAGTATGTTACACGAAAAAAGAGTAGAAAGGGAAAAAATTCCACACCCGGACCATTGGAAAAATTTAAAAGAGGTTCGATGAAAAAACGGAGTAAAGTTCAAACTTGGCGGCTGAAAAACATAAGAAAATACCTATTATACACTTAGACTACTCCATGAAAAATACTGTTTATATAGGGTTATGTTCGGCTTTTAAAGCTACTCAAGGACTGAAAAGTGATCAAATCGAAAAATTTACACGTCATTCTTCATGGCTAAAATTACGTCGTGCGCATAATTATTATAATATGCATCAGTGGACTGTGCGAAAAAGATTTTATAAAATAAAAAGAAATTTAAAGAAAGATCAACGAATCGTTTCGCTTGATTTTTCATCACCTTGGCTAATTTTTATGTACATTTTTGAAGAAAATATACCAACATCATAAAACTGATCTTGTATCGAGATAAAATGAGGTCAGGTTCACTTTTCATCTCATGACCCCAGGAAAATTTTGTGATTATTAGCTGAAATTCGTATATACCGTACGAGACTGGCGAAATTGAACTGTGCGAAGTTTCAAGGTGTGTAAAAATGAAATTTTAAAAAATTATAGGAGTAATATTTTTGAGTACGTGTTTCAGCTCAACTTTTTACGGCGAAAAAAAGAAGTCATATGCACATTTCTTCCTATCTTTCATACTTAAGGACCTACAGAGTCTTTTGTATGTCAGCAATTAGAACCCGAGTAAAACTTAACAAAAACCTGGTCATAAAAGACTCTGTATCTCCTTCAGTATTAAAGATAGACAAAAAATGTACATAACGTTTTTGTTCTCCGCAAAAAGTTAAGCTAGAAAATCTACACAAAAATTTTGTTCCGCTAATTGTTTTTAAATTTTGTTTTGATCCATCTTGAAACTTCACCTGGTGCATTTGCCTTCAAAAAACATTTATGCAATTATGTGTATATAACATTGTTTCTTAGTGGGGTACACGGTTATATCGATATCTAACGTTTCCTAAGCGTTTCTCAGACACCCTGAATATAATATACAAAAATGTATACATTTCTATTGAACTTGGCACAGGTTGTCACAATTTTTTATCCGATAATCTCGAAACTTGGTACACTTATTTGGACAAGGACAAACCATATTGTTTTTGGTCCAAATTGGCCTTATGGTTCGTCTATTACATTCTATTATGGTTCATTTTTCAATACCAAATGATTCTAAAATCCGTAACTTTTAAACAATAATCTCAAAATTTGGTACAGATATTGAATATATTATATTCCATCATTCTGTAAAATTTTGTTCCAAACGGCTTAACAGTTCATGACTGAAGGTTATTTGAGAAAATCTTGAACTATTGTTAAAAAAAGAATATCAAGTCCAGATGAACCAAAAAATCTGGTCAAAAGCAGACTTGCTTTTATTTAATTTGCTAAACGATCATACAATAACTTGCGTACCTACATGTTTCATAACTTTATAATAAACTTCATTCTTTCACTTCAATATGAATTTCCTTAACATTTCATTTTAAATTTAATATTTACCCACCACTCTTCCAAATAATTTTCATATTTTAATTATATTTAATTTCACTAAATCTATACCTTTAATAAATTTTTAATCATATTCTTGCACCACAAACTTCTCTGCAGATAGTTGACAGATAAGCCAAAACATTTTGGATAGTGTTTATTCAAGTTGGAGAAGGTTGTAAGGTAAGTTTAAAATTAATTTTCAAATGAAAAGTGAGTCAAAAGATGATTTAAAGATCATAATAGAATAATTTATACATACATATTCAATCATGTAGGTATGCTTTTGCCGAATATTTTTGGCCACTAAAAACTGCAAGTACATTTTTTATAATCTTTTAGTCCAAGTAAAATATAAATTCTAATCTAGAAAATTTCTGTTTGTTTTTTCCATAAATCTTTAGAGATGAACGTCGTAAATAACATTCTAAAAGTATCAACCCCCACCCATCTTGCTACTGTGGAAATATTGGAAAATATGTCCCAAAACTAGTTTTTTGACATTTTCTCAGAAAATATGAAATGTAGTGGAAAATTGGTTCAGTAAAAAAATGTTGAAAATTAAATTTAAAATAAAATAGGTTTTCATCACTTTTTGTGTATTATGCTCTCCGCCTCTATAAAGTGAGCCTGATAAATACTACTTTTCGTATTTATAGTGCCAACATACCTGCAGAAAACTGCATTTTACCAGTAAAAACATAATAAAACTGATTATATACTTAATTACTATTTTCCCTGGACTATTTTTCGAATTCTTTTTTTTATTTCAATGGTTGACGGCGTTGCAATTTTTGTATGTCTTTTTAAAATTTTTTAATATAATTAAAAATCCAAGAAACAACGCTGAAATTGAGTAAGGAGGTATAGAATTTTGTTATAAAATGTTCTGAAGTTACTGCGTAAGGTACCTAACCTACAGTTAGTTTTTGACATGCCTAAGTAATATTACAGAATAAGTGACCAACAAATTAGACTCACAACTCATATATTTGTTTCAAACTGCTGGCAGTCAATGTGAACTTAAAACTGATTAAAAACTGCTTGAATAACTTTACTATTCTACCCACATCGGTTAACATGTTATGTAAAATTTTCATTTCATTTAAAGGTGTAATAATGATACCAGTTTCAACTTTCAAGGCAAATATATACTTTTGTTTTTGCTCGTTGGAAGGTTGCACATATGGGATTTGAACCGTTGTCTTTACCGAAGACAAAGTTCAAATCACTCCTTTTATGAACTTTTTTATTAAAAATTTAGAGGAGATTCGTTAATGAAATAAAAGAATCTATTTGCCATGAACTCTGAACGAATATTTAGTAGCAAGTATGCTTCAAGACTGATTTGAACCTACTTTCTCTTTCAAAATGAAGTGTACAATGCAGCAGACTCAGTATTTGGTGGTGGCAAAAGTTTACCTTTTCTGAAGAATATTTAATTTTTGAATAAATTGTATCTTCCTTCTTTAAGAGAATCAAGTTGCATAAAATAGAACCAAAATTAAATTCAAAATTAGCGGAATAGTTGAAATAAATTGTCAGTATTGAATATACATAAATTTTGATGTTATATTTCAACATAATTATAGTATTATATTTCTTTCTATTCCTTAATGTATTTAATATGAATCTTTAGAAACATGAATGAGCGGACGAAGTCCGCAAGTGCAGCTTATTAGTATATTATATTTCAACAAATTGCAAAATATGTTTTTAATAAATTTACCGAATAAAAATGATTTAAAAAAATCTTAATTTAAACTGCTAACAAGAGAAGATGAAAAAAAATATTCTAGAATGCGAAAAAATCTGTTATCAGGCAACTCTCGCTGTTATTTTATTCGATAAGCAATCATTTTTATAAAGTTTCACATAATTCGATATCAACATTCAATTTAGTAATCATTTAGTTTTTATGTTTTTGTTAGTTAGGAAAACCAACATTTTCAAGCGTTGCTTGGCTTGAGTTTTTACCTTCAAAATGGTCGTAGATCCGTTTAATTTTGCCGGACAGTTGACTGCTTCTCAAAAATCAAATTTTTTACCTACGAATTTTTCATCACACGAAAAGATACTTGAGAATTTGCTCTTGAAAACTCAAAGGGTTATTTCAAAAAGACAAAAAAAGAAATCTACCTTTTCTAAAGAAAAATTCCGGTCACATAACTATCTATTTCGTGATTTTTTTGTTTCACCATTGAATATTATAGGCGGTTAATAACGGAGAAAAATTTACATTACACTAAAAGTGCCAATTGAACTTTTTTCTTAAGGCTTAATCTTGCACACAATCCCAGCATTTAACGTTCGCACTATTGGCACTAAATTATGTACGCCGGGTGACCCAAAAGTCACGCAACCCAAACCTTCAAATGTAAAAATTTTGAAAAAAGAGATACAAGGCTGAATTTCGGCACAGTTGCAGAAATCGGTTACTCAATTATTCATGCAAAGTTTCAGCTCTGTATCTGTAATAATATAACTTTCATGAATTTTTGATTTTTAATTATAATTTTTTCATGTTTGAAAAATAAATTTTGAAAAATTTTAAATGGTAAAAGTTCTCAAAAAATTCTGAAACTTAGTACAATAATAGAGAATGGTTACCTGATTAAACGGGTAAAGTTTCACTTCAGTACCTCCATCTTTGTTTTTTTAAGAATTTTTCTTATGGTCTATACCATGCTTTCAAAACAAATAAAAAAAATTTTTCAATTTTAAAAATTTTATTTCATCCTCTCCATTGATCCGCTCTTTGGTGCAGTACTTCAGTTTAAGGCAGAATTTTGTCATAACAGTTTCCTTAAACTTGTTTGGGTATGCAACGTTTCATACGTCAATGTTTTTTTCTTAATAACACCTGCAATGAGCAGTTATGCAACTTTTTAATAAATGCGTACAAAAGTTGCATAATCACATAATTGAGTAACCATTTCTCTATCATTGTCCCATGTTTCAAAATTTTTTGAAAATTTTTTGATTCATTTTTTATGCCTACAGATCACTTGGAAAATTCTTTTAAAAAAAATTGAGTTAAGAAAGAGAAAATTTACCTGCTTAATCTCGTAATCATCCTCCATTATTGTGGCGATTTTCGGAATTTTTGGAAAACTTTACCCACTTAAAATTTTTTAAAGTTTGTTTTGCCACAAATACGAAAATTGAAATTAAAAATCAAAAATTACTCAAAATTAGACCACTATAGATACATAGCTGAAATTTTACATAAATATCGAGTAACCCACTCCTACAAGAATGCAAAATTTCAGCCCTCTATCTCTTTTTTCGAATTTTTACATTTGAATGTTTGGGTTGCATGACTTTTGACTTTTGGGTCACTTATATAAAGCATATTGGAAGCGCGTGATAGTTGCTCTTGAGGAAAACATTTCAAAAATATTTCACATTCGTATTCAGAAGACAGACTATACGTATTTTGATCCAGCTGTACGTTCCGTATGAAGACACCATTCGTCGAAACCGTGTTAACAATCGCATTTAAGGATAAAAGTGAACATTTTCGTCGACTCGAGCAGTTCGGCACAGGTGAAAACATACCTAGTTCACCTATTCACATTACCCAAATCGTAAACTTTCGCTCGGTATTCTCACATCACAAGCACGACGTCCACAACAGATGCTCCACATGAGCACATATATAGTGCGATATAGCGCTCTATCAAAGGATGCAAATTTGAGATCAATAAACTTTTGACATGCGTGTTTGCGACAGAAAGTTCAGAATCTAATCGTAAAATATTTGCAAAATATACCGTTGATTTCTAATTCGTTCGCACTTACGTGTTTTTTATTTTTTGTTTTGTTTTGTTTTTTATTTTTATTTTTTTATTTTTTGTTTTTCTCTATTTTAAGGTTATTTTCTGGATCACATTTCAACGAACTCGAACAACACCGGCAACGATACGGTCGTAGCTCGTGAAAAAAGTAAAACACGAGTGAATTTTCAAAGTTTCGTCACCTACGTAGGACCAATGATCATGGGCGTCGGTGGTAAGTGCTTTTTCATCGCACAATATTTGTCGCAAAATCGCACAGTAAATTGGCAATAGGTATATAATAGCTATAGGTATGTAGGCGACTATGAAGATTACGCCGCATCAAAATATCAATTTCAAAGTGGATGAAAGTGAAGCGTAAGTGGGAGGGGGGGGGGAAATCGAAGAAAAATACGCGGTATTATCAGCCACGAAGGCTGAAAATTGAAACAGACCCGCCAGAATTTATTAACACGTAGAAAAATTTCCATAAATGCAGAATAAATTAAAAAAAAAAAAAAAAAAAGAAGAAATAAAAGAAATGCACCTTGAGCAAGTATTTCGCAAAAATAGAAGAAAAAAAAAAATTTGACTAGATGACATAATATGTGTATATAACGAACTAAAATAGACTTTTACTCGAAAACGTATATATTGGCGCAACAGTTACGAGAAAAAAATCGATAAAGTAAGGGTTTGCGCCTCCGACGTCAAGAAAAATATATACCGTACAGTAGCAATACCATTTACGAGAAGAAAACATTTTCAGACTTTTTCCTCTCTTTTGGCCTAGTCTTAAGAAAATAAGAGGACAAAATAGTAGCGAGTCGTTCGTGGAAGAAAAAAAAAAAAAAAATCCCTTCTAAATAATACAAAAACTCTTTGATAGAGACGAGAAAAAATCTATCCCATCAAGCGGGTCGAGAAGCGTTAGGAAAAATTCTAACATGTTTATCCTAGCTGAAGAAGACGGTTCTGAAAATACATGCATAAAATAATGAAGAAAAGAATAATAATTCAAAAAAGAAATAAGGGCAGCACAAGTGTAGGAGTTATACAAGAATATAAATTGCTCAACCTGAAATGATTTTTTAAGGGTGGTAAATGGTAAAAAAAAAAATATTAATCTTTCGCATATCGATGATTTTTTTTTAAAAACCTTGTAAGTCCGACTTTCGGTGATTTTCAAATTTAAGAGGTTTTCAAAGTAGAAAAAAAAAAAATCAATGAATTTTAATTTTAACAATCTCGTAAGTCTACCATCGTTATTAGCGCTCCTGGAGACAAATTAAAAGACACAATACAGGCGTCTCGACACTTTTCCGAATCCCTTTCACAGAATGACTATTTTACTGGACGAACATTTCACCAAAGAGCCAGCTCGCCGAATCCATTTTACCGAAGGACATTTTACTAAGTTGTTGGCCTGTATTTCATTAGCAAGTGGTACTGGGAGAGAATTGATTTTTTTTTTTTTTCAATACGGTAGAAGCCGCTTATTAGAATAACTTTGGGACCAAGACACAATCATCCAATTAAACAACTGATTCTTTTGTAGGAGAAATGTTGTTAACTGGATAAAATTTGGGGTTGAAAATACTATCAGAAATTTTTGCAAAAGAAAACCATTGTACCTTTTTCTTTACACTGTTACAGATTTATCATATCAGCTTAAGTTGGTTGGGAAAATTATTTCAAAAAGTTCTCAATTGTTTTCTGTGTTTTGGAGTTTTTGAAAAGCAGTTTTAGGAAGAAAAAAAGTTAAAAAGTTAGTGTTTTTTAATACTTCATAGAGGTCCGCCAATCATAATTTGATTCAAATAAGTGAAGTGCTGATTCTAATAAATAAATTTTTTTCAATGCATTTGTATATGGCTGATTGGTATCTAACTGTTCTGATTCAATGAAGTGGTTGATCCTATTATCTGTGATGCTATTAAGTGGCGTCTACTGTATTAAAAAACATTTATATAAACCTTCATCCTATGATGAGTGATAAGGTGGAATAGGTTGTTTTTATTTTCCCATACCTGTTTAAACAATATTCTAGAATTACTTTCTATGAAAAGTTATTTGGTAAAACGGTTTTGGAAAATTAGAGTTCGATGTAATGGTCATGTAGTAGATTTGCCATTCCGTATTTTTGGTTTATTTGGTAAAATGACCGCGAATCAATAAGTACGGTTTATTTGTTTTTTTATTTATTTATTTATTTTTTACAAAACCCTTACACAACTTTTAACCATGGGTGTTTACACGTTATAAAAAAAAGCGCATTAAAAGAAATTAATTCAAACTTAATCCTGGCCCATGCTGAATTGGACAGGGAACACTTACTTGATCTACTTGCAGAAAAGTAGCTCGTTGCTACGAGTGTGATGATTGCAACACAAACCTACTTTTTACACTTGTATTACTAATAACCTATTCCATAATAACCATTCGAAAAATATACGTTTTTATGCATCCGAAGTGTTGGTAAAAGTGAATAGGTAGTTATAATTTGTAGCATGCGCACTCACGAATTATTTACTCTTTAGTCTTTCGTGCTGTTGTCCGAGCTGCGCATACTTACTTTTGATTTTTCCAACTTCATGTCCAACTTTTTACCCATCTCCCCACTCATCCAAAAAATTAAGCTAATTTTTTTTTATACTTGCGTCTTTTTTCCAGTTCGTAGTATAAAAAATGATGCGTGATACGCATGCGCAGTAGGTTATTGCTATGAGTGTGCTGAGTGATAACTGCAGCATCAGCATAACTTGTGTCACAAATAGCTGTTTTGTATCTTTTTGAGCATCTGCGGTGTTAGGAAAAAGAAGCTAAATATAATCGAATGCCAAAAGTAAGAATTAGCGCATGCGCTCTTGCAGATTCATTCATTTTCTGTGGTTTTATGATGGCCATACATGCGCACATTCGATTTTGATTACTTTTTATATTACCTTTCAAACATTTCTCACTCATTTACCCCCTCTCGTTTTGGGTATAACTTTTTAGGGAAATTATAAAAAAATATGGCGTACGACAGACCTGAGGAGTAGGCGATTGCTGCTCATGATGGTATTGCTCACCTCTGCTTCATACTGCAATCATCGTACTCACATTGCAATCACCTACTTTTCACACTTGTATCACAAATAACTGTTAAAGCAGATTTTTAATATGTACTTTAATAATATTCAATAATTTTAGAAGCATTCCGTCGAAGTACACCTTGACATTAACTTATATTATTATTTATTTTATAATAAATTGAATACTAATTTCAACTCATTTTTGCATTCCTTATAGTTTTCAGAGTAATTGAGAGATCGAGAAAATAGATTTGTTCAGACTGAAATATTCTGTATAGATTCCGAAAAATTCAGTGGCACAGCCAGGAGCAATTAAGAGGATAAATCCATTTTCGGATTTTTTTTAAAGAAAATTTCAGTGAGACCATTATGATTTTCAGTTTCATGAAAAATAATGACAATTGCGATGAAAATCAGAAATTCATATCCCAAAGCTTACAAAAACTTTTTCTTGCTCGCTACTTTTGTAAAATAGTTTTTTCAGTTTTGTGAATTCTTCTTTCCTTTGAGACAAATCATACATATGGCTAGATAAAGATCGACATATCTAATTAAACTTTTTTAATCCTCTCAAATAGTTAACCACAGTTCACATATGGTCCTTCCCCCTTAAAAAAATCCTGGATACGCTACATTTAAAATTAAGGTAAATATTCCACTGAATTTCAAATTACCAAATTAGTAAACGTCATAGTGATTGTTTATGCAGTGGAATATCCCCCTTCATTTTGAATATTCTGTACAGAATTTGTCACCCTAAACAAATCTATTATAACTGACTGTACTCTGTTTACGCTAAGAAGTGCGTGAGACGTCATAATCACAATAGACATTGTGGTTGGTTGGGGAGAGATGAAAAGGTACCGATTCACATTGTTATACAATGATCAGCATCATTTTGCAGAGTAAATAAACATCGTATTTCAAGCAGGTAAGTGTTGATTGGATGTACGATGTCACTCACTTCTTAGCGTAAACAGAGTATAAGTTAGTATAACTAATGCTCTTGATCAGACCCGGGTTGAGACATACGCCATTTTGGATCTTACTTTCTCCGAGTACCGTTTTGTTCTGTTAGTTGAACTTGCGCATCTTCAGCAGAATGAAAAAAAAAGGTGATTTGAAAAAACAACATCTAAAATGGGGTATGTTTCAACCAGTACCGCAATTGTAGTTCTCAAGGATAACATCCAACTGCAATAACTCAAACACTACTTATGGAGGGCCAGCAAAAAATTTCTGACGAACATGTTCTTTTCATTTAGCTATACTACGCATTGCTGAACTAAAATCTAGTAAGTTCTTTTTTAAAGAATTTTACTGTTGCGCGAATACCTACGAAGTCTGTTGGAGAGGGAAACAATGAATAAACATATTTTGTTTTGTTCATAATTTTTAAAATTATTACTTCACTATTACTGACAAGAAGTAAACAAACAATTAAACTGCAGAAGATGATAACAACAACAACAACAACAACAACAACAACAACAACAACAACAACAACCAGATCTACAGATTTGTCATATTTTTCCTCATAGAACATGTCCAACCCAGCATAGCGGAAAGAAGAAATTCAGACCACAATATCGGCACTACATTTTCGTATAAACGCAAATATAGTAATTCTAAATATCCTACATGCTGATATGGCAACTTTTGCATCCCCTCCCAGCCACCAAAGTTTAACACTCACTACCTGTTATAAGACACTAAGACACACAATATTTGCGGATCATTCGCTCCGAAAATATAGGTCCCCATAATGGTAGCAGCTGCGTGCCCCTAGCACCTCCCTAACGTGAACGCCTTACTTTTTCATAGGCTTCATCGTAGTCGCCGCTTGTGTCATGACGTTCGAGCAACGCGACAACGCCGCCAAGGTCATACCCAATCGACTGCAGCTGAGCACCGGCCACGGCCACTCCATCAACAGGCACAACAAGGCCAGCCCCAGCACCAGACAGCCTCTGCGCGAAGGTAGCGGACGACGGGCCGCGCCAGGCTCCGCCGCCTACCTCATCGAGCCGTCCGAGGAGTTCAGTCGGCGCGAACTCACCGCCGACTTCATCCACTTCTCGCGCAACCTTCAGCAGGCCAACATCGAGAAGACGATCGCCAAACAGGCGATGGGCCGTTGCCCCAGCGCGCCGAATCTGGCCGCGTCGGCCGATCTGCTCGCCAGCCACAAAATGGTGTCGCCGCGCCACCACGCCAAGAACAGCCGCAACTCGCTGCATCCGCTCATCGGCCAGTCGCTGCTCAGTCCGCACTGCCTACATCGGCAGGCGCTCTCCGTCGACAACTCCAGCTACTATCCGCAAAACGTGTCGCCGCCACGCTCCAAGCGCGGCAGCCGCCAAGGAAGCACCAGCACCGGTAGGGGCAGCGCCGAGTCGCTGGGCCTCGGCGAGCCGTCGTCGGCGCGCAAGTCGTACAGCTTGCAAGCGTCCATGATGCTCGATCTGCACCTGCCCAACGACTGTCCGCCCATTTCGATGCGCATCCGCGACCGCAACCGGCGCTCGGACACCGCCCGCCGCCACATGCTCGTGCGCCAAACGCAAATCGAAAGCGAAGAGGACAGCACCGAGCACGACTCACGCTGCAGCAGTCCGCAGTTCGGTGCGCGCGCATCCGCGAGCATCGCGGACGCGACCGCCAACGGCGGCAGTTGCGGCGCCAAGGACGACCATCGCTGTTGTCGCCACCATTCGTCGTCGACGCCGCACAGCCGTCGCGAGTCGTATTCGCCGCGCATGTCCAGCGTCGACGATCCGGTCGCCTATCCGAACCGGGGCCGGCTGACTGAGACGGCGTTGCGCAGTTCGTCGCCGTCGCTGCAGCATAAACGACCCGCGTACTGGCGCTCGAATACCGTGTGCAACGATCCGTCGTCGGGTCGCCGCAGCTCAAACACGTCGTCGGACGTCGCCGTCGCCGCCTCCGCCGCCGCCGCCGCCGCCGCTGGCTACCGCAAAGGCTCCGCCGACTACCACTACCACCGCAATCGGCGCAAAAGCTCGAACACGTCCGACTCGAGCCGCTGTTGTTCGCGCACGAACGTCGACGAGGCGGCCAGGTGCCGCAATCGGTCGCCGACCTCGTCGTTGCGCTCGTTTCAGGAGCTGCGCTACCTGACGCACCGGCTGACCGAGAACGAAATGAAAAACGAACAGCTCAAACAGATCGATTGCAAGCGCATGCAGACCAAGTACAGGCACACGTCGCCCAAAAGTCGCGCCGGCTCCAGGGTGGTGGGCAACCAGTCGCTGTCGCCGGATAGCGCCTCCATATCGAGCACGACCACCGAAGGACATTCGAAATCCGATTTCACGTCCGTCGAGGTCGAGTCGACCGAAGACGATGGCACGAACGAAAATGGACGCAGGTAAACGCAGTGAACACGAAATCGTACAGAAGAAAGGAAGAAGAACTCGGTGGTATACATAAACTGTTAATTTTATTAAGATTTCCGAAATGGAAATGCGCCGAAAACGGTTCGTAAGGTGTTGTTACCTGCGCCGCAAAATACGCCGGCCGGGGGATCGAAAAAAAAAATAAAAAAAATAGACTTCACAGATGTAACGAAGGTTACAACAGTGGTCTCGATACACAACAAGAATATCGATATTCCGTATCGGAAAGAAAAATATCGATACACCAAAATATCGATTCGCCTAATATCGATATTTCGATACAAAATATTCACTCTCTTTCTTTTTCCCAATTTTTTTGGAAACTACCGAACTACTAAACTAATAGGCTATAAACTTCCATCAGACTTATACCTTGTGTAAGGATGATTTATCGTGAAAATTTCAACCCGATCACTTCTATAGTTTTCTCAAGATCTAGCTAACACAACTTTTCCAGGAATTTTTTATCTAGTTTCTCCTAAACTAAGTATCGAACCAATGGGCAAAACTGAAAAAATAAAAAAGGAAGCAAAGGACTTTACATAAATAGGTACATCTTTTACCAAAAAAAAAAAAGTAAAAATATATCAGTATGGAGGGAGACTTGAGCCCGCGACTGTAGGTTTAAAAGACAGTTACATCATCAAAAACTTAACACTCGATTAAAGCTTTCACATTTGAACTTTTGACGCAAAACTTCCTAGAAACCATCTATGGATATCCAAGTATGCGAGACCAATCATCAAGTAGGGGAGACGCCGACCAATTATAAAACACCTCGTTTTTGCTTTTCATGCAAATTATTTCAGATTATGTACGTCTTATCTTTGATTCTCTTCTTAAATTCTATTTATTTATTTACATAATTATTTATTTTATTTAGGTATATATTTTTTTATTTTATTTATGTATTAGTTATTTATTTATTTGTCTATTTATTTAGAGGGCAATCTGAGGAGATTTCGGTGCACGTCGAGAAATATACAAGCCACTGGTCGTAAGGCATGAAAGGAAAGAAAGGGAAAAAATATATAAAAAGGGAAGATTTTAATTTTTGTTATATTGAAGGAAAAAAGGGACAAAAAAGGGAAACAGGAAGAAGTGACACGAAAAATGGTTACTCAATAGTCATTTGAATGTTACAAGTGCAAAAATTACGTGATTTCGATACGAGTGTGAATTTTTCAGCGTGAACCGAAGGGTGCAAATCATACGATTACCACCTACTTTGCACACGTGTCACACTATTTTTTGTAGTCTGCCGTCCAAAAAAAAAAAAATTTGTTTAGAATGAAATAATAATTTTATTGATAATTTTACTTTTTTTTTTTTTGTATTGAAAATCTCCACACCCCTCTCACACTAAACAAAAGACAAAATAATTCAAAAATTATCTCTAGAAGCAAATAACTGACTTCATAATTTTACTTTAGAAACAACAAAAAACTGAGAAAATAGTCCAGTGGTGCAAGAAAGAGATCAAACCGTGCAAGAAAGTGATCGAGCCGTCCGAGAAAGTTAACTTGAAAATGCGCGTTGGCTCAACAATATTTCTTCACGTTTTATTCAAATTTATTTGCTATGACGTTCTGTTCATTCGAGTGGCATTACAAAACGTATTTTTCGATTGAGTGTGGCAAAAAAAAAATTGACTGGCCTTTTTTTCCCTTTTTTTTTTCAAGTTTTGTCCCATAAATGGAGAAAAAAAGACAAAAAAATAGGAGAACGAAAAAGTGACCCGAAAAATGGTCACGCAAAAAAATATTTGACCCCCAGGGACAAGACGTGTACATGTCAAAAAAAAGGAACTTCGATTTCATATAACAGGAAGAAAAAAATAAAATAGTTTTACTTTAGTAAGTATCGATGGCTGTATCGATATCGATATTAGAGCGTCCGCGTATCGATACAGAGGAACATCGATATATAAAAAATCGATACGAATATCGATATTTCGAAGCTGAAAATATCGATGTTCAAAAAATATCGATACAATATCGAGACAACTAGGTTGAAGTATTCGAGGTCGTTTTAAGCGTACAGAGGACGTCCATTTTACGATCTCTTTTTTGCTTTAGGTGTTAAAAAATCTGTTCTCATTTCCGTAGTTTTTCATTTTTATTTTTATTTTCTCGTTGTTTTCCTTCAGCATGTTAGCAATTTTAGTGATTTCTTTGTAAAATTAAAACAAAGAAGACTGCTCAAAAATCACACAGACCAAAGTGAAATCCTCAAAGCTACAACGAATACTTCGCTCAAATAATTTTGCAACCATTACGTTTAAGCATAAAGGCACAAACTGTAAATGAACCTCCGCGAAATAATATTGATAAATTAAATTGATTAGCAATTTAACCATGAAGGGGATAACCTGAAAGTCATGGCCCCTCGAAGAGTCAGATGTACTTTATAGTGGGTAAACCTCACATCTACGGATTAATTAAGGATTTTTCGACTCCAAAGTTTCATAAATGATCGTACGAATTTAAGCTCAAATCGAAATCAAATAATCTCAGGGTTTTAACTCTCTAATGACAGACCGGGCCCTCGGAAATTCTTGGTTCCGAAAAATTTTACGCTACGAAAAATGTATTCAGACAAATTAAAATTCTGTAACGTCAGCTTGAAAATGACTTAATTTTTTCACTTTTTTCGTATGTAAAAGAAAAAATGTTTGGCCCAGAATTTCATATTCACTAATTATACCACATTCCCCTCTCTCACCGATACAAAATTCTGGTTAAGCTCTTGAATTAAATATCAACCTTTTTCATCAGAAATGGGGGTTGGACACTTAAAAAGCGTTTATACGACAGACGCAGGAATTCGCTAGTTTTCAAAAACTTAAAATGCGGAAAAACTTAACTTGAGCGAACACGAAAAACAAACTTCGTTGACAGAGTGACAAATACCAAATTTTAGCTACCACTCCTCTATCGTTGCAAATATTTGGTCTTTCACTTTTCACCTTGGTCTTGAGGATCCTTTACACGCGAACAGATGAGGACCTCATTTTTATTACTTCACAACTTCCTTACAACTGCTCGAGTATGATACTGAAATTTCGATTTTATACAATGATTTTATCGAGCTTAAGTTATATTTACATTTTTTAAACCGTTAAAATTTAAAGGTACGACTATAACTTCTTTACACGAGTACTGACTCTTACGCATATTTCTGTCTCGTTTCTTTAATTTTTATGGAATCGTAAAAAAAAAAAAAAAATTAAAAAAGGGAAATAAGAAAAGAAAAAATCCATAATTATGTTCATCAAGAGGCGAAAATTTAAGCATTTTAGTTTTGTGGGGGACGGAATAGCGGGAAGTTTCATTCATTTTATCTCAAAAATATCTCCTCCTCCACTACATCGTCAACGAACGACAGATTTGAAGGGTGTTCAGTCGCAATAATGAAAATGCTGTTCCTGCTACCAAGAGAGCTGTTTGAAAACAATCTTTGCTCACACTTTTCATATTGTCCAAGTTTTTTAAGAAATGCTTCCACTACCAATATTCGGTCATTCAGTAACCAGATAGGTAGTTATTTGACTATCTTCCATCATAAATTGGTGCGCTGCATTAAAATTATGGGTGAAGAAGGATAAGGAGGAATCCCTACTTCTTGTTTCTTAGTCTGTTAATACTCGCCCCTCCCTCAACCTCCTTAACAACTTGGAAAATATCAATTGTTGTAGAGTAGCTTCTTCATACACCCGAGGTAATATTTCAAGGATTTCTGAACCAGATTTATTCGATTAGTTTAGTAATTTGTGTTGTTCACTTTTGTTACATTTCATATTTTTCATGAATTGTGACATCATTAAAAAAAAAATGAACTGAAGCCAAGTACTTTAAATTTGGAATCCGATATCTTAATAAGCTTGAAAAAATTTTGATTGAATAAATTGGAAAATATGCTCCCTTTGTATTTGAGGTAGGGCCAGATTTAAGGGGGTGCAAATTTACAACTGTACCAGGCAGTAGATTCTTAAAGGGTAGCACAATAAATTAAGAGAAATAAATTTTTGAAAACCTTTTTTTTATATCATGTATGACTGTAAAAGAATATTCAATTAAACCTAAAAATTATTAATCTGGTAAAAAACCCTGATGAAAATACATAAAAAAAATTTTGGCAGAAGAGGTGGGTGGCGAAGATTGAAAAAATGAGGGGGCGCAAAAATTTTTTAGTCCCCGAGTGTTGGAGGTTTAAATACGGCTCTGATTTGAGGTGTCAGTGTTACCCGAAGATGAGAAAAAAAATCAGTCTACAAACTTTTTGTGCAGACCTCGTGCGTACGATACACAATAATTTATAAAAGGGCAGGTGAAGTTTAAATTTATTGTTTCTCTATTGTCCATGTTTATCAACACCACTCACTGTCACACTCCTATAAAATGAATCTTTACAGTAGACCAGTATAGTCTGCTCACAAAAAGATACAGCAGCAGAAACACGACCTTGAACAAAAATTATATCAGAAAACAAGACCCCTTCACTTTGTATACATCAGTCAAACATACGCTTCCAGTTAGCCCTCGGGCTAAACGCATGAGTACGTTTATTTATGTGTTCCAAGTAAAGGGATTTGATTTTCTGATGTAATTTTTATTCAGTCATGTTTCATCTGACAACTCTTTGTGGGACAGTAGACTATAGCGCTACAGCAGTTACCCAATTATCCACATAAATCTATCAATAAAGTTTGGCGAGTGGCATATTAGGAGAAGAGTGAAGGGAGGGAATAGGAGTTTGAGAAAATGGAAATAAAATTTTTTTCATACCTACGTACCTTAAATCTCCGCAAAAAATCCTCGTTACGCGCCTGGAAAAATCAGTCAATTTTTATTGAGAAATTGGTAGAAAGAAAAAGCTCAATTCTGAAATGAGACAAACAAAGTTTCTTCAAATCAAATGATTATTTGAAAAGTACATCAATCGTAATGATGTAAGGATTAACAGCAAAAAATCTTAAATGTTACATGTGTAATATTTATTTTCACGTAGCATCCGAAATTGAAAAGAGAAAAATTCCTCACAAGTGACAACAAGCAATCTTTCAGTATTTCGTAAATGTGATAAATTTTGAAGCAATGTAAACTTACTTTCTCAGTTTTATACAAATTAATATTATATCTATTACATAGCAAGGTTCAAAGGTAAATGCTTACATATGTGAGGTACGTTTGCGAAACAAGTGCAGCGAGTGAGCAATTCCGGAGTTATGTAAACTCACTTTTGAACTTTGTTGAGGAAGATATTTTAGATAATTGAAAATCAGAAAGCAAAGAAACGTTGGATTTCCATCGTAATGATGAGTCTTTCACAAAAATTATAAAAAACGAAACAAAATATCAGCTTCCTCATTGTAGCGGATTTAACGTTTCATTCAGAAAGTGTAATCACTACCTGATGACAAGTGAACATGCTTACATATAAAGTTCACAGGTTTCACACTTTATACGAATGAGAGGGTGCATTGAAAATGAATAAAAAAAATAAAGATAAATAGTATCGTTCGATTTTCGTTTTCTTTCGTATTATATAAAAATCATTTAACCGAAAAAACGATATTTAAAATTAAGTTTTGATTCAAATATATAAAAAAAAAAAAAAAAAAAAAAATGAAAATTCCACAGACATATATTTACAAACCATTCCATATCATCGTGGGTTTTTTTTCATTATTTTCTCATTTTACTTTTATCAATATTTTTATAATAATCAAAGAAGCTATTTTTGCGAAAAAATTCGAAACTTTCCAAATAGCAAAAAACTGTAATAAAATGCAGTATTGATACAACTTTTTTTTTTTTTTTTTTGTTAACGTGTACCTATTTCGTTAAAAGAATTTTTAATATAACTAGTACTGTACATTGCCATGAATCACATTAATTTTTTCTCAATGCACAAACCTCAGTCTATACGAACATATCATTTACAGTATTTACATTTATATACCTACTGCCTTTCGTTGTTCTTCCTATGCTTTTTTCATGTGTAACAATTGCAACAACATTGTTAATTAATACTTAGTAGTCGAAATAGAATTAAGTTAAATGCAATGAGGTAAGAAACAGAACTTCGTTAAATTGTATCCGTTAATTTTTAAAAGTAATGTTTAAGTATCAGCTATAAGCAACGAAATGAAACATTTTCATCGCATCGATATAGTTACCTACCAAAATTAATTCCACTATGCACGAATTTTTCGTATTTTCCATACGGAATTTTTAATCTATATTTTAAATAAAATTTTTAATATTTCACACGCGAGGATAAATTCAAAGCTGTAATTTTGCAAAGTTAATCGAAAGTTTTAGCTCGATGTAAGTAAAATATCTGAACACACGTATGCGTTCTGCAACTATATAATATACTTGTAATAGAAATCTTTCGTTGATTCCGAAATTAATCGTCAACTTTGACAAATTTTCGTTTACAACCGATTCGTCGGTTAGGTATGTAAAAATTATTTTCCCGAGCTAATTGTTCGGAGCTTACGAGAAGCAACTCTAAAACTCGGAAGAAAAAAGAGGTTTTACTTGATTTTTTTTTTTAATACTCGTAAAATTTACTATTTTCACATCAATTTTTTTTTTTTTTTTTTTTTCGCGGACTGGGCCGTTGAGAACTGACAAAGTAAACCTAGCACTCGCGAATAACTTAATAAAAAACCCTAAAATATCGCATAAAAATTAAAGTAACCGCAACAAAAGGAAGCAGAAATAAGCATTTTAAAAATGTAACTTTATATGTTAGAATCACTAAAATTTTATTTCGAAATCCATGCAGAGTAAGCTTGTTCGCATTTTTTCTTCAAATAGACGAACGTTTGCACAAAAAAGAAAAAAAAAAAAAAAATGAGAGGAGACGAATTCTAAAATAATTCACTTAAAAACAAGTTCATCACTAAAGTAATTGGCACGATTTCCAATCTAAAAAGCTGAAAAAGGCCTCTAAAGAATTGGCAAACATTCTAAATCTATCGTAGGTCATTTCTACCTTAAGCTTACGCAACAGCTCACCTTAAAACCTCATTGGTTCCGTACTATAACTAAACTCGGGTAAATAACTGGGTACTAATACTTTCGGTTTTTAATTTTTCAATTTCCAAAAGTCCGTCAGATTCATACAACACCCATTTTATACGTAGAATTCGAATGAATTTCCGCCTACTTAAGGGATGATTTTGAAACAGAAAAATTTTGCATCGACATTTTTGACCATAAATTTAATTTTCAAACTCGCGAACAATCGCATCAAAATTCGGCAATAAAATTAGACACTTCTCACGAAACAAAAAAAAAAAAAAAAAAATACAGTTTTCAATCGATGTAAAATTCAAATGGGTTTAAATATCTCAAAATTATGATTTCCAGAAACACAGTATTAATTGAATTTCTCAGTTGCGAGGAAATTACATTATTAATTTCAATACATTATTCTTCAAAAATAAATTTTTCGAGTAATAGGTTATAGAAACCAAAAATTTTTTTTTTTCTTTTAACGAAGATCAAAAATCAAATTATGAAAAACCATTTGTATGCATTTCGTAACTGAATCCACATGGTATTCATTCAGGACAGAATCTGTCTTAAGTACGCCAACAGTAGTACAATCAGCGCATGCTCATTGCAGAAAATTATCGCAAATTTCTCAACCGTGAGTACATTGAACAATGATCAAGATTCAGAGAATCATACGTAGGCCCATTCGTTGTTTATCTATACATTGAAAAGAACCTAAGTCCTCTATAAAGGTATGGAATTTATCCTCCACACTTATAGGTTCAGGATAAAAACTATGTTCTGGAATAATTACAGATTATTTGTGCAATACTGTTTCCATCACATTTTGTCAAATCAGAATTGAAGGGAATCCAATCCTGTTCTCACGCGTAAGCCACGTGTTAAGCCAATGTCGAAAATCATTCTTTTATAAAAAAAACCTATAAAAAATTAAAATTTTGAGTACTACTATTTTGGACAAGATGAACACAAAACCTCTTCTTGTAACTAGAACAACCTTTTTTAATTTCTCACTGAAGCCAAAATCAGTATTCACAATAGTTCCTAAAATAAAATAATTAAAATCAAATGACTCTTAGGTCATATTTCTCAGTGCCCTTGCAACCACTAATAAAGTTGGGGAGACGCTACCATCGAAGCTTTTTACAAAGTAAAATAACAATACGTAAGTAGAAAAAAAAAAAAGTATTCCGAAAAAAAATTAATTGAACGGAAACGCCTGGCAGATTCGAGTATGCAATTAGCTTTTCATATAAATACATAATTATTATAGTTCATTTAAATTAAAAAGGTAATTTCTTTCGAAGGCGCAAAGAGGCGACCTCTAATAAACATTACTGAAGTTAAATTAAATATTGTTATTCAAAATGAAAATTTCACACGAACAGGCATTACCTTCTGATTTGGAACTGAGTATACAGGTGTTTGCAGAGTAGAAGGGGAGTCAAAACTCCTTCTAATGGTAGAGTTGGTCAAGTACATACAAGTTAGAATAGTTGCATACCCAGCTGTAGCTTTCAGAACTGTCGACAATAATCGAAAACAACGAGAATTTTTTAGAAAAATTGGTATATTCTGCCAGGGTGACCACCCAGTCTGTATTTTACAGCTCTACTCGGTAATTTTGTGAGCTGAGCAGTAAGAGTTGAAAAAAGTACTGGTTTCAGTGATTACCTGTTTTGTTTTCGTTTTTTTTTTTTTTTTTTTTCATGTTTAAATTGAATTTTGCAATATCCACCCTGTAAAGCTCCGAGAAAACCACTAAAATACATGTTCTATGATGCAAAAAACATCTGAAAAATTTTTTCGGTCGCTCAGTCTGCTAAATTGGTTTCTTAAATTTATAAAATCCTCTCAGAGATAAATCATAAATATATTGCTGTAACTTATGTTAAAACGAAATTCGACAAAATAGCTTTATTGAACACGGCGAGAAAGTACAGGACTTTTAACTTTGAGAGGTGTTACTCCGCTAATTTTTGAAACACATGCTCTTCTATTAGCTCATGTAGTGAATATTGGCAGAATAGGCCTCTTAAAATTTTTAAGTTCCATATTTTTTTGTCATACCAAACGCAGCTAATAGGTTGAAAAAAAAATCGCTCCAATAACAAATATAAGGGTTTTCTAAAAATGAATTGAAATTAAGACTTCTAGATTGATGATGGGTAGTTTTTTTGGGTCAAGTTGGCAACCCTGTTTCTTACCCTTTCAGTTGAAATAACTCAAAAACCAATTAATAGACAAAAAGTACCAAGCCTTTACGAAAGAATGGATTTTTTTCAACATTTTTCATATAAAATAATTATTATGGTCTTTACTTGACTTTTTTCCAATGACGCATTATAGTAAAAACACTTTCAAGACAAATTTGAATGCAAACCTATAGCCAGGTACGCAATTACTCTAACATGTATGTGCTCAACCGGGTTCAGTTTCGATAAATGAATTCAAATCGACTCTTTTTGTAAAATAAATGAACTCTCGTTTTTCCATCAGCTGCAACAGTCATTCATGCCTTTAAACCACACACAAAATCGCAACTGAAAAAATGCGTTCAAACGATACGTGCCAAAAAGAAACTCCCGCAAAATAATATGACAGTGAAAAGAGAACAAAACCAGAAGCAATATATATAATATAGTTACGTACTGCCACGGACACAGTAATAAAATAACGATTTATGGGCAATTCAACTTCCAAATTATATTCTAAAGTATGGTAAAATAGTTTATTACGAAAAACTTTGAACGATTATCGAAATTAACTGTCGGAAGAATATCATTTGATGGCACGCGAACTGCAGAAACGTTCGATTCAAATGTCACAAAGTCAGGGACCGCAGCTGCTTAACCTTGAATCTTGCGGAATGAAATTTTTTCGATATCTAAACCATCTTTTCAAAAAAAAGAATAATAATTAATTAATTAATAAATAAAAATTCGTCTCCTCAAAGTGTACAATACACTTCGTGTTTACAGCTTGTAGGAAATCGACATAAAATAAAAATAATAAATGTTATGATAATGCGAAAAACAAACATTTCGTAACTGTGATACGTAAGTTTTCAATAATTTTTGTACATATTTTGGAAAAATTTGTCATTGTGTAGTTTCTATGCAAAATGTTGTTGTTTTGAAAATTGTGCTGTTTTATATCCATGAATCTAGCTGACTTTTTTTTTTTTTTAATCGTGAGAGAAACGACAATTAAATGTTTACAATTGAAATTTATGATTATCATTACAAATAGTACTTGCCTACTCATTCCTACGATGTCAATTAAAAAAAAAAGGTTCAAAAATCAATATTATAACAAAAGAAATTCGAAAACTCACAAATTTGAATAAGAAAAAAATTTAGCGAAATTACACTCTCCCCAAAGTCAAATTTCCAACTAGCGAGTTCATAAGGCGAAACAAAGAAGCTTGAAATTTTAACCATCAAAGGAGCTACGAGAGTGGAAAATTAATTTCACATTAAATTAAACTCCTGAAAACGTGTAAGCGAATTTTTATAAATTAATAATAGCCTACGGGAGGAGAAAACGTAGATTTTCTAACGAAACACATTCAGTAGACGTTTAGGACGTCGGATTTTCATCATTTGAATCCTTCTCATCTCGTGTCTCAATGCTCTAGACACTGATCTAAAAAATTATTCAAAATAATAACTTACAACAAAATGCGCTTAAACTAGTGAAATTTAATTTAAAAAAAAAAAAACTCTAGCGTAGCAACACTGTTAGAAAAACCATTTTTCCAATTTTCATCCTCAAAAAACAAATCTTAATTCCTAAAATGCGTAAGAAAGTTATAAGAAACTACCTATCAATCATGGGCGTAGCCGGGTGAAAAAAAGAGGAGCTTGCTCCCCATGACCTATTTTTTTATTCTTTTTTTTACTTATCACTTTTCAAATTTTGAAAAATGTTTTTTAATAAATATGTGATAGTGTGTACCATCGATGCTGAATTTCTCAAATTTTCTAAATTTTCTAAAGTGACGATCAAAAAAAAGTCATAAAATTATTTTGCCCCCTCCCTTGAAGACATCCTGGCCACACAACGCTATCGATAGTTATCAATATGTATAGACGATGTGGATCGATGAAGAAGAAGTTTTGTAACATAAAATAAAGTATTAACCAAAGTAATGTCTCAGAAGCGTGTGTATTTTACATCAATCACATATGATGAGAGTGAGTACAGTTTGAGTGAGATAAACGAAGGTGTACGGAGATAAACGAGTGAGCAGCGGAATAGTGTATCAGTGTAGCCGCGAACAAAGATGTAAAAATATATTGTGAGGATAGTCGTGTGTTTGCAGGAGTGAGAGGAAGAGAAGGATTGGTGGTCTCAACAATATCTAACAAACATATCGATCCATCGATATTCATTGCTACAATAATATATAAAAAAATTACAAAAAACTATCGACAGTTATCGATATCTTCGACAAAAACATCGACGTATCCATGTTTTATTGTTAAGTTTTAGTGATTTTCTTGGAAACTAATGCAGTGCAATCATCACAAAATTTTCAACATACTTTCTTTAATTTTTTAATCCATTTCTGGCAAAAATTTTAGGCTTATTCTTCCAGTAGGTAGTTTTTTTTGCAATTCTGGACAAACACATCGTTTCAACAGTTTTCTACGATTTTTTTCAAAATGATTAAAGCAATAGTTATAGAAATTTTAACCAGACCTTCCCCTGTATGAAATCTATCTCCCATTGAAATGTCAGTCCTATTCTTTCATTGGTATTCCCATTATCCTAGAAAAACCACTTTTCCAGGAATTTTTTGTTTTACAGCTTTCTCAGAAACTACCGATTCAATAAGCATCAAACTTATTGCAGACCTAGTCCTCTATGAGAACTATTTTTTGCGAAAATTTCAGCTTTATCTGTTGTATTTCAGTGTTTTGAAATTGTTTCACATAAGTTGGTTTTCTGAAAATAGCGAGTTAAACGACTTCCTCACTATCACAACCAGATTTTTCTCACATTTGCAAATTAAAAAATTCCATTTCTTTACAGCTCTTCCGACCAACGTATTTTCTCTATTTCAGTTATTTTGAAGACGGAAAATTTGAATTGATAGTGTTCAAGGCTGAAAAATAGGATCAGTCCAAGACGTTTTTGACAAGTTTTTATATTATTGAAAAACCAGTGTTTCCATATAAATGCGAATTACTGTCAAATTTTCTCTATGTAGCAGATAAACCATTAAAGATTCATAATAAATTCAGTTTCAAAATACAAAAGTTATTTTATATACTCGCCTTTTCAAAAGTGTTTGAAGGGGTGGTCAGTAACCATTTGAAAGGTCTGGTCCTTAGTTTATTGATGTATGTTCTTCACATATGTAAATGGTATTAATTTTTTTTTTTTTTTTTTTTTACAAAATACTCTACTCTCATATCCCCGTGCAATTGAGTCGAAAAATGTATCGTTTTAGAGTATGCGCACCAGAATTACTGCAGATTAACAAAAAGTACCGCAGCTTATATACGTGGTTTTTCATCAAAATTTGTCCCTTTTTTTCCCACCACTAGCAATTTAATCAAAAGATCAAAAATAAATTTGTATTCAACACGTTTATTAAATTGGTAGATTCGTACTACATTCTAGAATTTTCATCGAAATTTTCCTTTTTCCCCTTTACAATACCGTCTCCGTTAACCACCATCATAAATCTGAATTATACGCCATCAGATACAGAAAAAAAAAGAGGGTTGCGTTTATTCTTCTTGGAAAATAGGTAACTTAATGTGATTTATGCATAATATTAACGTTTTGCAGCACTAAAGGTCACGCCGCTTGAAAAAAAAAAAAAAAAAAGAAAAGAAAAAAAAGGTCAAATTACAGTTCAAGACGAAATGTATACCCTTGAAAATTTTCAACAGTTACATTATCATTGGTTGTAAATATTTTAGGACACGAATCCATATTTGAAAAACAATATTTATCAGGAAAAGACAATGACCGGAATCATCTTTAATTCGAAGTTGAAGGTAAAGTAATTTATGAAGTAAAAAACAGGAGAGATGTCGTGAACGATACCGAATGCTCATACGCTGATATAAATATGACACTGCATCGATCTTTCATGGTTTCAAGCGCAAAGATAGGTAACCATAATCTTGTGAAGAAGATGGCGAGCTAATAATTCAAACGAATTTTCAAGCCATGTAATTGCAATAGCATAGAGATTTCTCAAAGAACTGGCAAGAACTTTGTGAGGGAGGCGGAGAGGGTACCAAAGGTAACGGGCCGGGACATCTTTAGGGGGCTCGGAATGGCCTTAATTTATAAATAAATTGTAATTTTGAAGTATAAACTGCGAAAAAGGGCGTCAAGACCGATCCATGATGAGGTTTTTGGGAGTAAATTTTCCAAAGGTTTGGAAAAAAAAACCACTAAAATACATGTTTTAGTTTATTTCGTAAGAAGAGCGAGCGAAATTGTTTTCTGAATTTATAACCCCTTTCCAAAGACAAATCTTGTAGCTGGAGCTCAGAGGGGCCCTTCAGTTTATTTCTCCTGGGCTCGAAATTTCTCTCCGAGGCCCTGGGAACTGGGGTGATGCGTTCTGTAATTTTCGAACAATTTTTGGTATCATTCTGCCAGAGATGAAATAATTACGTGGTCAGAGTTGAGATTTCTCCGATTAGTTTCAGAACGCACTTGGGTAACTCTTCCTAGTAAAGAAAATTTAAAAAAATGGTAGGTAACAACCTTATCAACCGATCGATAATCACCCACGTCTCAAACAGGTAGATTTGGAAGACGTCTGGATGACATCAAAACAGGGTTATGGAATGGTTCAGAGTGACTCCACATGGATAACTATTATTACAGAATGGTTCGTTGATATTTGGATTTCCTCCAGTCACTTCCAAATGAATTGCAGAACGTGTCCCCGAACATCAATATGGCGCATGTAATTCGAAGTTAATTTATGATCGCACGCGGATTAGGCAAGGGTTAAATGCCAAAAATATTTCAAAATGATGAAACTGGACAGCGACTGGATCATTTTAGAATATTTACGCCATATTAAATTACATGCTGGAAAACTGGGGACAATGTTAATAGAAGAAATCATCTTTATCTGTTAAATTAAGGGTGGGCCTAAATGTTATAAAAAAAAATTTTTTTTTGTGAAACTTCGGAAATTTTAGGTATTTAGCCTTCAGAATGGAAATACTGAAAAAAAGAACCATAGGTTAAATTTTTTGAAGCGAACTATCCTTGCACTGGGTATTAAACTAAAAACGGTCATGCAAGGAAGTCTGTAAAACAAAAAAAGTTACCACTGACCAATTCATTACAGAAGTTAGGCCCGATTTGATTCATTTCCATTTTCGACTTCTCCATACATTTTCATTCATTGCTTTTTTATTAGTGGAATGAAGGTTGCGTGATTTAACTTTGATGTTGATGTGTTCACCAATAGGTGAAAACAATTTTTTTAATTTATAAGAAGTTTTCTACGTTTTAATGTTTAAACAAAACAAAAATGGAAAAATCACTGCCAAGAGAACAATCATTTTTTTAAATACAAATTTCAGCGTAAAAAGTTTCACTTATACTGTGTGTCCCATTACACACTCTTTTTTTCTTTTTTTTTCCCTAATCTATTACATATAAAATTATATGAGACATTTTTTCACCCTTCTCAATTTCTCCATCAATGAATGGTCAGAGATGAAATTCATCATAAAGATAGTTAATGAGATAGAGGACTGTGATAAAAAAAAAATAAAAAAAAAAACATTATTTTGAAACCAACCTCAGTGGATGGGAGACATGATTTTATTGGTGTATTTTGTTAGCAAACGCCTTTGAATTGAAGGAAAGTATTATTTTATATTTTCAAGTATTAAAGAAACGAGCATTTATGGATTATACCCACTAGAGGTACAATTTGGTCATTTTTAATGAGGTCGCTATCCCTACTCCATCAAACCAAGACATACCATTTTAAATGCATAAGAAATAGGTACTCGATTTTTTTTACAATAATTCTTTTATTTAAAGAGATACATTACCTAGCTACTGTTTTGACATAAATAGCCTAACCATTTTTTAAGTTAAAATTTTTTTCTATATTTTTTTCGTTCTTTCTTTTTTCTAGCTTTGCTTTACAGCAATAGCGGATTATGAGAGACAAAATGGCTATTCCCGATGTGTATCTCTTAAGTGGCATCCACTGTATTATAAAAACAACAGTATATTTCACTTCAAGAGCTCTAAGTAAGCAATGGGAAAAGTCAAACATTTTCTCTGTAAGAGCAAATACCTGTTTTGCTCCTGCTATTGACTTTTTTTCCATCTAAAAAATGTTTACTTCCTGGTTTGAAATCATAGACTGGGGGTCTTAAAAACAAAAACCTATTCACGCAATTTGCAAACATGAGTTTCGAAAAATAATTTTGTCTATTTTTCAATGACACACAATGTTTGCTGATATAACGGAGGTACAATTACAAGAAAATATGATTACAGGAGTTTCAAAAAATTTATAGCTGTTTTCTGTCAGAGCAACAGCTTTGTTTAAACCTCTATCATTCTATGTCTTTCACTTCTACTTTTTTCCACCCCAAACAACTTGCAGTCTCTGAAAATATGCTCTGATTGGAAGCCAGCTGAGCAGTAATACAAAAAGTGGAATAAAGAGCAATCGGTTCAAAAGAAATGGCCAACTAATGGTGATTGGTATTTAAGGGTCTCCAACAACCAATGCATAATAATTGTACTACATTTGTAATAATTATTAATTACTTTCTTCTAACTCAGAGATAAGCAACAATCAAAATTTTCAAAATTAAAACGTAATGTAAAAATACGCTAAAACAAAACCAAAAAATGTGAGGGAAAAACGGCCATCAATCATGTCAAAAGGCACACTTTAGAATGAAATGTTGAAATAGTGCTAATTTCGATTAATTATTAACTGGTGGTGGAAAATGAGGCTAGGCTTACATTTGTTCCAAGTTCGAACGAATACCTTTTCCAAAGAGAATAATTTTCTTCATTACAGAGAATGAAGATCAAAGCCCAAACAAACGAAAGATAATGAAAGATATTATGGAAAAAGTATTATTCGCAATCACAAATCAGAAAAATAAAAAAGGTTAAAAGCAGATTTTCCGGCGAAAATATGTTGGGAAAAAAACCTCACTGCCTGTAATCGGATCAGCAGGAACTCTAAAGCTTTCTCTCGACAATCTCATTTCCACTCGTTTACGTCAAAAACAAACATGTAAGTATTATTTTTTTTTCCATCCATTATTCTTCGATATTAAATATTAAACCTTTATTCCCAAATGTAGTAGGAGAATTTCTGTTAGTCTTGGCAAACGTATTGGAAACGAATATAAATTTTCAATCGACGGATTCAATCCCGAGTGTAAAAAAGCTCTGTAATCGTATTGAATTTCGAAAATTCATTTATTTTTCAACGTTCAAAAACGACAAAATAAAATACGAAGAAAAATATATTAAAACTGCAAACGAAACACGAACGAGTGCACGCAGTCGAAGACCATGAAAAAGAAACAACAAAATAAGACGACCAAAGGTCGAATAAAAATTCATACAAAATTCATACATTACATCCAGTCCCATGTACAGAATAATTTATATATATATATATAAATAATTACCTGCAAAAGAAAAAAGAACAAAACAGAAACCTTGACAAGACTTTTAAAAGATGAAAATCAATTTTCTGCCATCACACGTTGCCATGACCAAAACAAAACCTCAAGTGGAATTTTTTAAGGTAAACAAAAAATGTCTTATTAAAAAATTCTTTATTTTCAAAATTGAAAGAGCTATGATTATTTTCAATTTGGCTTTTGGGTATTTTTGACATTAAACTAAATTGAAAAAATCAATTCATTAATTTTTTCTAGTGATGTATTGTAATAGAAATCGACGAAATAAGAGTAAAATGTTCAATGAACTTTTAATCTAATCCCCAAATTGAAGGAGCTACATCGCTTCAGATTTTTAATATTTCAGATTCAGAATAATTTTTGTATAAATTTTTGATATTTTCCCCCACAAGGCCACAAACATCTTTAATTTTACAAGGGATCAGAATAATACGGATACCATCCAGCGTAATTTCTCAACATATGTGTTGAGTAAGTTGCGTTCCTTGGACTCACAAAGGCAATTTTCACCAAATAGTATCTTATATAAATTACCTTCTTGTATACGACTTATCCAATACATACAGTGAAAACATGTGATGGCTAAAATTTCCTTCGAAAGTCCTAAGTATATAACTTATTTGACACATATACGTTGATGAAATACAAGGGGCGATTCTCATATAAGTATTATAAAATAAAATAATTTTGAAAAATTTTGAAGCAGTGTAGCCCCTTCAATTTGAGGAGTAGGTTAAAAGTTCTTTTTCTTATTTCGTCGAGTTATATTAGGATATATTATTGAAAAAATAAAATAATTGATTTTTTAAATTTATTTTAATGTAAAAATACTCAAAAACCAAACTAAAAAAACCATAGTTCCTTTAATTTTGAAAATAGAGGAATTTTTTGAATTTATACTCAACAGTTTTACAATTATTATCTACACTGAGTACAGAGAGGAGAATTGAGACGTGGGGTTAGGATTAAGGATGAGAATGGATGAGGTGAGACTATTATATAAAAATTGTTTTGACATTTCAACTTGGGGATCTAGCTCTTCTTCAGAAAAATTGCCTAGCCATGTCTATGTATCCTATCGATAAGGCATTAAACCCATGGAAAGTCACTCAAATTGTTAAAACAAAGTAAGTATTCGCTTTAAAAGATACCAAAAATCATCCCACGGCATTTGTTCATGAATTATAGAAGTACTTTGGATAAATTAGCCCTCATCCTATCCGTAAACCTGTGAGAATAATCAATTAAGCACGCTTCCAAAGTGTGACAACAATCACTTCGTTCCAACTGTTGTGCATTAATTACCCAACGAAAGTACGTTTATTTATATTACACGAAAGCTGATGATTTGCAGATATGGCAACGCTGCTCATTTTTTCAATTGGAGCTTTGGTTTGAGCTTAATCTCGCAGGGAATTTCAACAAGGAGTGTAAAACAGAAATTGTTGGCAACTGTGCATTTTGTACTTTAAAATTTATATAATATTTTCATACCTTCAATTAAAACTTTGTAAATAACTGTTTTTATATTTTTTTTTTTAAATAGTTGTACGAACATATTTTATATACAACAATTTCAGAGGCAACAGAATTTTCCATTTCAAAATTTCTTTCTGGAATACACTACTTACATTTCAAAACTGACTCCTCCATACCATTTATTAAAACAATATTCTATTGCATATAGGCAGGGCCATTGACCCGGGCCTCCGAATTTAGGGGCCTCCACATTTTTGTTTAAAAAAATTATTAAACGTGTATAAGAAAGGAAGAAGAAGGAGAAACACAGAGATGAGAAATAGCAGGCATTATTGTGCAATTTTCATTACCTTTTGCATCATCCAACCAAAATTCACATCAAGCTCTACTACATACACACTAATACACCAATATTTATCATTGTGTCTGTGTTGAAGGTGTAATTCCTATGGAACAATTTTTAACTTTCATACAAAACAGTGGTCATACTGGTCTTCAAATGGATGAAGCCCTTATTAAGTTTTTGCAAGAGAAAAATATAGATCTACAAAACTGTCGGGGTCAATCTTATGATAATGCCCCAAATATGGATGGCAAACGCGCAGGTATGAAAGCTCGTATTCTAAAAGAAAATTGTTTTATTCCATTCTTTACACATTCTTTGAATTTGGTTGGTAAGGCAGCAGCCAATACTTGTCTTCATGCAGTTTCTTTTTTTGATTTTCTTCAAGAGCTTTTTGTATTTTTCATCACTTCACATACTCGCTATGAGATTCTAAAAGAAAAACCGTCAAACATTGGTACCACCAAAAATTATTATGTTTTAAAAAAGTTGAGTGATATGTGGTGGTCTTGTCATGCTGATGCAACAAAAGCTCTCTCGCACGAATATACACAAATTAGAGATGCTCTCATCACTATTTCTGATAATGCTGAAGAAAAAGATCTTGTATGTAACATTGCTCAAAGTCTTATTACAAAAATGTCTCGCCTAGAAACAGCCATTTATACTCAGTTTTGTAATGATATACTTGAACAATTTGATTCCACCAGCCAAATGTTGCAAAGATCAGAAATGGTTATCAATACAGCTCTTCAAGCACTTGAATCTTTGAAATTGTTTGTAGAATCAAAAAGAAATTCATTTCAAACATACAAATAAGCTGGTATAAGATTGTCTGGAATGGAGGAGTATCAGTCTGTACAAAGTTGGTCCATCAGTACTCGTTTAAAACACTTGGTTATGGAAATGCTCTTGCTATTGAACTTTCAGCTTTAGAAAAATTTCAAATTGAAGCATTTGTACAAGTTATAAATAAACTTATCACTTAACGACCTTATTTTAAAATATAAGGACATAAGCGATCGTTTCGGATGTTTTGATTATTTGGTGACAATGGAACTAGCTTCAAATGTAATAATGGCAAAGGCACAAAACCTGGTGAACGTTTATTCTAATGACTTGGAAGTGTATCTGGGAAATGAACTAGTTTAATTGTCCTCCTTCATAAAACAATATAACAAGAAGGATGATGAATCAGCGGAAATGTTCTTATATAGAATCTTAATAGAAAATTAATTAAAAAATGTTTTCCCTAATGCAGAAGTTACCTCACAAATTTACCTGTCATTAATGGTGGCAAACTGCTCAGGAGAGTAATCATTTTCAAAATTAAAATTTATTAAAAACAGACTGCGTACAAGTATATCACAAGGAAGGCTGAACAGCTTGACAATTTTAGGCCTTGAAAATTATATTTTACAGACCCTATCATTTGAAAAATTAATGAAAATGTTTGTTGAAAAAAAAATTCGCTTGTTAATAATTTTTTCTAAAATTATAAAATAAAATAATGTCTTTTTTTTTTTTGATTAAGGAGGTGGCTGGCAGGTTGGTGGAGAAAGGCTCCAAGTGTGAGAAGGGGAGGTCTCTGCATGGAATTGGCCCCAAGCACTCAGAAGTCTAAGTCCGGCCCTGCATATAGGATTCGCATGGTATCAACTTTTATGAATGTCACAAAGCTCATATACCTAAATGTTCCAGTATACGTTCAAACACATATACCAACATTGATCAAATTAATAGATTTGAAAATATATATTGTTCCGTCCCGTTTCTGCGGACAAATCAGTTCGTCTACAGAAACGTGTCGAACAAAATATAGACAACTATTATTCTTAATTCTTAGAATAATAGCTGTCTATATACCGAATTGCTTCTCACGATCAGACACCACCAGATATGCTGACTATTTCATGTCATCATATTTGGCGGATGTTCTGTATCACGCCACCTTTTTGGTCGGCCATATTTGATTAAAACAATGAAAACGAAGGTGATGTCGTGTCCTCATTTGGAAGACATGATCATTCCTAAACCTACAGTCAAGTAGACAAGTTAGGGTTCACACTAGTTGTTGTGAACATTAGGTTTCATTAGTCTTAAGAAATAGTATTAAGTATAATTTCGAAGTGTTGTAATAATTAACGTGAAATATTAATAAAAGATAATATAAAAGAAATTATCTTATTTGTCGAAGTAATTTCAAATTAATGAATTACTCTCGCAACAAATTGGCGCCCGAACAAAAAAACCTTCGGAAGTAAAATTTTTTTTAATTTAATTAATGTTGAAATTTTCGTAAAATATTTTTCAAATCGTGTGAAAAATAAAATTTTTTTTTTGGAGCTCGTAATTAATTGATTAAATTCTTAATAGAGCTAATAATTTTTATGTAATTTATAAAAAAAATCGTGGCTAAAATAATTCGAATAATTAGAGAGAAATTAAACAAACGTATACGAAATCAAATCTTTATTGCAGAAGACTGCAAACATTTGATAAAGAAGAGTAAAAATAAAAAACTTAAAAATAAATTAATAACAAAAAATAAATCTAAAAATAAACTTAAAAATAAGACAAAAATCCGGCACTGGTTCCTGCAATCAAAAAGAAACAAAGTCAGCTCAACCAGTACCCAGATCAACGACGTAGAAAGCAGAAAATCACTCACCAACGGAGTCAACCAGAAAGAAGTCGCTCGTAACCTAAAGAATACTGCAGTAAATTATCCGTCATCAAACTGTAAGCAAATTATAAATTTATCTTCCATTAATTCGGAATATTTCGAAACCGTTATCGATATCGTAAATAATATTGTAAAATGTAAAATATCCCAACCCTCGCGAATGTCTGAAAAAAGTGAAAGTACGAGTGCATCACTCCCGGATATTTTAGATTCAAAAGCCGAAGAAAATATTTTGGAATCTGAAAATTACCCTAAAAATTTGTATGAAAATTTTTCTGAAGAAGGAAATTACCCACTCCTTAATAATCATTGGGGAAGTCGTGTGTCCACATTGTTCCTTTATCGTGTGCTAAAAGCTGCTAAAGTAAAAAGGATAGAAGGCAGAACACGTATTGAACTTCAGAAAAAGCTATATAAAGGTAGACATCCCAAACATTGGTTGTTACATATACTATATTCTAACCCCAACACCGAAAAATTTGAAAGAGCAAGTGATTTTGATAAATTAATCGAGGAAAGTAAAAGTTATCGAAGAGTAACAAGAAGTATAAAAAATAAAGACCCCAACGAAGCAGAAGAAATTTTCTCCGACACAGAGGAAGAAGATTTAGAAACTAAAGGAAAGAAATTAGAATTAGAGAAAAAGAAAAAAGAAGAGACAGAAAAAAGGTTAGCAAGAAGAAGCCTTAGCTCAAGTTTTGAAAAACTACTATCTAAAGTGTCACACCACGTGTCACCTAAAAAATTAATTTCGGTCACATCTGATTTCTCTCTTCCCAACGACGAAGACGAAATCTTCCTCGGAGAGCAATCAATATTGAATCAAACTTTTGTCGATAGACCCTCACAGTCTAGTGCTGATTTATCGCCACTAGTCCCTCAAGGACAGGGAAAGTCCTCACAGACCGAAATTCAACATTCAGTCCAAATTCATGTAAAAAGTCCAGAAAATTTGGAAAAACCAAAAAGTAAAATTCCGATAACAACTGAAGAAAATTCTTTCGATCCTATAAATTTATTACCACCAGAAATACGCGTGGAATTTCTTGATCAAAAAGACCACACGTACGTCAACGTAATAAATATTGAAAATAAAAATAATCCATTTCTAAAATCTGAAAATAATAAAATGAACTCAGAAGAAATTGCTGAAAATAATGCACGCTTGCTTTTGCAACAACAACAACAAGCAAGATATGCAGCAGCAAATGAGGCTTATGCACAACATAACCTAGCAATGAACAACTTTTGGAAAAGATCAGAAAGATGGACCCCAAGCCATTTTTCAAATGGCCCTGATGAGGATATCCTAGAATTTCTTTTTGAATACGAAACTCAAGCAAAAACATTTGAGGCAACGGAATACGAAATGATCCGAAATTTAAATATAGCCCTCCGTAGTACAGCTCTAGAATTATTTGCAGCAGAAAACGAAATTACCCCAGAAACTTCTTGGTCCGATGTTAAGAAAATTTTAACGCGCATCTTTAAAAAGATAAAGATACAGTAAAAAAACGTATTAAATCATTAAAATTTGATGATACATATTTCAGTACAAATGTACCAAAATTCTTTCGACTCTATAAACAACTCGATGCTACAATAAGTGAGAAGAAAATTTGTGACCTCTTACTCCCAAGACTAACAGGAGAAATGAGGAAATTTTTTGCATCTAAAAATCTCCAAACTCAGAGTGAAATCTCAAAAACTTTCACAGACTGGAAAGAATTTAAAGAAAAGGCATTAGATTTAACCGATGTTCAGAAAACGGAAGAAATGCTAAACAAAGCTACCGAAACGATCGCTAAACTAACAAAACAGATGGAAGAGATGATGAAAGGTAAGGTTCCAGAGAAAAAAGAACCAGTGAAACCAGTCACACCACCTATATCTCCAACAGACCCTGTCATAGTAGCATTAGTAGAGGCAGGATGGAAACCTCCCACCTCCAACAAACGTGAACAAAACCGAGGTAGAAGTCAAACATCAGAGAATGAAAATGTAGAAAATAGACCTCGTAGAGAAAGAAACGCGAACAATAATAATAATGAAAATAACGAAAGTAACCCAAGAAGAAGGCAATCTAGAGAAAGAGAACCTAATAGAATGCAAAATAATCAAAATGCATATAGACAACCAACGAGAGAATCATATCGCCCACAAAATAATGAAAGATATCCACCGAGGGAAATAAACTGTTTCAATTGCGGAAGAAGAGGACATCTCTCAAGAGACTGTAGACTACGAAATCGAACTACACCTCAATTCCCGCAAAGAAATTTTAGACCACCACGATTCAACAATAGTTTTGCGTCTAACTATGGTCAACAATTTAACCCCTACGGACAACAGACAGGTTACACACAGGCATATAATGCCCCGATGTTAAGTACTCAACCTTGGGCACCTACAACAAATTATGCCGTTCCATCGTATAACTTGCGAACTCCAGATGTAGTTCCAAGTATCCAACAACAAAACTTTACCCAACAGCCAAAAAACTTGCAGTAGAGCCCGTTTGCTCTATACCAGTTAATGGCTACGACTTTCGGGCTTGTAATGGCAACGTCCATCATCCGGACTGCGCTGCTCTCCTAGTAATAGATCCACACGCGCCGCATAATCGGAAAATTCATATCCGTAGTGCATCAATGAAATTAGTCAGGGCGAGACGTAAATTAATCGTCCCCTGCAACATTGTGAGCCGTGAGGAATATGAAACACAGGGAACAGTCGACAGCGGCTCTGAAGTGACGCTTGTCCAATATGACCTTGTAAAGGATAATGTGATCAGACCTGCAAGAGTGTGTATGGTAGCCGCTAACGACAGTGCAATAATCGTCATAGGAGTCGTAGAAATCACTATAAAAATGGGTGACCTCCTCCTTGATGCGGAAGCATACGTAACCTCTGAGGTGACCACACCTTTACTTCTCGGATACGACTTTTTAGATCGACATAATGCCGATATTTTATTTAGTAAGAATTTATTTAGAATAGGACCGCCATGGAAGCGTGAAACATATAGTATAATTAAGTTTAAGGAAGAAAATTGTGAAGGATTTATTAGAGCAGACAAAGATTTCTGCATAGAAGCGAATAATGAATATTATGTAAACCTGGATCCAGATATGGGAAAAGCAGATCCAGATGAGTGGTTTTTAACAAGTTATGGTTTAGAAGGCGAGTATATTGTTGATGATTTAGGATGGCCAGCCTTAAGATTCCACAGTCCGCACTTCGACACCCAGATCGCACAAGGGACAGTTTTAGGACGCTATAGGCTCAGACAGCCGACTATGCGGGACCGTCAGACCAATTCCGTCCGCCGTGGCCAACCCAGCATCCAACGCATTACGTCGGGGGATACTGTGGCTAACCAGGGTGAGGAGGTTGATATGCTAAAACTTGTCCGTATAACCCGATCTGATGACAGCGTTATCCACGACAACGAAGGAACAAGAGTAAATATTAATAAGAATTTAACGAAGGAAGAAAAACGAGCAGTAGTAAGCGTTCTAAAAAAATATATTCACATATTTACGGAAGAACCTGCTAAGGTAAAACCTACGAAATTGAAACCGGCACATGTCTACTTGAAAACAGACGAGCCAATTCAACGTAGAAATTACCATATGGGAATTTTTGAAAAAAGAGAAATAAGAAAGAAAATTAAAGAATTTGAAGAATGTGGTATTATTAAAAGAGCAAGCTCTAGATATGAGAGCCCAGTATTTGTTAAGAAGAAATCAAATGGAATTTATAGATTATTAGTAGATTATAGAGGTGTAAATGAAATAGTAAAAAAAGATACGAGTAGAGTACCTCGTCTCCCGGAAATATGGGATGCATTACGAGATAAGAAATATTTTGTAACAATTGATCTTAATCAGGGATATTATCAAATTCCCCTTGATGAAGAATCAAAAGCGATTACAGGAATAAATGTTGGAGGAGTAAGTTACGTATTTAACTCCATTCCTATGGGATTAAGTGCAAGCCCCAGCATTTTTCAAAAAACAATGACCGATTTATTCAATCATATTCTAGAAGATAAAGTTTTAGTCTATCTAGATGATATATGTGTTTTTGGAGAAACATTTGAAGAAACTTGGAAAATTTAGAAGAAGTCCTAAAAGTACTAGTTGAAGCAGGTTTGCTAATTAAAACGAGTAAAAGTAGCTTCTTTAACGAAAGTATCGAATACTTAGGACATAAAATTTCGTACAATAAATTAGAACCATTAGATAAAAATATCAAGCCGATTCGTGAAGCACAACCACCAAAAACGTTACGTCAGCTACGAAGATTTATTGGTTTAGCAAATTATTATCGAAAAATGATAAAAAACTTTTCGCAAATTACGGCACCGTTAACAGATTTAACGAGGAAAGAAAATGTTAAAGCAAATAATAAAATAGCATGGAATGACGAAGCACAAAAAGCCTTCGACAAAATTAAAGAATTGATTACGTCAGATCCAATTCTTACAATCTACGATCCTGATGCTGAAACATACGTCGAAGTCGACGCATCCAAAACAGCAATAGGAGCAGTAATAATGCAAGTAGACAGAAAAACGAAAGAACCACATCCTATAGGATATTTTTCGAAGAAAATTCCTAAGAATCAACAACATTTATGTTCTTTTGATTTAGAGATGTTGGCTATTACTGAAACTTGTGAATATTTCAGAGAATTTTTGGTATATAAAGAATTTAATATTTTTACGGATCACGAACCTTTGACATATCAAAGTAGAATGAAGAAACCAAACGCCAGATTAAATAGATTAATTTCGAAATTAGGAGAGTTTACGTTTAAAATTAGACATATCAAAGGAGAAAATAACAAAATTGCAGATTATCTATCCCGCCTAGAAGAAGAGGAGGAAGACAATTACGCAGAATTCCGAGATGGTCAATTTATAATACCAGAAGGAACCCCTGATCCTCCGAATATTGTAAAACAAGAAAAACAGATCAAAGCAATAACACGTAGCATGAAAAAGAAAGAAAATGAAGCAGATGTGGAAAGTGACAATTCAGAAGACGATCGCAGTTCCATCCTATCCGATATCTCGGAAAGATCTGGAAACTCCGATACGTCTACAAATTCTCAGCTTTCCAATCTTTCAGAAAATTCGGATAGTAGAAAACTCAATTAACATAACAGACGAAGAAATCCACAATCTATGGGATTTACAACGTGATGATAAATATTGGGGAATCATAATAAAAATTTTAGAAGGTGGCAACGAAAAAGAGTTAAGAAAAAGTCTGAGTATGAAAAGATCACGAAACCTAAATCCATTTTTTCTTGATGAAAATGGAATTTTATGGAAAAATATTGATCACTCTGTATATCACTATGCAGTACCAGTAATTCCTGACTCCCTCATACCTCAAGTACTAGACATATGTCATGAGAGTCAAACTGGGGGAGGACATTTTGGAATTCGTAAAACTCTTGCCAAAACGCGTGCTCGATACTATTTTACGCAAATGCCCAAAATAGTCTCGAGGCATGTACGTTCGTGCCATCAGTGCCAAATAAATAAAAACATTAACGAAAAATATGGATATTTAAAACCAATTAATCCTGAAGAATGTATACCACTCGCACATATTCAAATCGATTTTATTGGAAAATTTAATACCAATAATGAAAAGAAGTTTGTTATAGTAGGAATAGATAAAGCAACAAAATATTGCTGGACTAAAGCAGTAACGCAACCAAATGCACATGCAGTAATTAAATTTCTAAAAGAAATCGTACGTCATTATGGAAAACCAACAAAGATTACGTGTGACAACGGAACTCATTTTTCGAACGAATACGTACAAAATTATTGTAAAAATAACGGTATTAAAATATACTACTCAACATCGTATTCACCGCAAACTCAAGGACAAGTAGAGAAAATGAACGGAATAATAAAAAAAATGTTAGCGAAATACGAGAGTGCCGATAGTGAAGAATGGTCAGACCACGTGTACAACGTAGCCTTGACCTACAACATGACACCTATCGAAGGATTAAATAATCACGATCCATTTTATCTAATGCACGGTTATAAAGGTGAACCCCCGATAAATTTAATTATTCCATCACCGCTTATCAGCAAAAACAGAGAAGAACAGATAAATGAAGCGAATAAAGTACGAAAAACAATTCCAAATTTAGATAAAGAAAATGCAAAAAAATATTCAGAACGTTATAATAAGGGAAGAAAAGAAATCTCTTATAAAACTAATGATTTAGTCCTTTTGAAAGCACCAATAAATTATGGAAAAGGTAAACCAAAATTTCTAGGACCATATAGAATAGTTAGAAAAATTTCAGACCTAAATTATATTGTTCGTATAATCTCCGACGATGGAAATCGTACAGACGACACAGTGCATATAAGAAGACTTACACCTTATAATGCCCGTTGTGATGCGAATTTACCATCAGAGATTGAAGAAAATATATCCGATAACTCAGAACCTGAAGAAATTAGTTCTAACCCAAAAAGGAAAAGAGGTAGACCAAAGAAGGAGAAAAGTTCTGAAGAAAATGAATCAGAAGATGATATTAAAATTGTTGTCAAACGTCCAAGAGGAAGACCACGAAAGGGAATATTAAAGAAATCTGGTAATAAAAATAAAAATAATAAAAAGGTAACATTTACAGAAGAAGCGTTATTAAAAGGAAAAGATTGTTCAGAATGGAAAAAGAAATTTGAATTAAAAGACCCAGAAAAGAAAAGAATAACTTTACGAAAAATTCAATCGATTACCCAAAAACAACATTTGGAAGAATTCAACTTGTTCAGTAGGTGTGATGAGGGAAAATGTATTAAACAACCTTTGTCTCTACCTACCCAACCTTTTAAAAACCCGAGTGAGTTAAGCTTGGAGGAATATGTAAGAAGATATTCTGAACCCCCACCTAAACCATTGTATGATAATGTTTATAACATAATTTGTAATAATTATAGATAAGAAATATTGTAAGGACCATTCACGTAAATTAAGTTCTCCCACAAAAAAAAAGAAGGTATAAATTTTTTTTACGTACCAATCTACCAGTCCACATCTTGAGGAGAGGTTTCCGCGACCTCGGGCTTGACTTCTTCATGCTCCACCATTT
The DNA here is from genome assembly GCA_011428145.1 of Ericerus pela. Taxonomy (NCBI): domain Eukaryota; kingdom Metazoa; phylum Arthropoda; class Insecta; order Hemiptera; family Coccidae; genus Ericerus; species Ericerus pela. Next base: position 2,114,663 of record WOFM01000552.1, read on the forward strand.
CAGGACGGTCGTGAGCCTCAGCCTCAGGAGAGGTAGAACGACGACGAAAGCGCTGATGCCGAGGTACCAGGAACATACGCCGATTGGAGACAATCATCTTGCTAGGCCCAGGACTCGGCTCACTTCTAGGATCAGCCCCTCGCAAAACCCGACGATCATGGGAAATGGTCAATTTCTCGGACGGATCTAAAATCCGTAGAACCTCGATGTAATGGGTGTGTCGTTGATTTCAATTTTCCGACGATAAAACCGGGTAAAATAGTCAACTAGATGTTGAAACTGTGAGCGATCCATTATCGTGTTTGCATAGGCAGTATTCGTAACAGCGAACCGAACCTTGCAGCCGAAATTAAGAGGTTGCATTGCCATGATGATAGCAGTCAACAGATTTAGACCAACGGCATACGAAGTGATATCGGATGGATTGATGTCAAGCGTTGAGAAACACACCACGGATCCTTCCCATCTCCACAGGCTTGCCTCTGGAAAGAGGAAACTGAACTGGGAAGCCAACTGAACCATGGACTGCAAGCAGCACTCGCACAGACTCTGCGGCATCACATGCCTCCACGACCCGAAGGACGTATTAAGAGAGTCACCGGGAAAATTTTTCCGATAAGAATCCACCCCGGTTGGACCATAGTCAGCGGATAGGAAAGAGTGCAAAGCCTTGAAAATCTTCCACAGGCTCACCACCCCAGTAAATAAGCACGGACAGCGCGGAGACCAGCAACGCAGATATGGCAGAGAAACTTGCGTGAGCATAAAACTCTCCGAAGTCTCAACCATACCGTTGTCTGGAACCATAAACTTCGGCAGCGCACGCAACTCAGCCGGAGTAGGATACATAGGGGCATCCTCCAAAACAGCCTCACTAGCACGATCAACACCCAGGCTCATGATTTTATTAAACTCGTAGAAAGAATCCTTGCTTAACTTCATAAAATAATAACAATAAAAAAAAACACAAAGAAAATAATAATTACGACTTAAAAATATTAGGAACTCAAATTAAAAAATCAATAGCGGACGAGGACGAAGAAAATCGAAACGAATCCACAGATCGAATACACCGAGAAGACTGCGATACCTCCATATATATCCGACTTGTAAAGCAAGATGAATTCTTGCTGAACAATCGAAATATACTGGAGTACGCCATCTCCCAAGACCTACCCTCGATGGTAGTAGTGCAAACCGAATTCCAGAGTCCCACACTAACACAGATGTGGTAATTTCCGCACATATGTAGATTTTTATGAGAAAGAAATAAAAATCAAAGAAATATTGTGCATCGATGTACATTTTTCACTATATAATTTCCTCTCACGCGAAATGATAACAACTAAGTAATATACCGACGAATATAATACTGCATTTAACAGCAAAATTTCATGTGATTTGTACTGATTTCAGACTGTAAAATGATAAATCACGCCGTTATCGTTTTTATCGCACTTACCACACTCATAACCGAAACAGAGAATACAAGCTTAAAAACGAAGATTAGTGCATCGTCAGGAGCTTACTTTGAACCGAATAAATTCAGCAAAGCCTATGAGAAAACAATTCCAGTATTGTATAGTCTGAAAATTCCAAGAAGGCAAAATATAGAAACACCGGAATGGCTGAAAGAAATTAATAAATTGCAGAGTTGCGTATCCCAAGAAAATATATGGTGCATACAGAGATCGAAAAACATATTAAGAATCCTAGACTTAATTATAGAAATTCAGCAAATCAACGAAGCAATAATCAAAGAATTCGACAGAGAACCATCGAAACGAACAAAGCGCGGCATACAAATGCTCGGTGACTTTGACACATGGTGTTGCAATGTCATGACATTATCACAAGGTAACGACTTCATCGAAAACGAGAAGAATTTAAAATCACAATACGAAAAATTAAGAGAATCTGTAATAGAAAATCATGCCGAATTACTAAATGTTACGAAAGACATAAAAGACTTCGAGAAGATAGAATTTGACAATTCCAAAATTCTAAAAGAAAATGTTCAAGCACTAAAAGAGGCGATACAAAACCAAAACAACGAAATAATAATTGAAGCCAGAAGAGAACTTATTTTCGATACAGCAAGAACTCTTCATGCAAGCCTAGTTACCGAAAATGCTAAACTTAGCCATTTATTCCTATCCTGTAAAAATAACCATCTACCAGCAGCGATTATTAACGAAACAACCTTAAAAGAAGACTTAATGAAAATAAAGAAATTAGCGGAAAAATCAAATTTTGCAGTAGTATTAGACGAGAAATCAATCCAATCGTATTACCGAACGAAGTTAGTAAATTGTTACGTAACAGGGAACGAAATAGAAATTGAATTAAAAATTCCACTTCAAAATCTTCACGCGAAATACGACCTGTACAATGTTATTCCATTAGCATTCCGTACACATGACAACAAAATCTGCTTTTGGGATCAAGAACCTTCGATCTTATCCCACAACAAATTCGACGGATCGATAAGAATCATTACGGGAACAGATATTGACCTTTGTGGCAAGAATAGCATATTATGTTTTCTTCCACAGGACCGCACAATTAATAACAAGGGAAACTGTGCAAGAGCATTATTTCAAGGTATGAAATATGAGGAAATAATACAGAAATGCACATTCAAATGTGAAACGAATCATAATGAAATTATAGTAAAACAGATAGAGATGAACCAATTCGCAATTACAAACGCAAAAAACCCACTAATATCAGTCAACACGATAACGAAAACAAGCACGAGTATAGCCATCAATGATTCTTGGCCTGGAGCAACATTACTAACAGTCCCATGCATCATGGAAATACAGCAGTTACAAGGAGAAAACAATGCCGAAACCATCATCCCGGCAGGTTTTCCCTGTATTAACGATCCAGAGAAGGAAATCCTCATGGAACATCATCTACCACTAGTTTGGACGAAGTATCAGTTTATGGAACTAGATTTTGGGCTACGTCAATCATTCAAATTTCCGAATATTTCAATTGCGTACAACAATAAATGGCATGACAACGTACCGTACATCTCGCCGATAACTCCAATCCACAAATTTGAAGAGAGACTGAAAACGGCAGAACTGAAAATTCCTGATTTAGGATATCAAGACACTATAAACACCGTACACCTACTATTATTAGGCTGGTGCGGCTTATTAACTCTTGCGGTAGCCATATTAATTTACGTCAACCTCAAAGTGAACTGTGTTGCTATCAATGCACACAATCAGATAAACGATTTGGCATTGGGAGCAATACACCGTTAATGGTCCATAAAATTAAGATTTTTTTTTGTAATAAAATATAATAAGTTATCATTAAAAAGCATAATAAATTTGATTATGCCAAAATTTTATCAATTAAGTCCATTTGCAGTAATAAATTTCTATGCTCAAATGCTAAATTTTATATTTTAGGCGATGATCAATTCCGCAACGTAAAATTAAGAGATGATTGTAAAAAATTAACAATGTTATAATTAAAAATAAGAACGTAGCATGTATTGGAAATCTAAACTTTCAGGAACGCAAAATTTAACGAAGCAGGAGCTTCGGGCTTTCTTTCGCCCGGGGACCTTTGTTCCGTCCCGTTTCTGCAGACAAATCAGTTCGTCTACAGAAACGTGTCGAACAAAATATAGACAACTATTATTCTTAATTCTTAGAATAATAGCTGTCTATATACCGAATTGCTTCTCACGATCAGACACCACCAGATATGCTGACTATTTCATGTCATCATATTTGGCGGATGTTCTGTATCACGCCACCTTTTTGGTCGGCCATATTTGATTAAAACAATGAAAACGAAGGTGATGTCGTGTCCTCATTTGGAAGACATGATCATTCCTAAACCTACAGTCAAGTAGACAAGTTAGGGTTCACACTAGTTGTTGTGAACATTAGGTTTCATTAGTCTTAAGAAATAGTATTAAGTATAATTTCGAAGTGTTGTAATAATTAACGTGAAATATTAATAAAAGATAATATAAAAGAAATTATCTTATTTGTCGAAGTAATTTCAAATTAATGAATTACTCTCGCAACATATATAGACCAAATGATTTTTATATAAATATTTTAATTTTTCACCCGTTTTAAAAAACTGATAAAATTTAAAATGGTGTTACAGCGCCTTTAAATAATTATTTTCGCCAATTTCGCGACAGCTACATCTTGTTTCTTTTACAAAGGAACAATCAGAGGCTGGCCACACTGAAAACACGAAAACTTTACACTGCTTGTGCAACATGACATATCAATGCGGACACAAGTATGTATACCAAACATCATGAGAGTGAGAAAGAAAATGGGTATAGAATAAACTAAGAAAAAGAAAAAAAAAAAAAACAAAAAAAAACCGATGGAATTGTAACACAAACTGACGACACAAGAAAATTCTTACGTTATAACTTATTTATTTATTTATTTATTCAGCAATTTTTTTTCTTCTCCTCACACCCCTTCGTATGTACTTCTCTTCCTCGTTTCCTTTTTTTTTTTTCTTTTCGCAATAAACTTACGAAAAAAATAAAAGAAAGAATCCGCACAAAAAAAAAAAAACAATCGAAAAAGAGCGGAAAAAAAAAAAAGAAGAAAAATACAAAACAATTTTGTACGTCGATTCATAACACAAATTGTCGTTTTGCGCCTGTTTTATTGTGTATACGACAAATGCACTCTCTTTTCACATACGACTTCTTCCTTCTTCTTTCTCGCTCTCTCTCGCTCTCTTTTATTATTTATTTTTGCTTTATTTTTCGATAGTTAATTTCGAACCGTCGACCTAGTATGATCGATCTGAAACTTGCGTGGTCATCAACTGGTACGCATACACCTGCTTTTAAGGTAACAACCTGTAAGGAATTAAGTCGCTTGGAAAACGCTCATTATTGAAAAAGTTTTGCGGTAGCCGAAAGCTTTTTTCGTTTTCTTTCCACCGTATTTACGTTCACTTTTTTTTTTTTTTTTTTTTTTTAAAAAAAAAACATATTTTCTTTTCTTTTTTCTTTTTTTCTCACTACTGATAGTACTGATAGTGTTGGCATTCGCAAACATTTTAGTGCGAAAATACATAAAAAATTAAATCTTTGTCAAAAGCTCAGTGTTCGTCAGCAGTTTTGTGAAGAAAGAAAAACAGAAGTTTTCGAGACAATCTTTTTCGCGTTTCGATTCATTTTTTTCTTGCTTTTGTGGACTTTAAAATAAATAATCTAGGCCATTTTTTTTTTTTTTTTTTTTTTTTCACGTCAACAAAGACAACAGTGAAAAAACGTAGTTTGAACAAATTCGATTTTTGTGCGAAAATTGTTAATTTTTTTTTTTTTTTTTTGCGAACGAATATCACACTTTTCTCTTCAATCTGAAAAGTTACCCTTTTTTTTTTTTTTTTTTTTTATTTCTTACGAAGTTTTTCTTTCAAAGAAAATCGCTTCGGTACTGTTTCCACTTTTTTTTCTTTTTTTCTTGCGTTTTGATAGAATTCTTTTATTTTAGAACACTAATTAATCGTTTTACGCCGCACCTATCAACACGTTCGGTAAATTTTTTTTTTTTTTTTTCAAACTCGAATAAAATATAATTTCTATGTTGTTTTTCGCAAGCAAAGCGGATCACGTGATAAATCATTCGTTGTGACCCACGGCAGACGAAATGGGCTGCGCTAGTTCCAAAAGTACACCGGTCATCGATTCAATTTCGAGTGGAGCCAACGACGCGAAGGATGGCTCAAATGCTTTATTCAGAAAAGGCAAGGATGCGGTTAAAGAAGTGGCGAACGATGTTAACGGTACGTAGATTCAAAAAAAAAAAGAAAAAAAAAAAAGCTTATTCGAAAATACTGTTTGATATAGCGAAAAAAAGCTATACTTGAAGTTCATTATAGTTCTAAACGAGTTTGATTTAAAGTTGGGTTCTTAGTTCAACCTCGTGGTTTTTGTTCTGTGTCAATTCGACTCCATCTCCAATAGAAAAAAAAAAAAAAAGTAAAAAGTAAATTTTTAATAAGCTACTCAACAAGTCAGGTCACAAGATTGGGTACTTTTTGAGAAAAAACATTTGTTCGAGTTCCACTTTGGTAAAAAATCGAGCAACCTCTTCAGAGAACTAGTTCCGCACTCTTCACTGAAAAATTATAAAAATCTCGCACTTTTCGACATATTTTTATCGACCAGATTTTATAAGCCATCCGTTAACGTAATGTGCATTTCAGTAATTCATTACAGGTTCGTATTTGTATAAGTACAGCAATAATAATTATTCCCAGCCCTGAACGTATGTACGCGTATTTAATCAAAAAAGAATAAAAATGTTGGGAAGCAGGTAAAAAATAATTTTATATAACAGCTGATCAGAAAGGCAATTTGTTTAGGATGGTATTTTTCGAGTGAAAAGTAGCTCTATCATTGATGAATATAATCAGAATATAAAGTGACGCACGTCCGTGTGAAAAACGTGAAGCTTCTTTTTACATGGAAGTATGTTCAGTTTACATCGAAGTAGAGGTTACATTTTCTAAATGAAACATTAAATATGCCATAATGAGGAGGTTGATATTTTATTCCGTTTTTTTATAATTTTTAAGAAAGACTCGTCATTATGATAAAGTTTTAACGTTTAGTTGATTTCTAATCATTAATTATATAAAATATCTTCCTCAACAAGATTCAAAAGTGAATTTACCTGACTCCAGAATTGCTCATTTGCTGCGCTCATTACGCTAATTCCCTCGCATTTTAATTGCTCACTTTTGAACCTTGGTGTGTAATATACTATTTTTGCAATACAGGTCGCAAAATGCGCGATTAGTTATTTGTTTTCAAGGTGCAAAATATAACATTTTTGATTAGCGAGTAAAAATTTTTATTGGGAGCAAATGTCAATAGCATGAGCAAAACAAGTATAAGTAGGTTCGAGAGAAAAAAATTATGAATTTTGATGGTCACATTAATCGTATGTAAGTTCAAACGTGTAAATGGTATGTTATGATTGTATAAAATTCCTTAGCTGCTGACAAAATATTAGACAGTGTGTGTTGTGTCAGTTATCCCGGATTGCTAACTAACACACAAAATAGATATGAGTTTAATTCGAAATAATGTATTTGATTATTATCATGTCACAATGAATCGGTTGAAATAGATTTTGTTACTGTCTAAAAACTTATACCTATACACAGTGCGATCTTCGCGGATATACTGCCTTAAATTCTAAATTATAATTATTAGGTCCCTACTATGTCGCGCCTCTACATAGGGCAGACTTCTAACTTGATGGTGTATTGGCACACCGACGATCAGAGAGATCTTGAGTAGATGTCTACTCGTAGACTCTCTTGAAAGGCAAGTGAAGTTTTAGTGTAAATTGATTTACCAAGTGACTTCTTTTTGGGCCTATAATTGTTTACATTTGCAAAAAATACCTCTGGTACATTCCAAAATAGTGCTGACAGTTATGCTGATTAGTTGAACATCTTAACTGTTAGCTTTATTAATTGGGTTATCATTCGGAGGTAACGGTGAATATTTAGAAGAAATATTCGCCGTTAATTGTTGCGGAGTATTTAGGTCAGCGAATATATTCGTCTGTCTAAATACGACGGAACAGTATGAAATTTAAACGTATTATCTGTTGAGAAAATTAAAAATTAATTAAGATGATAAAGTATGGTAAATAATCATAAAATTTGAAATAAAATCAAAGAAATATTATAAAATAAAATAAAAGAAAAAAATAAAAATGTGGATAATTTTTGCAAAAAGTTCATGCAAATTAGAAAACAAAGGGGAAAAAAGCTTTATTGGAAGTACCGTCTGGTCGATCTGCACCAAAATTGATGGTATGCTACAATAAATTATAATAAACGTTTATTTTGAATTTTGTAGCTATTGGTGCAAAATTGAGTATTTTATAACCAAAATAAAAACAAAAATGGCGGTACTGGAAGTACCGACGGGGCAATCCACGCCAAAATCAATAAGTTTGGTTCTTTGCTTCGTAAAAATTTTCTTACCAAATTTCCTGATTATCGGACAAAAATTGCGACCTGTATCGAGGGAACAAGAAAACGGAATTTATATATATTTGAATTTGAGTTATTGGCGCCAAAAATTTTCCTAAGGACGGGAAACAAAGAACGTACTCACCCCCAACCCTGATGGCTAACATCGAATCAAGTGTAATAGGTAGATTTTTCAAAGAAAGCCCAATTAAAAATAAGAAACCAAGAAGATTACGTTTCCATCAAGCATACCGAACTGAACCAATACACCTGCAGACAAAGACTAAATTTTTAAGAACGAAACAAATCTATTTAAAGTTTTCAAACGAAATTCCAACGAACACTGAAGTAAAAAGGTAATAAAGATTTTCGAACTGATGGAAATTTACATTACTCAGGCAGAGTAATTCGGACAAACAATAATGTAAATAATTCAACTAGAATATAGTGAGTTAATGAATGAGTACAGTTATTTTCTATAATATTAACGAGGGGAGTGGGCATTGAAAATGTGGGAATAAGACGGTAACCAATTGAAATCTAGGATGGGAGGAAAGAAAACAAAAAAATAAAAGATTTAAGCCAACATTGGCGGATACATTTCAGTAAATTATTGCTAAGTTTCAAAAATATTAACTCAAACATTGAACTCCATTTTAAACTTTTCGACACTTTCATCAGAAAAACGAAAAAATTAGTAAAGTAAGTAGGTAAATATAAAAAGCAGTGTACAGGCCATAAACGTTGCACCACGGACCTCTATTATGCGAAGCTGAATTCCTTAAACTTACTGATATCAGCCTGCGAACTTCGGAAGGAGAGCCTAAATATACGCAATGCGCTTTCTATATGAATAAATTTTTAACTATTTGTTATCATATTACATTTACCCGAATCAGCAGAATATTTTATAAAATTAATACTTGGAACAAATTTCTGAGATCTTTTTCATGAAGGTTTCGAAGAAAATTTACATATTAAAACTGTTATGGTATTAATACACAGGATTGTGGTCAGGTTCGTTTCTCATTTCATGATCTAAGCAGACTTTTGGTACTATTAGCTGAAATTCATATAATTATGCGCATTTCGGTTTAACACGATAAAGGTCACAGTTTTTAGCCGATAGTCATGAAATTGGGTGAGGGAGACCAGGGTACCATGGAACACTTTTTTCCTTTTTGTCTCTGGCGTGAGCTAGAATAGAGTTAGAAATTTAAGACAAATAAATTTGAAAAGAAAGAACCTTCATCTACAAAACAAAACCAAATGAAATAATTAACATACAACAGTTTTTTTCTAATTTCATCTTATAGGGGGTTACCTTTTTTGTTCCATGGTACACTACCTCAGTGTACCATGGAATTGAGGGTGTTGTACCATGGTACATGTTGAATAAGAAAAATTATTTTCAACCCAAAAAAGTAAATTTATTTTATCCAATACAATATGAAGTGCCCTGCTTCTAAAAGTAATTATATTCAGATATCAGATGATACCGGCTATTTGAAATGTAATAATATAATTATTATTTAAAAAATTGATTATTTTTCAATTATGACACTTTCCTCATGGATTTTCCAATTTATGACATCTTTTACAGTATCCTCAACTTTCTCAAGATACAAGGTTTCATGTTTTTAGGCAATTTTAATTCGGAAAATTATTTGCAAACAATTGAAAGGTATTTTTAGTTAGCTCTATGGGATACCAGAAAATTTACACCATGGCATACCACGTTCACATTCTTACCAAAAATTAACATTATATTTATTCTCAGTGTTTTTGAGTATTGGTAACTCTGAATAATTAATTACTGATTATTAAACTTCTTTGAAACGTATCTGAAAATTTGAATGCTCAACTGCTTTCCAATTGGTCACAATTTTTGTGTGTTATCAAAATTGTGGAATACCTTGTCGTGAGAGATATTCTCACCAGAAGGAAATCAACAGAATTTAAGCGTGTTCAACCACTTCGGACATAAGTACGGGTAAGCCAAAACCAAGGCGAACACTGGCGATTTTAGAGCTGGTTTGGGTGGTTTATATACGGCTTATTTGCAGGCACACAAACACACGTACGTAAGATAATACGTACGTCGGTGAGGGCGGCCAGGTTGCATCATCCCCTATCGAGATAAGAGATGGCTGGCCGGTTCGTGTATGAATCGTGACATCATCTTATTGTGTCACAATTTGGTACTCATACATTACCTGCAAGTACGTACAGGTAATTACGATCGAACGTATTTTGTGTATTTAACGTCACAAGGACGATTGTTTGCCTGCCCTTTGGGGTGGCAACTGTTGTTGAGGGGTCCGAGCCCCTATACCTCATACAGGAGAGTCCCCACAGCTACTCCCCCCTAGTTCTTGCGCCGCAAAAATGATTGAAATGTGCAAGGCCTGGGGGGACGTGCGGGTTTAATGCCATTTTTGATCGGCCTCCCACTTTGCCAGGGCACTACCTACTGTAGCCCCAACACACTCGTAAGATTCCTTACAAGCCTGTGCTCAGGCCAAGTAGTTTGCCCGGCTGTCCTCTCCCCTATGCCTTGGTGGTCGGTTTTTGGTGAAGGCATAGGGATGACAGCGGGAGTGAGGGGCAGTGGATGTTTGAAGTGTGGCTGCCTAAGCATCGGGGAGTTTGAATGTGAGTGTCATGATAGGCCTAATTTGAATTTACACTTACATATTGGGTATTACATCTCTTCTTATTTTTTTCATTCTCGTAACGATAACTAATTTTTAAAACAATTTTTTTCTATCATTTTCAAGTAAAGGTAGTCGGTATTATTTCGTACGTAATTTTAACCCAGCATCTTGCCAAATAATTTTAACGTTTTAATTTTTTATTGTATTCATTAATTAATATAATTACATTTTATTATTATTATTTTTTTTTCAAAGAAAACCTTCATCTTCTAGCGCTTGGCTTGCTGCAACAGTTTTTTTTTAAATTGGTCAGCTTATTCCCTTTTCACCATCTGTCGTTGAAATGCATCAATTGGGGTTAATTTTGAAAATTTATCATAATAATTATTCCCTTTAAAAATAATTTAATGCATAAATCTCATTCGGTATATAATATGAACAAGCGCTGCTTACATTAATCGCAACCCTTTAATATGCATTCAATTATGAAATGGTGATAATAACGTAGGTAGGTACACCAGCGATGAAATATTTAAACAAATTTCTCAAATAGTTATTCATGAGAGATGAGGAATGCACGACTATGTTTTGACTCGAACAATATCAGATGAAGATTCGATAAACTTCTACGATTATAAGTACCTACTAATCAACGTCGTGATATTTATAAACATAAAACCAGCAAATCTAGAATCGTTCAAACTTGCATAATGTTATTTAGAAGAAAATTAAACATTCAACGATATGTATCGTATTACTGTACATACGAATAATTTTTGCACTCGATAGAACCACGAACACTCGAACAGCCTAAATATTGAGTACTAATAGTACTAGTAAAAATCTCTCTATTTTTAATTCGATTTAATTTTTTATCCGGACAAAATTATCTTTTAAAACTCACTTTACTAATTTGTGAAGATAAAACGAATTAAATTATAACCAACAAACACCGGGGGGGAGGAGGTTTCTCTGGTTTGTCACAATCGTAGTTGGCGTGTATAGGAAATCAGATAATATTTTTGAATTTGTGGTCAAGGTGTACCGAATAATCAGTATGTTTTCCAGTAAACCATGATCTGAGCTTGATGGTTGAAACACATAAAGTTTAAATATAAATCCAAAATGTTAACAAGTAAGCAACACATAACCCCTGCATTAATAGTTTAAAGGTGATTCTTCAGCCAGCAAAATAATGTTAAATCAATGGGAAAAATGAGATGTATGAATGGGAGTTATATATAACACACAAAAGAACAAGAACAAGTATTTCTCAATAAAAAAATGTCGCCCTTAAAAAAAAGGAAATCGAATTCAATATAATTCAGTGTAACTTGAAAAAAAAATTAATAAGTATATAAATACTTTCCACACAAGGAAAAAAAATCCTGATAATTATTAGCCTGAAAAATTAACATAAACACACAATCATAGAAGTCAAAAAATGAAAATAAATATTTATAATAAAATAATAATCTGTATATTGACATTTTTGGTGTTCGTTAAACCAGGAGGGCTTTGTTTGCCTTTCATGATTCTGCCTTATTGGGAGTTTTCATTACCACTGGGAGCGCTATAGTCAACAAAAAATAGAGGTGATGGTGTATGTTATCAAAAATAGGTATGTTTGTTTATAACGGATTCTAGTAATGAACCATTCACAGAATCCATTGCAAATAAACATACCTCTCCAAATTTTTGAACGAATTCTTGATGGTTTGCTGTTTCAATATTGTTTCTGCACCTCTAAAAGGACATGTGTCTGCTTCCACACCAATATATTCAACAATTTGTAGATAAATAAGTTATAACACTTATTTCTTCAAGACAAAACTAAGAAAAATCAAAGAAAAAACGAAACTTACGTAAGATTTACATTATTATTGATAACATGCATCATCACCTCTACTTTAGTTTGATAAAAATCCACCAAATGTCAGCCACTTTCATGGAAACTCTCAATAAATACACTCATCTCCTCAAGTGACACCTCCACCTTTCTACACCCGATCCATTTACCCACGGAATAATATACATTATTTTTTTTTGTGAAGAAGGCACAAGTGCATGTAATATGGTCAGAATTAAACTTCTTTTTTCCATATTTCCTCATACCAATTACGGAAATCATCAAATATCTTCCCCATTTCACCTTAGTGCAGTCATATATATGCGTCGTGTTGAAGCACTGTCACTTCCTGAGCCACTCATCTAATTAGCTCGAATCTACAGTTTAGAGAAATGGAACTATTATCTGTAAAAAACATACAATCAATTTGAGGAGAATTAAGCGTATTTCGTATCAATTGATATGTATTTTATAGTTCTCAAAGACGTCCCCCGTTCAGGTTTTGCTTCTTTTGAGATGGTCGAAGTCAGTTTCTTAGTACAAAGGTCATTTGACGCATACAACCGCACCACCGAGTATTTTTTTGCCTTTTAGAATCATAAAAAATGGAAAATAATAAAATTAAAGATTAAAATTAACGAAATTAGCTGTCAATGCAATCAGTTAGGCAACTGGCAGAACCTCAGTTTATTTCATTTCTTATACATACCTATCTTTTTCCTACATTCACTGACCACACGTAATTTCTTCTTTCCTTTCTCTTCCTTCCTTTTTCTTTCCTTCTCACCTTCTCACCATAGTAGTTATCTTCTTTTTTTACTACCTCTTCCTTACATCTCTTTTTCCTTTCTAAGATGATGACAACATTTTTCTTCCTACCCTCCTTCTTATGCTGCTGCTCCGCTACCAACCGTATTTTTCTCTTCCAAACTTCCTTTTATTTTCCTGCTTCTTTTCCTCACTGTTGCCACCACGTTGTTGCTTCAATCGAAACCGCGATTAGACTGACTAATTGTTAGCACATGATAATCAGAAATAAATATTCACGAGATAATCACTAATGTTGGCAATGAACAAATAATCCAGAATTTAAAAAAAAATTAATACCAAAAAAAAATGTTTTTCCAATGAAATATATTTTTGAGACTTATGGAGTTAGAAATGGCACATTAACACCCTTATTTCATTAATAAATAAGTTGATTTATTTTCCCACCTTTTTCCTCACTTTCAAGCAGACAGCCCTAGTAAACTTTTTTTCTATCTGCTCACTCACTAATTTACTTGGTTGTTGAACATATTATCGTTACTTTACATAAGACAGCTTATAACTACGAATATTTTTCAATATATTGATTTTTAAGAAGTTAAATTTTCTTGAAAATGAGCTAAATTTGGAAGCATTTTACCGTGGTAACATATCAGTGATGATTCAAACTGTAAGTACATCGATGGAAATTTTGTTCAGCCATAGTTTACGAACATTTACAAATTTAATGGTTCAAGTATGGGTTAACTTCCGGTCAAATACGAATACCTGACAAGTTATTTGGGTCGGGTATAGTGATAATTCTAAGCCATTATCTGGTGCACGTGATTTTTATCAGAGGTTTTATTAGCCGTAGTTTTTCAACGAAAATATGTTTAGTTTTTGCTAGCTAATGTGGTGAATGTTTGCACATCCCCCTCTCACACCAAACATTAGCTTGTGTGCGAAGAGTCTAGGAAAAGAACAACTTAAGTCTAATTTTATTGCAAAATAGCTAACGATGCGATCCAGGAACATTTAAAGAGTGCCTACCTTGAAAAATACTGTGCTATTGCTTGTGAAATAAAATAATCTTGATCCAGATAAATGTAGTCTACAGATTTTGGGTGATTCAGAAAAATCATCACAGTGTAGGAGTGAGTGTGCTGTGTGGAAGAACTATCAGTGTCTAATAAATGGCGTCATCAGCAAAAAGTTTTCTCAAAACTATGTTGAGTCACACCTGGATTATTAGGATTTGTCTTAATCACCCAAAATCATTAGACCACATTTATCTTGATCAATATTATTTTACTGCACAAACTATAGTATTTTTCAAAGTAGGTAGGTACTCTTCAAATGTTTCAGGATAGCAACATTAATCAATTTTTCAGAAAAACTGGATGTAAGTTGTTCTATTCCTACTCTACTAATACAAACAAATAATCAGTCTACTGGTAAAAAACCAACGTAGACTATCTCAAAAGAAGCAAAACCTGAATGTCATGTCTTGTAGAACTATAACATACATAATTGATGTGAAATATGCTTAATTCTCTTCAGTTAAACTATGACAGCAAAGGTTGTATGTTACTTAATCACTAACATTTTAGATTTGTGGAATACCTTGTCGTGAGAGATATTCACACGAAGATGGTCTTCAACAGATATTGCGTGTTCTGCCACTTCATACTGTAAAGTATGGGAGAGCCAAATCCTCGGTAAACACTGGCGATTTTGTAGCCAGTTTCGAGAGTTTATACACAGAATTTGGCATATGCACACAGACACACATACGTACATATATGTATGGTATTATGTCATCCGTTACGTCGTTTCTTGTCTCCGTTGAGGTGATAAGAAACGATGCAACGTGTTTGGTATTAGGCCATGACATCGCCGAGGTTGTTATCAGGTAATTGATCACAGCTCGTGCAATGTATCTTACCTGTGTGTACATACAGGTATGAACATACAAACGCACAAGTGTGTATTTTGGTTTAACGTCATTGAGACGAATAATTTCCAGCTTTTGGGCGGCGACTGTTATTGAGGGGTGCGAGCCCCTATAACCTCATACGAGTAATGTCCCCATAAGATTCATTGCACATTATTTTTAGATTATTAAATGTTTTTACTTAATTTTCAGGTGTCATATCCGTTTTTAATTCAATATTGTTTGAAAAATTTTTTTTTAAATATTAATAAACTTTGTAGGAAATTTATATTTAATTTTCTTAGCTCCACGAGTTTATAAACTTCAAATTTTCCATATTAGGAAATTCATTTTGATCAATTCGAGTCATTCTTTTGCACCCTTAATTCGGTTTGTTTTTTATCAGTTTCTTAAGCACATGACCCTTTAAACTTAAATTCGACTACTTCGAAACATTGAGAATTGAAAATTTTTTATATGCTTTTATTCATCTCTTTACTGCCATTTATAAAATATACCAATACCGCTGCCAACCTTCCGCAATGAAATAATGTTTACTTCGTATAAAGCTAAAAACAAAATAAAAATAAATAAAAGCTTATCTTTCGAAAACTCGTTTTTAATTAATCTAAACTTATTACCTACCAACATTAATTTCAGTTTTAGCTTAATCATCCGAATGTTCAAAATTCAGAAAATTAGCTTCATTTATCAGACCACCGATACGCATCAAGCATCACCTGCACAAATTTAACCTCGTTGCCTTCCAAAATGAATAATCGACCCAGTCTCAAACCCTCAAGACATACCAGCTATTATAGCGAAAACAGACGCCCTCCGAGCGACTGAGTGTGATGTCATAAAATCGCCAAAAATATTTAACAATTTCGATGGTTATGGAAGATTACTTCCAGAACTCGCTACGGCATTCGCCAACAAGCTAATTCCATTTATTTGGCAATGAGTAATTACTTTTCAATTCGAAATCGATAAAGTATTTCATTGCACAATGTAGGCTCACAACTTAGTTTATGGCACCGACAAGAGAAGAAGGGTGTGAGTACGAAAGCAAAAAAAAAAAAAAAAGAAAAAACACACACACATACTATACAACAGTCTGTTTTCTTTCGCAGTACGACGTATCAAAAGCCTTCGTGTTAAGTACGAACATTAATAAACCCTTCACCGGGTTAAATTTAGCCATGCTGTCATTTTAGTGTTGCCACTGCTGCGCGCCCATGTACTTTTCAGCAATTCGTTCTTTTTAAAGTGAGACGGATCGATAACGGCTTTATTCGCGTCCGTAGTTAGTTCACCTCAGCGTATTTTCTGGTCATCCTTTCACAGCATTGAGTGAAATGAACAAGAAAAAAAAAAAACACGAGAAAAACAAAATATAAGAAAAAAAAAGAAGGTTTAGAAGGGAAAAGGGTTAACACGTAATTTTCACTCAATCATTCAAAAAATTTTTGAAAACGAAATATCGCGTTTTCCTCCTTTTTCTTCTTCCTTTTTTCCCCCCCACTCTGCCTTCATCTACGGCCATTTTACCGTTACATTTTGCATATTTCCATCCAAACTCTCGACGTTTATCAGAATTTCCAGCGCACGAAAATAGCCGACTTTTGCGGAATCAAAAATTTTTTGTTAGGTACCTCATTTCCGTGTTTTCTACCCAGTTTGTTTGCAAACGGGGTATTAAAATAGACCTCAGAAAAGGAATAGGGATTGGGATGGTGAAAATGTTTTGTTTCATGAAGAATGAAAACTATCATTTTCCCATTTTGATCTAATTTTTTCATACATAGAAATGTATGTATGAGTGCATATATATATATATATATATATATAAAGTGTACATCGCCCAAAATTTGTTCACGGTTTTGAAAAAATTACAAAAAGGATATAGCTGAAATTTTCTAGAAAGGTTGTCCTTATAAAGGACCAGGTCCGATAGGAATTTGGTGTCTATTGGCTCAGTTTTTTCCGAGAAAACTGGAGAACAGACAATTCCTGGAAAAGTGGTTTTTCCACTACAAAAGGGATCGAGCTAAAATTTTCACAGTAGATTTTCCTTACGTATTTGCAAGTCTGATACAAGTTTAGTGCCTATTCAATAGTTTCGCAGAAATCTGAAAAAGAACAAATTGTTGGAAGAGTAGTACTTCCCGGATTTTTAGGAAATTACAAACGTAATAAGAGTGTGAAATTTTCACCAAATATAGTTCTTATGTCGAACCAGGTCCCGTAGGAGTTTGGTGCTTAGCGATTCAGTAGTTTTCTAAGAAAATGTACAAAACAAAATTGTTGGAGAAAAGCAAGTCGCCTGCACTGTTTGAATTGTATTTTTCGTATTTACGACGCGAGGGGTCAAGACCGTCTTTTCTGCATTGCATTAATTTAGGTTCTACTTTTTTTTTTTTTTTTTTTTTTTTTTTGAATTGTAGATGAAAATTTTCAAACTGCTTTTTCTAGCGAAATATTGCTGCGCAAGTTTTTTTTTTTTTTTTAATTTTCGCTTGTATCTCTCACTTCCTCGTGGCTACGTATTTACCCTCAAACTACGATGGTCGAATGTATCGAGTACCTTGCGGGCTTACGGTAAAAAGTTCACAACCCCCACTTTCCTTCCTTAAACAGGCTATTAGTGTGACGTAAATCGTACGATTGTTGTTTTTCACGAGTGTATTTTCGTGTTGTTACGGCTGCTGTTGCAACACGTCTACCAGTATGACGGGGCGAATTCACGATTTGTGCACGACTTTTTCAGAACTATGATGGGTCCCCTCCCCATTCTCCGACCACCAAATCGTAAGCTATTCCGATGGTACATTTCAAAAACACGCAGAGTATAGCACAGAATATACCCAATAGAGAATCGCCCTTACACAGTGTTATTTTTACCCCTTCGTTTCTCTCCCCCCCCCACTGGTAAACTACCTATATTGGTCTGGAAGTCGATGCGTGTGTAATGTAATCGTTGACATCGAATTATTCTCCCTAGAGGCAGTAAGAGAGAAAAAAATAAGTATACATACATTAAACTTTGTACGTACTTAAACAATTTTTTCCGACCAATCCACGGCTGGCTTCACCCACTTACACCATTTTGGTCGCGTGACCGCAGTAAACTTTATTTTCGGTGTCCGCATTTCGATTTAGCGCAGGGTACTACTAGAATATGCCCTCATACAGATGTACTTCGAGGGTGTATGAGAAAATATACAAGACTGACGGTGAAAAATTGCATCCACATACTTACTCCAGAAAGTGTTGTAGGGCTGTAGTGAAATTATTCGTCATATAGACGTACATTATCACAACAGAAAAATATTACCATTTTTCCCAGAAATTTGAAATAAAATTATAAAAAATGATGAAGTCGTCATTTTATGAAATTATTAAACAATGAAGACATCCTGTAGTCTTCTGTTGTATTCTGAACACCTGCAAACATTTTGTGTATTCCTTTTTGTGATTGTCCTTTTTCTCTAATAATTATTTTGATGACAAATCTAATATTTTCATGAAATCAGCAGTTTGGCCTCCTGCATGATTTCAGTTCTCAAATATTGTTGATTCCTCACTAATATTTTGTTCATACTAAGAAACCAATCAAATTACAGCTCACAAATGAGAGCTTCTGATTTGTTAAATTAAAATCAACTTTGATTTTAATTTTTACTGCAAATATTTAGACAATCTTTAAGAAAATTGTCTTCTTCTGCAGTCACTTGAATTGTCAAGTACTGTTGTTTTACTGTTAAAGTCTACTGTAGAATAGTAGATACTGTTTTTTATAATATTCTACATCAATACAAACTATTTTCAATTATTTGTGAGTTTTTCATACAGTTAATACCAGTATGCTTTTATTTTCTCCACTTGTCTTAAACTAGTGGCATTTAATACTTCTTTCATACCTTTTTCTGCCGCTACAAAGGCATACCCATTTTTCCCCTCCTTCCTTCTTAATTTGCAAATCCAGCTAAGTGCAATCATATATGCAAGATGAGAATGAATCACGCGGTAGCAGAATGGAGAATTTATGAATGAAATTTATGATTTAAAAAATCTTTGTTGGCAAAAAAATGAAAAATATGAAAAGTTACCCCGCACATACTTTTTAGCTTTGTTGGCAAGAAAATGAAAAATGCGAAAAGTAACTGCGCACATATTTTGTAGATGGAGCTACAGCCAGGTTTTTGTTTTTTACTGATTGCATATGGAGAAGGTTATATGTTTGCTATGTCCTATAATGGAATTTTGTTTGCTCAGAACAAGTGTCTTACTTCTTAGATTTTAATGATAATGGGCTTAAAATGTTGCTGACCATCAGGAGAATGTCATAGGATATTCATATTTGAAAATTAAAAAATTAGAATGGTGTAATTGAAAAAAATGAGAATTCAGGGTAAAATTAAAGGGAGACAAAGGAAACCAGTGGCCCACCAAAATAGGGCCTCCACCAAATGTAGAAAAAAAATTATTTGTTATAGGTGTTTTTTTCCAAATATTTTTTCACAGCTTAAAATTGTACATTAGTCCCAATGGTGGTACGCAAATTAAAAAAATAGCGAATACATAAATGTGTAATTATGATTGACTAATTAATTATTGTTCAAAAATTAAAGTTAAAATGAAAAATTCATTCTCTGAACTTTGCAGTATCATGAACTTTTTAATTTGTTATAACTTAGCGAGGACATTTGATTTAATGTATTTTTTTAGGAGGATGGAATACGAGCGAGCTGAGAAAATTTGTTTTCATGGGCTACAAGGTGGCCTCCACCAACCCTTGAATGCCAGGCCCAAAAATCCTAAATCTGGCTCTGCCACCAATATACATAATATCAAAAAGAAAACGTCAAGCCGAGAGAAAAAAGTTTTGTGGGAAATCTTTCAGTCCAATAAAAGCCCCTAATTGTACAACAGTTTTGAAAAATGGTCGACAAAATTATATTGCAGAATCAGCAATTTGTTATTGAGCATCAAAATAAGGGAAAAAATTATCACACAAACTTTAACAGGGTTGTTGGATGGGTCCCCTACAGTAATGCACTGAAATTTACACCTTCTAGGCCTCTTCCAATTTTGGGGAGGAAATATTTACCCCAAAAATTTGATTCCGTTTTGTAGTTGAAATATTTTTTGTAAAGAATTATTCATCATAACATTTCCTACAAAAAAGCTTTTACGCTTTTTTTTGTCCAACACCCTCTTCCACTAGAGAGTCTTGAAAAAATTTACATGGTTTGCATGCCTACACATTTGAGGATAAACTGGAAATTATTTTTGAGGAGAATTTCTTTAGAAAATCTACTTATTACGCTTGGTGCGGTATTAGCCTCAGGGTTGGGGGTGGTATGTTTTTCGTTTCATGATCTCAGAAGAATTTTGACACCAATAACTCAAATTCATATATATATAGATAGATAGATAGATACATACATACATACATACACACATACATACATACATACATACATACATAAATAGATACATAGGTACATAGATACATAAGTTCATTTCTTGTTCCCACGGTACAGGTCGCAATTTTCATCAGATAATCACGAAATTTGATACGTACATTTATACTAAACCAAGAACCAGACTTATTGATTTTGGTGTGGATCGGCCTGACGGTTCTTCCGGTACTACTATTTTTGTTTTTATTTTGGCTATAAAATGCTCAATTTTTCATCAATAGTCAAGAAATTCGGAAAAATTATTTAACATTATTTACTGAAGAACGCCACCGATTTTGGTGTGGATCAGCCGGTCGTGCTTCCGGTACCGCTATTGGTTTTTCCGTTTTGTTTACATTCTTCACTTTTCGTTGCACATGACGTCATCTTTTCACTATGTACCTCAAGTTAAACATTTCTAATGTTAAAAACTATTCATCAGTGTGTATGTTCAGTAACATTATATGGGCGATTTAACTCCTAATTATCATACTATTTAGATAATTAGTCAACGCAGCATATGTTCCCTTTCTACAACCCCATATCATCCCCTTCGCCTTCACAGCCCACCATTCTCATGAAACAAAACTGATATGATACACATTTTTATTTACCTACTTAATTTTTTCATCAAAATGTACAGTGCCGTCTTCGTTTTGTTTCACGAGAATGGGAGGGCTGTGAAGGTTAGAAGGATGATAAAAGGTTAAGTAAGGGGGTGGATGGGTAGAAAATATGAATTAGGTTTACTATAAATAGTATGATAATTATAAGCTATATCTCGCTGTTGTAAGGAGCTATCATTCAAAAAAAGTGGTCCAGAAGTACAACTTTCAGTGAAAACTTTTCAACTTGATTACACACATCACAGCTCTCAGTTTTTTTACACCTTCAACGGAGAACTGAGAACTAACTTTTGAAAGCACAGAACCAGAACCAAACATCCAATAAAAATTTTCTAACTTGATTGCGATTCTCAGTTTTTTGAGTTTTCTTTTCTCAAAACTGATAGTAAAATTTTATAGTAAAACTGAGAACTAACATTCAAAAAAACAGATCCAGAACCAAAACATTGAACGAAAACTTTCGAACTTTATTACAACTCCGTTGTCTGAGTTTTCGTTTTTCAGAACTGAAAACACAACCCTAAGAGAGAAGTGAACGTACTTTTAACAGAACAGGTCCAAAACTAAAACTATTGATGAAAATATTCGAACTTAACTAAAGACGCAAGTTGTTTGAGGGAAAGCAAATAACCGAAATAAGTGCCGTACCATGCTAGGAAAGCATACCTTTTTTATGCGAGCGAACTTCTACTTCGCGATGAGAAATTCTGTTCGAGACTGGAATAAATGTAGGTATATCTGTATAAAAAATCCACCAGGTTATACCGATAAAATATTTCGAAAAGATTCAGCTTCTGATTAACCCAAAAGGTAGCTCAGACTTCCATTAGTCGATATAAATATATGGATAAATATCCATTAACAAGAACGTGAAATTATGTATAATTTCCGAACAAAACTTCATTAGCAAATGGAAATTAGACGTTGTAATTTAATAAATCAAAATTTATAGGTATAGACCTAGGTACATAGAATTTCAAAAACCTTCTACCCCGTACACATACACAGTATTCTTATTAGTGAATTAACAATGTAAGTTTTATATTCGTCAAAAAAAATCTACATTAGCAACTAAAATGAAAAAAGTGTTTTCAATGACGCTGTCCGACATATTTACATCACTTACTGCAACCCGTAAAAACACAAAACACTTGGCTGTCGCCAACGAATTACCATGCAACAAGCCAAGAGATTCCAGAAAATCTTTAAAATTGAATAGTTCATTCCGTAACAACCTAAGCCCAAAAAAAAAACAAGAAAACTATATCACTCCAAAGGAATTTAAATATTTTTCCTGATTAATTCTGGTTCATACGGCATACCGAGCATTATCGAGTACTTTGGTTCATGATAATGACGAACGTTAACAATGCTCTTAAATAATAAAATGAAACTGATAATACTTTTCTTGAAGTTAAGGAAGGACAAGCAGTACAAAGAATTAATAATAGGCAATCTATTTTTAATACAAAACGGGTGACCTACATCAAAAGAGAGAAGGAAAAAAAGCAAAAACAAAACAACCGAATTCAAAAGAAAAATACTGAACGAAAAATTTCCAATTACGCCTCATCCTTGAAGATAAGGAAACGAAATAAAATACATCGACAAGTAATACATTGGGAAAAACGAAGAAAAATACTTTTAAAAGCTTAAAACGAACAATTGCTTCAATAACAGACTGTATCAAACGGAAAAATAGATAACTTATTTCATCAAATCCTTCACCTGTTTTTTTGTTCTATCAAAAAACGAAAGTACTAAAAAAAAAAAAAAATCAAAAAAATCAATACGTTACATAAACCAAATCAAATTTAAACGTCACGCAAGAATATGAGTCCAAAATCTATAAAAAAAAAAAAAGGAAAAAGGAACAAAACCTAAAAATACCATTTTGATTCTTTTTCGAACGTGCGATGTTTAAAGGCAATTTGTCGTTAGAAATGAAATAAAATTGAAAAATAGACGAGGTAAGGTGTTATCAACTTTTGCAGCAGTTGCATTGCGCAATTTTAAAATGGCATAAAGAAAAAGGGCACTGCTTGGCAGACCACAAAGGAAAATTTTAAGTCCACATAAGTCACATACGATAACCAAACAGCTGAATTTGAAGTGAAAAAAATTATGTAATGCACCTATTAGTATTGTAACCAGGATCTTCTCTGCCAGAAGGGTACGTCAAGAATTTCGAAACTGAAATAAAAAATTCACAGGTTTCACACTTTGTAAGAACAAAAGGACTATTGAAAATGAATAAATAAAAAAAAAAACTGTTGTTCATTTTTTGTTTTCTTTTATTTTTGTATTCGCTTCGTAAACAACGAAACAACATTACCACATCCACTATATTTTTCATTACCATTTTCTCCTTCCACTTTTTTTGCCATTGTTATCTACCCTTTCTTTTACTCTTCATGCATAAAACATTGGTAAAAATTGGGTGACGAAGACTTTCACAAATTGACTGGAGAAGCATTTTCAATGTTAATAAAAATTTTGGTGCGAAAATTGAGCAAATTAGTAGATCAAAAGAAAATTAATGAATTGCTAAGGAGAGGTCTTTCTGACGAAATTTTAAGAAAAACAATAAAATGAATGATGTGTTCAAAAATTTTTGTGATTGTAATAATTATGAAAATGCTGCATCGAAAAGTCAAAATTATCCACTTAAAGAGAAACATATACATATGGGGATATCTAGTGGCTATTTTGATAACACAAGTCTTTTATTCTTATAACTGAGAGAGGATTAGACTAAGGGAGAGGATGTTTTTGGACAGTTGGTTTTTCAGCCGCTTACTATGAATCAAATTAGCTAATTTTTTTATGGCATACAGGAAACATTAACAACAAAGGATTGCACAGAAAAAACTCTACTACACATTCAAATTATTCATTAATAAATAAGAAGTCTTTTTCCATGTAAAAAAATTTGATATTTACTTTTCAAAAAAGACAAATATCGTTTGATTCTGAGATAGAACAAATTTGAAAAAAAAAAAAATTGCAGATAACATAAGCATTCCTAAATGTATTTCATGGGTTATTAGGTGAAATTTGCAGTTAATTATTTTTAATAAATTTATTAATAAAAAAAATGGGTTGGAGAGGTTTTGGATAATTGTTCAAACGGGGATTTTTTTTATTTCATGGTTGGGCGTTCACAATGGACTAACAAACTACAAAATAAACATTGTTTTGGACATTTTTTTTGTAAAATATTTGTCGATAAAAATGAAATTTATTTTCTTTTCTTTTCATGGTCAAATGTTCATAGCTTACTAACAAGCTGCAAACAATACAAAGTAGGAATATTTATTTCATCAGTTTTTGTAACTTTTTCCTTTATTATTTACTAACTAGCTTTGGAGGAGGGGTCTACGGCCCCTTTCCTCCCACTCCAGTTACAAATCCTAAATGACCAAAATCATCGCATATACATGCTAGCGTAATATATCCGCCCTATGGTTGGAACAACCAGAATAAAAAATTACAATCAAAAATTTTAATTATAAATTAGGTATTGTGTTATGTCTCAAATTAAAAAAAAAAAAAAGTTATTCTGATACACGATTTGTAGGGGATGAAATCATTTTCTTTTGTGTTCATCTTTTCTTTCTATAGAATAATATTAAATATTGAATTTACTTTCTTTAATTGTCACATTACATCCCTGCCACTTGTAGCATTTGAAATATCATGTATATTATTCTATGTTGTTAGAGTTAAATTTTCTTCAGACCTCTCCTCCTGGCTGAATCACTCGACCAGTTTCTATCAAAATCTATACCAGTTTTCATTATGTTCAAAATTCACTATTTATGTTCCACACTCCAATCTTATTGAATGATAATTAGTAATTAACCCTTATTGGTAACATTTATTTTGACTCCATGGCTCAATATGTAACAAATATAATGTAGGAAACTTGACTTTTCAACCTAAAAAAGAAACAAAAATAAAATAGTGATAAATTAAACATGTTTACTTTTTTCAATTATCACACCCATTATATATCTGCGGCCTTCTTGGATGTTGTCTGAATCTCAATAAGGGAATTATAATTTGCTGATATAAAGTTATCAATATTTTCTTCCAGAATGATAGAACTATGCTTCTTCAGTATATTTTTTGTTATTGATTTACCTTTGAATGTATTTTTCATAACAGTGCTATTAGAAATTTTGTAACATCTATTCCCTTCCAACCATTTTGTAAAATTTATCAGCAATACTGCCAGCAAACTATAATCTCGCTTCATTAGTATCATAAAACACTTGGCGGTCCATAATCAGTTAATTCACATTTTTGGCTCACACATACTATAATGGTCCAGCCTACCAGTTTTAGTTTAAAGTTCTCAGTATTTGTAATACTGATATCTAAAATGAAATATAGGCCTTCAATTGATTCCATACATGTTGTGCAGGTATGGTATTAAATAAAAACCTATATTAGATAAATGTCACGTGGAATGAATATTTCAATGATATATACCTGATGTTATGTTTTTTTACTGAATGACAATATTTAATAATATGTTGTGGACATTCCACATTCCGGTTTTATAGGCTAGGAGCTGTAAAAGTTAATTTTTAATAATTAAAAAATCACGATTTAAACATAACTACATAATAATAATATCAACTTGATTATGTATTGAAGCTAAACCTGTTAAAATGATTAAATATAAATCAGTATAGAAATGTAATTTTTAAAATTTATAATCGATTAATCAATTAATTTTGTAACAATATCCACGAATTTGTAATGAAGATTTTTAATCAAATAAATTTATAACATGAAAAAACTGACACCTATACTGTTAGAAAAAGAGAGAGTCTACTAATAACAGCAACAATAACATTGCACAGACAATCCCTAGTGTTGAATAAATGCCCATTAAGTTACATGACACCATCTAATGTTCAAAACACCTACTGATGTCATCGAAAGGTTAAACCTCAATCACAGCCAAAAGATCAAACCTCAAAAAAAAACTCAAGTACAGCAAAACTTCCCTCGAAAACTCATTTTGCTATTTTACCTGGTATCCAAACAAATCTGAAATCAAAACACATGAAAATATTGAAAAAAAAATTGATAGTTATATTGTCTGAATTTAAAGGTACTGTAGTTTAAAAAATGACAAAAATGATTAATAGTTATTGATATCTTTGAAAAATATAGAGGTTGAGGACCGGAGTTGTAACAGGAAATAAAGATTTGAGTGAAGTTACGTCCAAGAAGCGAATGTTTATTTCATAAGTTACATAATTTAAGCAAAGTACATTTTTAGAGTAATGAACGAACGGTAACGGAAATGAACGAGTGAGCGGCGGAAGTGGTATATCAGTGTAGCCGCGAATAGATATAAATAAATGTATTCGATATATGATCGTGTGTTCGTAGGAGTGAGAGGGGAGAAGGATTGGTGGTCTCAACAAAAAACTAATCTATTGATGTTTTATCATCTGAATTCAAAATACTTTGGAAATTGTTGAAAATGATCGATAGTTATCGATATCTTTGACAAACATCTATCGATACTTTATGTTGAAGTTTAATGGTTTTTTATAGGTTTTTTCTAAAACTACTAAAGAAATCATCGTAAAATTTGTACCAAATCTGATCCTTTACATAAATTACCTCTAGTTAAATTTCAGCTGAATTTCTTTAGTAGTTTTTTCGTGATACTGAAAAAATTGCATATCAACGTTGTGTTTGATCATTTTTATGGAAAAATAACTTTCATCAGAACAGGTCCAAAAAAAAAAACTTGCCTCTCCCACCTGACTTAAAGGCATAAACCTGTACTTACCTCTTTAGTTTGAAAAAAAAAAAAAAATTAGTTTCAAAAATGAAGTATTAGATGTGATTTGAAGGTGGAACTCCCTCTTACAGCCAACCAGTTACTCCACCACTAGGGTTCATGAAGTCATTCAATGTTCAAAACACTTACTGACATCAACAAAAGTATAAAGTTCACTCACAGCCTAATGATGGAACTAAAAAAAAATTTTTTTTGTTATTTCAAACTTTATTAATACGAGTCTAGTTATATAGAAAATATTATCTCGATTCATAAGATACGAAAATCGTGACGAGGCGACAAACAAAAGGCACTTCCATTTATGTAATAAGAAGAAGATTAGTGTACATCCAATGTGGGATAGTAGGCAAAATATTATGCAGAAAGCCTTCGTACCTATAGTACATATACATATACCTATATATAATAATACGTTTTGTTCTTGTATTTTCTCTTCCCGTTAACTCTTGATTAATTTGTTTTAGGCGAAATCTGATAGAGGAAATGAATTTGTGGTTAAAAAGTAGGGCTATCCTCGCTGAAAATTTTTTTCTGCCATCATTAGTTTTTGAAATAAATGAAAAATTAAAAAACGGCAAATTTCTCATTGATTCGCAATTTTTTATGGCCAATTTGTGAAAAACTAATGGCCATAAAACAATTAATTTTATGAGAGAACTCGAGAAAATTTTCTGCTCTTTTCAATGATACAAACCCCAATTTTGTAGCCTAAACAAAACCTGAAAAATCGTGAAGTGAGTGAAGAGCAGTTCTTTTCAAAATTAAAATGTTGTGAATGTTGCAAAAAACGCGGATAAATATACAAAAAGTGGAATTGAATTTCGTAATTGTAGATTTTTTGGACAATTGGAAAAAAAATTCCAAAAATTCCAAAAATTCCAAAAATTCCAAAAATTCTATAAATTTTAAAAATTCCAAAAATTTTAAAAATTTCAAAAATTTTTTAAATTTATTTTTCAAAATTAAAAATTATTTTCAACCTGAAGTATGTAAAAAAAATTTTTCTTCATGAAAGTCGAACAATATTCTCCTAGGACAGATTGTTCTGACAGAATATTGAAAAAAGTGTGAATTGTACAAATTATCCTCCCTCTCCCCTACATCACTACATTCGTCATAAATGAAAAACCTTAAAATTAATTTTCTCATCGTTATTTTTAGTATCCAACGAAGTACCTGTATATATGTAGAGTAGAGCGGGGCAAGATGACGCACTTAAGGTTTTTTCTCTCACAAAAAGCTCCAAACAGAAAAAATTACTTCAAAACCAATTTGGTAGATTAGATTGAAGTCTTAAGCATATAATTAACCCCATACCGAATGTTATAGAATTGCAAAATCAAGCTTTATAAATAAATTTAAAAAAAATAAGTAATAGGCATCTTGCCCCAACCTATGGGGCAAGATGACTTTTGTCATGGGGCAAGATGCCTACTCGTATTTTAATTAGAATAACTACCCTATTGACATTTTCATTTGAATTGTGAATGAATTGTGATTGATATGTGATGATAACTTTTAAAAAGTCTCAATTTGATAGTGAAATGTGATTAGAATGTGACTGTCACAGTCACTAAAAATTAACAATATCTAGGGTGGAAGTCATTTCATTTGGTTGAAACAAAAAAATTAAAACAAAAATTTTTTGGCGGAATTCGGTATCTCTTCAGTCATTTTTTTTCGATTGGACTTGGGGATATAGTTCCTGAAATTAAAAGGAAAGAAATAGTTGAATAATTTGAAAATTCATAAGATCGATGGTAGTCAACTTGCCCAAGTCTTTCATTTTCAATAAATTAAGTTATTTACAAAAAAAAAAAAAAAAGATGAAATTGAATGTTTTTATGAATTAAATTCATTACTTACCTCACCATCCTGCAATATTTGCATTCAAACACCATTCACGAAATAATTTTACTAGAAATAAATGTTAAATGAAGCTTCATGAAAATTACATCAACTTATCAACAAAGTTTTATTCCATTTGTTTTATCATTTCTCTTCAACTTGGCCCGGTGAAATTTTGTTTGTTGGCTTTTGGGTTGGTCCTCTTTCCACTGCATTACTCAGTGTTGCCACATCTAGTTTTCATGAAAACAAAAAAGCGATAGGCATCTTGCCCCATTCTACTCTATTTGAATAACTAAGCGTTAATTTTGCATCTGATACGTTGAAATTAATACTAATCGCTTTTCACAGACATTGGTCATGACATATCGCACAAAATCGGATCGTTGATCGGCGGATCAAAATCATCACAACCGAGTACACCGGAAACGGAGCGCGTCCAAATGCCGGACGATGAAGCGACCAACTCGAATGACGAAGAAAATGCCGAAGCAGATGCCGAAGCAGATGCCGAAGAAGACGACAGCTCATCAAAAGTACCAATGAAAATCCTATCCATAGCGGTGGACGAGGACAACACGGATCAGCTGCAAGACAATCAAGTACCTGTCAAAGTATCGCTCAGCATAGGCGATCCAGACGATGAGGCTGGAGGTGAGAAACCGCCGACACCGATGCCCGAGTAAGTAAAATGGCTGCAGATTTTCTGTTTTGATCACACACGTACATACACACGTACGTACACACGTACACACGTACACACGTACACACACACACACACACACAGAGTCCATGCTCACATTTTATAAACGTATTTGTGTGTGAAATGTCGAGTGGCACCGTCCATGTTTGTTGCTGCAAAACTTTTTCTTTCTCTCACACTTTGTTACGCTACAGCCTGCACAGTTATAACCTCTTGCTCTTCTAATAAATTAAACAGTATATTCGGTAAAAAATATTAGAAAACGCTCCGGTACCTATATATACATATACATATACGTTTAACAAGCACGAAGTACGAAAATCAATACTATCAAAACGTACAAGCTGAAAGTAACCGTCATTATCAAACAGGTCTTGATACGATCTCATCCAACAGCATTCACTTGACCACTTATCAACCAGCGATCCCAAATTCTAATAGATCTTCGATCAATCCATTGAAATCGACCGAAATTAAATCGATTGCGCAAGAAGAAGAAGGATTTATGTGAAATCGAGGTCGATCTCTTGGCAAGATTAATGATCGATTGAGATTTTTGTTTTTTCATCTGTGAAATGTTTTGTTCACGTAAATACTTATAAGTAGGAAAAGTAAAATTATGCGCAAAATTTTGTAAAATATGCGCATATTATATGCGTTTTTTTGAGGCGAAATATGCGCGAAATATGCTTAAAAAAATTCAAATATG
This sequence comes from Ericerus pela, assembly GCA_011428145.1. Lineage (NCBI taxonomy): Eukaryota > Metazoa > Arthropoda > Insecta > Hemiptera > Coccidae > Ericerus > Ericerus pela. Next base: position 2,145,052 of record WOFM01000552.1, read on the forward strand.
CAAGAATATGCATGAGCAATGTGGGTGTCATTGAATGCAGTTTTTTAAGCCCAGTACAATTGTAACATCATTTTTCTCCTGAATAGTAAAAATAAGACTAGAAACAGAAAAAACTTATTTTTATTTAATTATTTTGAATTACAGACAATGATTAAATGCATTTTTAAATTTTCAAAATCAAATTTCTGTCGATTATCACTGTAAAGGCTTTATACATTGTAAATGACTGCTCTACGTCACAAGATATGACTTCAGCATATTTGAAATTAGCAAGCTCCATTGGAGTCATATCTGTGGTTTGAGAAATTGTTTGTAAAAAATCGATATCAAAGTCCTTATACCTTTTATTTTTTTTTTATTACTAACTCATTTTTTTTTTCACGTTTTTATCTCGACTCAATTTAATTTTATTAATACAACTGAGTATATGTGCTGCGGCTTGCGTCTTATGGTTATGTTATGTTTGTGTTTGTGAACAGGGCTAAACAATGGAATCTCATTCAGTGTTGCCTTCTACTACAACAAGAAAATGTCATTTAAAAAAAAAAAAATTGTCTAAATTAAAAGAAAAACTAAGAAAATGAACCAGGTTCATGTAAATATGCGCAAAAAACGATAAAATTCAGCATTTATGCACAAATATGCCCAACAAAAGGGGGAAATACATGAAAATATGCGTTTTTGGTCCGAATATGCGAAAATATGCGATAGTAAATAGGACTCATTTTTCAGGAAATTTTATAATTTGTAAAAGTATCATGGATGTGGGCACTTTTTATGAATGGAAAAAAATGTGCGAATATATAATTTCACTTTCCCTACTTATAAGTATTAGGCGCCTTTAGGCTCACTTTTCGCTTTTGAAATACTTTGTCACTTACCCATTTTATTAATTATTATAACGAAAAACAAAAAAAAAAACTTCAAACTTCAAACTCGGAGAGATTAGTTAAACGATCGATTTTTTCCCATCGATTTTTTTTTTCAATTTCATGATCGAAATTTTGGAAATTGATTTCTCAATACCGATCTCTCATCAGAGAAAAATCAGGATCACTGATACCAACGCAACTAGGATCGTTTTAAATTTTATTTTTCTAATTCCGAAGTCCATAAAAGACAACCTGTCGGAAACAAAAAAAAATAGAGAAGACGTAAACTTGAACAAAACTATATTTCAAGCACCAACATTATAATTCTCAATGAGCAGATTCCAAAGAAATCGCCATCTAAAATCACCCCATTCCTCGTATAAGGTTACAGATTTTACATAACATTGTGCTCTTTAAAATTTGCTCGAACAGTCGAACCCTTCAAGAATTACGTAAGGTCAATCACTTCGAGCGTGTTTCTCAGAATAATCCATTCTCAGCTACAATAAATTTCGCAGAAGTTAAGTACAATTCGTTTGCGACAGGTAACTGACATGTAAACGAAGGGTTCTTCGTCGAACGAATCGATAGAAGACGAACGACTTTATAACATTCTAAATTATCCAATTTTCAAACATATAGCTGTCAACATCAGACAGCGTAAATCAACAAAACTGTAAAGTTTTCACAAGCATTCCCAAAAAGAAAAAACCAAAACCCACCCTCAAAAATTTAACTGAACATATAGGTAATGCAACACCTGTCCCTGCCTGATGAAACATTGGAAAGAATTCCTGTTTATAGGATTAGAAACTCTTCTGGATAAAGTAGTCAAACGAAGAAACAACACAGGTACCTAACAATATTCTTATTTGCACGACAAAAATATGGATAGTGAGGAGGTACACTGAATTATCTAAGAAAAAAGTATTTTTTTTTTTTTTTTATGAAGTAGAAAACTTTGTCCACTTTTTAGGAAACTTTATCCTTGATTAAATTTACCAACTTTCTAATTACCAATGAATTAACAGTTCACAATTTAGTTTTATTCAACCATTCAAACAAATAAAACTATATCTACAGCGAAATAAAGGGGAGGTTCTTCAACATTTTAATGAATGAAACTAGAAAAAAAAGGGGTGTGTAATAAGGGAAAGATTTAAAAACTCAAGAATAGTAGCCTACAATAAATTACTGACGTGTTATTGCTAGTCGAGCTATTAACCGTAGTTTCATTAACATAGTATCAAATAATTGTTTCAACCCATTTTTGTGTAGACCGAAATGAAACGACACGAAAAAATAATCAACGTAACAAAGTGAGAGACAGAAACATTAATGGATCCAGAGCGTCGTTTTTTTGGGGGAGAAATGACGCAAAATTTTATGGAGTTGACCTTTTTTTCGCTTTTTTTTCAGCAAATTTTTTATGGCTTTTGTGATCTTACTTAAATTTTTTTCCTTGAACTTTTGTTTTTTGTTTTTTTTTGGCATTTCAAGGGGCTCCCCTGGATCCGCCACCTCCCCACCAGTGGATGTTAAACGCTGAAAAAAGATAGTGGGAGAAGTTGTTTTTCAATTCCTTTTTATTCCTTTTCAAGAAAATTATGTTTTGTCAGTTTTCTGTTTTCACAGATGGTAAAAATTAGTAACTTTGTCCCCAGCAAGGCTACAGACTTCCTTGATGGCTATAAACCTTCCTTGGAATAACGCAACTTTTTCTTGGTAATCTCATACAAATCCGTCCAACGGTTCTGGAATGATGGTGTTTCCCACTGCTTTGAACCCGTGGTACCTATTTTAAATGTAGAGGTTTTGTGTGTGCGTACTAGATTTTTCTTTTTATGATACAATAGACTGAACTATCGGTTATTAAAAAATTATTATTTGTCATAAACGAAAGACGACCCATAAAATTTTTAAATGTTAAGTACATAAATACCATAATTTGAATATCTACCAAAAAATATAAAAAATTTACTAAGAAAATACTTCGAAATCATGATTGATGGGAAATGAAAAAATGTAACTAAATCTGAAATTTTTTCGAATATTGTCAAATTTAATTTCCTATTCAACATTAAAGACATAATGGTTCCAATTTACTACGTGTATATTTTTCAGAAATAATTAAAGCTATTGGTGGAGGTGAAAATAGTTAAGAATTAAATCGAAAACTCAATATGATACGTTCAAGTCGTTGATGAAAAATACAAACCTTCCACATAAGCCTTGAAACTAAATAACACGCAGAAAACTGGTAAAAATGTTAGCATACTTTCAATAAAATTACTAAATAAAATTAAATTAACTGAGAAAAAAAAAAAAAAAACACAAAAAAACGAAAGTTTCAGAAAACTTACTTAACCAAACTTAAATATCGTTATTAAATTTAATAACGGCATTCAGATGTAATCTCATCCTTTCAAAATCTTTGCCACACACGGAAATTGTCTAAATAATGTCTATGGAATTTGCACCACAATATCTCATTTTTAAGAACGACCTTATGACAGACCTCGTATATGAGACTTGACTTTTTTTTAAAATAATTATTTAAACTTATTTAAACTGAAATTATTCATAGAGAAAAAAATTTAGCATGTTGGGCCCATTCCGTAATCTAGTTTCTCAGATTTTATCGTAGGTACATTTCATAGAAACCATCGTTCGCCAATGATAAATTTATACAATTTAAAAAATCAATCCGATTGGAGTAACGAACCAAAATTTTCAAATTTTCGCGGAAGTTACGCTGACAAGTTTCTTCCGACCCTTTCTCAAACTCCCAAGTAATATTGCCGCTGAAAACTAACAATTTTTCTATAATAGTTCGAAAAACTGGAACTGCGTTACCTACCTACTTGTACAAGGCCTTACACTTTTTTAAGGAGAGAACCGCTCGTATATGCGTACTTTTCTTCTTCATCTTGTAATTGAAATAAAAACATACCATACAGAAACCGAGTATTTCGAGCAGTAACACTATCTTTCCACAGAGCTCGAGTGTCTGACAAAAAAACTAATGTGCGAAAACGAAAACCAACCAATACTGTCAACGTCTTACTCCGCTAAAATAACGAAATCATTAAAGAAAAAACAGTAACAAGCTGAATCTTGGTACACATCCACTTCATCGTCCAAAACAATGGACGCGTCCTGTGTAAGCGTTATCCACTTGGGGGGCAAACATAGTGGTGCAAAGCAGTTTTTTGCTGCTTATCTCACTTAATTTTCATTTGAATGAAAAATTGTTGAAACAAATTTGAAAGAGGATTAAGAATTTATATTAAAAAAAACTCGAGCGCAGCCATGCCGCTAGAAAATCAAGTTCGCAAATGGAGATAGAGATGGATATGGAAAGAAAGAGAGCTTACCTGAAAAAATTTCAAAATAATGTCGATATTAATCTGTATTTATATCGATATTAACTGATATTTATATCGATGTAACTCAACATTTATTGTTGAGACCACCAATCCTATTCTCCCCTCTCACTCCTGCGAACACACAACTATCTTTATAATATATTTTTACATCTTTGTCTGCGGCCACACTGTAACACCATTCTGCCACTCACTCCATTATCACCGTACATCATCGTTTATCTCACTCAAACTGTACTCACTCTCACCATACGTGATTGATGTTAAATGCACACGCTTCTGAGACGTTACTTTGGTTAATACTTTATTTTATGTTACAAAACTTCTTCTTCATCGATTCACATCCTCTATAATTATATCTATAGTGATCTACGAATATTGATATATTGATATTTCATTGTTAGTTTCAGACTAAGAAATTACAAAAAACTATCGACAGTTATCCATATCTTAATCAAAAATATCGATCTATTGTTGTTTTATCTAAAAACCGCTTTTCCAGATGTTTTTTGTTTTCAGTTTTCTTGAGAACTACCAAACCGATAAGAACCAAACTTCTTTCAGACCTGCTCCCATACAATAGCTTTCTTTCGTAAAAATTTGAGCCCTGTCTGTGTGGTATTTTTCTCAAAACCGTGAACACAAACTTTTTTCCAGCAATTTTTCTTCTCCAGTTTTCTCAGAAACTACTAAATTAATAGCACCGAACTTCTAAAAAACTTGCATCAACACGAGGAAAGTGTCGTGAAAATTTCAACCCTATCCACCGGATACTTTTCTCAAAACTGTGAACACAAAATTTTGGGCGATACATATATATATTAAAAAGTTAAGTCAAAATAAAAAAATGGTACCAATCATTTTCTTTTCTCATGATACGGATAATTTTCATCATCCCTCCTAACACTTTTTTGAGTCAATTTTAAAACCCTGTTCGCAAGCAAACTAGGTAAAAATTATTCTCCACTGACTACACTTTTTTTGTCAGGTCCATAGTCATTGCATAAATCATCATTAAAAATAAATATTTTTCTTCTAATAGGTACCCATAATACAGTAATCACATGCAATGTAATGTATCTGTATACCAATACAGTAGGTATAGGAGATCAGTTCTCCAGGGTAGTTTTATTTACAGTTTACAGACAGACACGTGAAGTGAAATTATCCCCCTTACCATATTTCAGCACCACCTCCCCAACTTATACGACAGTACCTTATACAGAAGCTAATGAAAAAGAAAATTTTTGAACAATCATAATTATTTTCCCCCAAGAGGTTATGGATGGAGAATGTAGATTAGTAATTGAAAGACGAATATCCGTTCGGAAAGCCCCGATTTTTGCTACATCATTGAGTGCATGATTGTTAAACCAGAATTAATCTGACTCTAGTTTAATTTCATGTGATCGACGATTGTACGCGAAATTTTGGACGGTTCACCCACGCTTAATCCTGAGATCGAAGTTGACTTTCTACTAAACTACAGGCCCTAAACGTAAACTACGAAGTACGAACCTCTTTCGGTGATTATAAAAAACAAAACAACAATAAATCACGAATGGTACAATACAAATTGTATCCAATTGAAAATATCAAAGGGCTCGAACAACTGGTCGAGTTTAAAGGACAGAATTTACGTTGTTTTTTTGTTTTTTTTTTGGTTTTTTTCACTCTCAAATATCATTTGACGAACTCGTTCATTTTTATTGTAGCCATGAAATTCGACGTAAACCACAAATTTAATTAACAGACCCATAAATTTACCGGCTTTTTCGGCGACAAACAGGCAAAGTGGGAGAAATTCATTGCAACATCGAGATAAAAAAAAAAAAGAAAGAAACCCCAGTCCAAAGGACCGAACAATTTAACGCTTCGTAATAAAATTGCTCTGCGCACGAGTAGCAAAGACCGCGGCGAATAAAAACGATTCTAATAAAAACTAAAAATAGGAGAAGAAGCGAAGAGCCAAAAAACGATAGAATATTCGCGAAGCGCAGTGGCTGAAGAAAGTAAACCATCAGACGCACATACTCGACGGTACGTGCAGCAGCAGCAGCCAGCCAAACGTATAAACCCAATTAAAATGAAAACACTGTGCAACCGCGCACAGGGATTCGAACGCAACAGCAGAACCGAGATTAGGCACTGCATTAAGTACTAAATCTAATACGCGTTTCGATTTGCAGGCAATGCTGTTCGGCGAACAACGACGACGACGACGACGGTGCCGAATGCACTTGTGTGGACGAATCAGACTCGCCACCCTGTTTGGACGCGATGCGTACAAATAAGGGCGAACAGTGCGCAGACGGTGACGACGAGGACGGCCGCTGGCACGTACCGGACCATAAAGATGGCGACTGCAACGACACGGCCTCAGAGAACTGCTGTGTTGGCAGTGCCGACGAGGGCATAAACTCGCAGCCAAACCAAAGCACTCCACACCGCTCGGCAAGCGCCGAGTCCGCTAGCGTGGCTGTGGAAAATGGCGACTACGACTTGTGTCCCACGTGCGGAGATGCCGCTTACCGAAGTCTGTCGAACGACCACCCAAAAGACACCGTACGGTCGAATTATGCGGACTATGCGGGCTGCGAGTTGTACGCGAGCACCGTGCGGTCGAGAAATGTGGGCTACGTCGAAACACGAAGTGACACTGGAACCCTGCAGTCAGAATGCTCGGATCGAGGATGCGCATGCACAGGAGACACGGATGGCTGCGACGACAACACGCACGCAACAGCTACGCGTACCGCATGCACTGAAAACGTATGCTCAGATTGCGAAGCTGAGGCCGAACAATCGCACGAACACAAAGGTACCAACGTTGCGACACGAAGTGCTCCAGGCACGAAGACTACGGCACACGATGTCGACGATGTAGAGTGCGAATGTTCGCATCCAGCGTTTGTTTCTGCGCAGTCTTCTCAAACCAACGCAACCCGATTGGCGACATTAGAACCTTCGGCGCAGAGCACGGAATGTTCTCAGTATCGTCGTTCAAGCTGCGATTATGTGCAGTCGTCCAATGAGACGATAGGACGTTCGAAGCGCCCAAATAAAGTCGATACGACACGGCCAAACCGTGAAAATACTACCGGCGCAGACGCACTATGTTCGGAATGCGCAAATGACGCAGACAGCGCGCTGTCCGGCGCGGGCAACTGCGACCCACTGATTGCCAACCACGAGAACACTCGCACCTTACGGTCGACGTGCTCGTGTGGCAGTGCTGCCGTAGATTCGGGCGTCGATAACATCGAAGAAGGTTGTTGCGCTGTGTGCGCGGACGCACGCACCTTACGGTCTCAGACAAATGACAACAACGACACCGTTGACTCGCGAACTATGGCCAGTACCGTACGCTCGACCAGCTTCGAGTGCCTCAGCACTATGCGTTCCGCCAACTACGGCCACCAAACGTTTCCATCCAACCACCAAGGCACGGATACCGTGCATTCGCAGTGCTCGTGCGTGAGCGGCGCCATCTCTGACTGCGCGAACCAGCGTGGAAACGATTCGTGTTTGGTGTGTCCGGCCACCGGAACGATTCGGTCCAAGTCTGCCTATACGGATACCATTAACTCGAGGTACTCTGCGCAGTTCGAGTGCTACAGGAATTCGAATGCGCGGACCGCACACGCAGACTATTCGCGTACGAGAACCGGTACGGCCCACACGAGCACCACACGCTCGCAAGAATCCGATTCGACGGATTCTTATGACGACGCGATGATGAAGATAGTACCGTGCACGTTGAACTTGAATTTCAGCAGCGACAGTAACCTATGCAGTTGCTTGAATCAGAATGTGATGCAAATACAACAGCGATAAAGTGAACAGCGCAATTTCAAAACAACCTTACTTACCACCCAAAAACAACAGCTCCTTTGTTTCTTCTGACTGGCAGTTACTGAAACTATATACTTACTGCGGCACGTTTGGTCGCAATAGATTCACTATGTTTTCGTGTACAGTTTTATACTTCAAAAATTTTCAACAAAATAAGACTAACTACCACAGTCTACAGAAATGTATCCAAAAATTATTAAATATGGGTCAAAGAAATAAAGTCGCGGATAAAAGAAAAGATTTTTTGGCAATAAAAATTGGGAAAAACTGCATTATTCTAGAATATGATATATTAAAATAAATTTGTAAATGAAAAAACGGTTTAACCGGTAAAACACCGTAAGGAAATACAGAGTGACCCAAAAGTCGTGCAACCCAAACATTCAACTGTAAAAATTCGAAAAAAAGAGATAGGAGGCTTAAATTTTGCACTCTTGTAGGAGTGGGTTACTCAATTACCTATTTATGCAAAATTTCAGCTATTTATCTACAGTAGTCTAATTTTGAGCAATTTTTAATTTTTAATTTCAATTTTTGTATTTGTGGCAAAACAAACTTAAAAAAATTTTAAGTGGCCAATGTTTTCCAAAAATTCTGAAACTCGCCACAATAATGGAGGATGATTACCAGATTAAGCAGGTAAAGTTTCACTTTCTTATCTTTTTCTTTTTTTTTTTTTGAGAATTTTCCAAGTGATCTGTACACATTAAAAATGAATCAAAAAATTTTAAACTGCAAAAATTTTCAAAAAATTTTGAAACATAGGACAACTGATAGGGAAATGGTTACTCAATTATGTGATTATGCAACTTTTTGTAAGCACTGAATAAAAAGTTGCATAATTGCTCATGGCAGGTGTTATCAAGAAAAAAACATTATTGTATGAAAAGTTGCCTACCCAAACAAATTTAAGGAAACTGTTATGACAAAATTCTGCCGTAAAGTGAAGTACTGCACCAAAGTGCGGATCAACGGAGAGGACGAAATAAAATTTTTGAAATTTAAAAATTTTTTTTATTTGTTTTGAAAGCATGGTATAGACCATGAAAAAAGTTCTTAAAAAAACAAGGATGAAGGTACTGAAGTGAAACTTTACCCGTTTAATCAGGTAATCATTCTCTATTATTGTACCAAGTTTCAGAATTTTTCGAGAGCTATTATTATTAAAAATTTTGAAAAATTTATTTTTCAAACATGGAAATATTATAATTAAAAATCGAAAATTCCTCAAAGTTTGATTATTACAGATACAGAGCTGAAACTTTGCATGAATAATTGAGTAACCGACTTCTGCAACTGTGCCAAGATTCAGCCTTGTATCTCTTTTTTCAAAATTTTTACATTTGAAGGTTTGGGTTGCGTGAATTTTGGGTCACCCGGTACATTTTAAAACACTGGAATCTCGAGACTTTCAAACATCCTGCTTCGAATTCTCTTCGGACATCTATGCGATCCCACCCAGCGGCGGGTCCAGGATTCTCTGAAGGAGGGATCAAATCATAATTTCAATTTTTTATACCTCTACAAGTTTGCTGTACTGATATTTCTCTCCCCCCTCACAAAAATACAAATGTAGGTACTGTCTATGAGCCTACCGTTCTGGTGCAACTTCATGTTGACTTCCCACCGCCCAACTTTTTTACTACTCCATACTAAAAAAAAAACAATAACATCGTACGAACTTTTATTCTGGGAAATTTCACGCGTACACGAGCTTCAGGACTTGTTTTTTAGTGATCTGATGCAGTGCATTGAATGTCTACATAATAGAAACAGACCCCAGAATATACAATTTTAATTCTTTAGCAAAAGCACACTAAATACTCGTGCATAAGCATTAGGTTTGAAAAAAGTACAGATGTCTACGAATACTTTGTTATCTACCATTTTTTGAGACACTTATCCATAAATTGCGAATACATTCGAATAATGAATTTTAATAATTATCCTATTTTCAAAATAATTTTAAATTTGAAAAACAAAAAACATAATTTACCCGGAAAACAATTCACAGCCAACTGGTGAAAAAAATTATGAGTCTCCACCGCTAATTTTAGCGGTACTTTAGTACCAATTATCACAGCTAAAAAGCGATGCTAAATTAGCCGTCACTTCTAATTTGGCACACTTTTTACGGCTAATTTAGCAGTGAGACGTTACGTAGCTGTGTATTAGCAATTTGGCAGACTTTTTATGGCTAATTTAGCGGTAAGACATTGCATAGCCGTGTATTAGCCGTAAAAAGTGTGCCAAATTAGGAGTGACGGCTAATCGCTTTTTAGCTGTGATAATAGGTACTAAAGTACCGCTAAAAATAACAATGAAATTCCCGAATTTTTTTTACGAATTGTTTGTCGGGTATTTATTTTTCGATTTTAGTTTGTTAAAACTGTCTACAGATTCAATCACAAACCTACATAAAGTAAACTAAACCAAACTTTTTACTCTACTTAACGAACCACATTTCATATACCTAAACATAAAAAGTTAGGTGGGTAACTGATAATTTTGAGAAAGGTAGGTAAGGTGCCAGTAGGTAATCACTGGAAATGTGAAACAGGCAACAAAAACGTCATTTACATTCGCCTTCAAGTCAGCAGAAATTTATAATCTTGTTCAGCAGTTCTGTAAGCATTTTATCGAATCGATTCACATGGCCCAAAGAGGCTGAAGATTCACATTTTTCAAACATCGATAATTAACATTTTATGTGAAGCTAAAGTCGACACAAAATAGCGATTTCAGGCATTTTCGTAATAAAAATATTGTGAAAAGACTAAGAATTGACAGTAAAAAATTCAAAACTTGTATGTTTAAGCTTAGTATCGTCATCTCGACACTTTTAAAGCAATCTAACCTATATTTTGAACTGGAATCATTTAATTTTCAAAAGACTAAAACGTGAATAGCCACGTGATTATATCTTAAAACGTAATTCTGTAATATATTCAGGTAATTTATGCACCGATACAGTATTATCCTAATTACGGATCAAATATTAACACTAAAATTCCAATTTTATGAATAATATTTAAATAAACAAAGACATTCTCTAACCTAAAATAAATTTCTCATTCGATTCAACATCGAAATTATACGTCAACCTCAAGATGGTTAGCCTAACATACTTTTTCTTCACACTAATATCTGAAACAATATTCTTATTGTAGGATTTTTATGTGGAAGTCGTATAAAATGTGAAGATGCCGTCGTACTTCGGATAATCTAATAACAATAAATAAACAGTACCGAGTACCATTGAAAATTTTTGTGAGTAGTCCATTTTGTTGTAAATCAATATGAATATCGTACCCAGTTCAAAGAATGATAAAGGTTTCACAGTGCTCCCTTTAATCTGCACCAGGTTTAAGGACTCACTTTTACTACATCTCGAATAATTTTCACAACACGTTTCGTTGATGTTTGCCATGGAGTCCAAACTGATGGCATCATTCTTACGTTCACTGATCAGCAGTTGTCGCCGTTTCGACGTTCAAAATCAAAATCGGAATCAAAATGCTTAATCTGAACATTGGTGATATTTTCAAGCGATTCTTTTCTCTTCCAACTTTGTGATGAAATCTATTTCCAGGTCTTCCAAATCTAAAATTGTTAGAATACGTTACGTTTTATGCCATTCAGATGTTTAAATTTAAAAATAACACTACCTCGATGTGCCAATAATTTTTTTTTTTTTTTTTTCATTGTGATATTTCTTGTTGCAATATGCACTTGTCTACCGAAACCAAATTACAAAAATTGAAATTCCTATGTAACGCACTTTAATAGTTACGTTGTTTCGCTCACAGACAAATTATTATTATCTATCGCAACTATTATAACTATTATTATTTCACTCCTGGAGCATTAAAAATAAAAAAACTTTTGTGATTAAATCGTCGGTTCAATTTTCTTTTTTCAAAATATCACCTCAGTAAAAAGGAATAAATTAGAAATTAGAAAAGTTTTGTCTTTCGATTGTTCATTTTCATGGGTCCGTATAAACTCCTAGCATCAACACCCTCATTTGAAATGTTAATCGGTACGTGGATTTTCAAATAGAATTTCGAATAAAACATAATCATTAAAATCGGTCTTATAAATCGACTCGGCGATGGGGGTGGGTATGTTTTTCGTTTCACGACCTCGTGAAAATTTTGGCACTATTTTTGAAAATTCACATATGGATAGGTAAGTAACTTATATTAGTATCTATATTATATATTGTGGGACACCGCGGTATGCGTAGGTGTACAACCACGTATCGACCTCGTATGTGTGTTTGAGCCGCGCTCAGTAATAAATAAGATTAGTAGTGGTGAGCTACTAACCTGTGAACCAAAATGTAGGGACAGGCCACACGACCTACCAGCAAGTGCCCAAGTACACTCGTCACCAGTGGTAGGAAGTTGCCACATATATTAACGTAGATTTTTATAGATAACATTTTTCTACCGAATTCACTTCTCTTTGCAATTTCCGTCCAATCGTCTTAAAGTTTTAATCACATATTTGGGTCTGCACAAGGAAGAACCCTATTTGTTGTGGTACAGATCGCCTGTACGTCAGTATGTATGTATTTTCTACCAAAAGCCTTATAAGGCGCGATTTTGATTCAATAGTTACAAAAATTTGGCATAAGTGCATACAGTAGGTATGTGTGCTGAGACAAAAACTAGATTTAATGATTTTCGTTTAGATCGGACACACGGTCTGTGGATATCGTACAGCCGATTAAAGTACACGTTGAAAATTCAAATAACTCTAAAATACTTAATTTTAAAGCTTGAAATACGAAATTTAAAACTCATATTAGGATGAAATCAGGAAAACAACCAATTGAGTTTTGTCTGGATTGGCGGAATGGTACATCCAGTACACCTTTTTTTTGTGTCAAACGCGATACAGGTTGCAATTTTCATGAAGTTTGGTTCGTACAATTTAAGTTTTTTTGGGACAAGGATTTCATCTACTGATTTTGGTGCAGATCGGATGCAATCTGTGCGAAAGGTCAGTTTACTACATACATTTTATCGAATGGCATACAAATTGCAATTTAAAGTACTTAATAGTCACAAAAGTTAGCATACATACGCGTTTTCGGACGAAGACAGGACCTATTGTTTCAGTTTGGAGTCCATCCAGTAAGTCCATTTATATTGTATAGCATTTTTGGTGGTTTACACAATTTTCATTTAAGTCACAAAATTTGTCAAACATATTCGCATCTGGACAAAGATATGGCCTATAAATTTTGGTGCAGATTGACTGCCTAGTTTTGGTATGTTTAGTAGGTCTATTTATATATCACTTTTAAAAGTTTAAATGCACTAAAATGCATAATTTTCAGGCAGTAATCACAAAATTTGGAACAGACATATTATTTATTGTGATTCAATAGTATACAAAATTTTGCCATTAACGGCTTTACGTTTCTTGTTTTATGGTTATTGGATGTATCAACTGGTCATATAAATTTAGGCAATGTGGGTATTAATTTCTGTCAAACACTGAATGGATTACAATTTTCATTTGATAGTCACAAAATTCGGAACAAATATTTGTATTGAGACAAGGAAGAGACCTTTTGATTTTGGTCTAAATCACCCTTATGATCCGATGGTTGAGGTACGTTGCATTTTAGATAGATTGATGGTTCTGAAACGAGTAATTTTCAAGAAATAGCAGCAAAATTTTTACGAAACGTTGATCCAAAACTGTTCTAACATCCTGTCAAATTTGGTTGTAACTGATTTCATGGTTCATGCTCAGGGGCTAATTATTGATTTTAACTTAATAAGGGTTGAAATTATCATCTAATAGTCACAAAATTTAATTACAAACATTACCTTACAATGAACAGGCATATCAATTTTGATTTAAATCGGTTGATTTGTTTCAGAGTTATTATAGTTATTCAGTGTGATTTTCTCTCTTTGTCACATCAGGTAACATCCCTAAAAAATCAATTTTTCTTACCTCTTATTTAAGTCTAAAAAAACATACCATCGAAAAGTTAATTGTTGCCTATCTCCTTACCTTCCTCCAAACTTCAGATTTATATAAAAACTTTAAATTTTCATTACTCACTTCCCATTACATGGCAACCTTAACCAACTGCGCCATAATTGATCATATTGAGATATAAGAGATTTTTCAGCTGTCATTCGGTTTTCTCTATTTTATTTTCTATATATAATTTAGGTGTCAGTTCTGAGAAATGAAAACTCAAGATCTGCGAGAGCTTTAGTCAAGTTCGAAAATTTTCATTAACAGTTTTAGTTTGAGACCTGTTCTGTTTGAAAATTAATTCTCAGTTTCACTTTATAGTTTAAGCGGGAAAAAATGAAAAAAAGGAATGTTAAAATTGCTGCTTTCTTCTGCCAAATCAAACAATCCCATACTTTATCATACTGGAATTGATGTAAATTTTTTTGATCACAATATTTGGTAAATTTTAAAATAATTATGGGCCCCACGTAAATTCCTAATCCAAATACATAATTTTTGAGAAATTTCTTCTTAGGGCTATAATTAGGTTCAAAATTTTTCACTATTAGTTTTTGCACTTCTGGACATTTTCTAGTGAATGGGAGTTTTTAATTTTCCTTTCAGGTTTTATTGTCAGTTATAAGAAGTGAAAACCGAAGAACACAGAACTGTAACAAAGTTCCAAAGTTTTCATCATCCTTTTGGATTGTATCGTCTCTTTGGAAAAGTGAAAAGTCAGTGAATATCAATGTGAAAAAATTATAATACTGGTTCTGGTTCTTAACTTTTCCCAGTTGATGAGAACTAAGGAAATTATTTATGAAAAAGCACATCTTATTCATTCTAAGTTTCAAGTCAAAAAGTTTTGCCTCCAATAATTTCATTGCGCTTCAAAAAAACATAAGATACTACGTACATTAATTTCTAGAAACATTCTATCATTGCCAGAATTAGTTAACGCCAATTTATAGGCAATAAAAAAACTACAAGTATTGATTGTTTTTGCAAAGAATTCCCATTAATTCAAATGTGATATAAATACGTTGAAAACCATTCGATATAAATTTTGGTCAGATAAAACTAGAAACACGGGCAAACTCAAAAATGGCTAAAAATATATTCACGTTGATGGAGTAACCTATACTCTATTTACTTTATCATATTTTCTTCATCCTATCTTCCATTCAATTTTTTTTTTTTTTAAATCACAATACTTATCCAGGTTTTAGAATATTTTTCAATATTAGATACTTCGACTCTATCATTAGTAAATTAATATATCTAGCCTGCATAAGTATACATATAAAAACACATACCTATCCGATCTTCTTCTTTTTCCTAACTGAGGAACCAAAAAATTTTTTTAAAGAAAACCAATGCAAGGAAAAAAATGTTACAATTTCATCAAAATAATTCTTTTTGCTTTATGAGATAATACTTATTGAAAAACTCATGGTTTATATACTTACTTTGCCAAGGTTACTCTGGTTAATAAGAAAGTATCAGGTGATGTGGACATTCAACAAAGACAAAACGGGACGACGAATTCAACCGATGAAAGAAAGGTGACGCTCAACAAGTTGACATTCCTAAGTAGTTTTTATCGATTCTCATCACCCAGCTCTGTATTTTAGCATCGGATCTATTTGAAAATAATGTAAACGTATATTGAGAATACAAATTATTGTATCACTAGCAAAATTTATTCATAAACAAACCTTCCTATAATTGGTAAAAAAAAAAAAAAAAAAAAAAAAAAAAGTTGATCTTCGCATAGTTAGTAAAAACCATTATGTCAAAAGGTTAGAATAATAAGAACAAAGAATTACCTGAGAAATCACAAGACAAACATATTGGTCTGCTAAATTCAAGAAGCAAAAACGCAGGTATCGGATGGTATTATAACAACAGCAATAAATATTTGAATTGAAACTAAAAAAGGTAGTTGGCAACCACAGAAGTCACGGATGGAGATAAAAAAAAAAAGTAACAATGAAACATCTATACAATGATAAATCATAAAGTTATTTCAAACAATCAAACTGGGAGAGTAAACAATTACAAACAAATACAAACAAATAATAATAATGGAAAAAAGAGACAATAAATTTAAAATACCGGTACTCTAAAATGAGGGAAATGTGTCAGAGAAATATAGATTCCATTTAAGCGAGAAAATGAACTGTTTATGACAGAAATGTGCTGTCTTTTCATTATTCTCTTTTAACTTAATCAATTTGAAGGCAAATCAGGTTAAATAATTGGCCAAGTGACAAGATTCAGAACCAGCTATAATACTCAAAATGATATAAATTTGGGTGACCTTGCTATCTTGGCACTTTTTGCAGCCAAAAAAAATTAAGACGGATAGCAAGTGTGGGGACATTACTCGTATGAGGTTATAGGGGCTCACACCCCTTGACGACAGTCGCCGCCCAAAGGCTGGCAATAATCGTCTCTATGACGTTAAACCAAATTACACTGGTGCGTTTGTATGTTCGTACCTGTACGTACGTACAGGTAAGATACATCGTACGAGTCGAGATCAATTACCTGATAACGATCTTGGTAATATCACGACTCGGTACCAAACGCACTGCGTCGTTTCTTATCATCTCAACGGAGACAAGAAACGACGTAACGCATGACATAATTACGTATACATACGTATGCATGTGTGTCTGTGTGCGTGTACCAAATCGGTATATAAACTCTCAGAACCGGCTCAAAAATCGCCAGTGTTTGCCAAGGATTTGGCTCTCCCATACTTAATCGTATGAAGTGGCAGAACACGCAAATACTGTTGAAGACCTTCTAGTGTGAATATCTCTCACGACAAGGTATTCCACAGCAAGTAAAAAGAATTCCGTACTACTTCGCTACTTTTTTCAGCTTAGAAAAAGCAATTTGTGAAGTTTCTACATTACGTGTAGAAAGTCACAGAAACAATGGCATATAATTAATTTCTTTTCGAAAAGAAAAAATTATTTGAACATAGCTTTACGTGACTTTGTATTCCTCCCCCTTCCCACCAGAAGATGGGTTCACATTTACTTACACCGGCTCGTTATCAGCACATAAAATTGATACAGAATCATAGTTAATTATTTCACTTTCTGTCAACACGTTCATGATGTCAAACAGTCAAGCTTAAAAATTTTGGAACGCGTCTTCAATAAATTAAATCCAAAAAACCATCAATCAATAGAAATCAAACCATCATAAGTCACAATCATTGAATGAATAATATCAACTCAAAATTTATGATATACTCTTGTAGGTAATAGCAAAAGCTATATTTCCTTTTCATATTAGTAAAACAAAAATGGTCTTGCATTCGCCCATCGAATTTCAGCGAGAGTAATTCATAACTTTTTTCAATTTCATTGAGTATCTACATACTCTGGTTTTGAAACAACGTTGCCATATCGTGCAACGTATTGGCGATTACTCGATGTCAGTTTGAAGAAGGAGGCGGGGATTAGCATGAATCTGGTGAACATTTCTGACCAGTCATGAATTTTCCAATCACATGTAGAAGCACCAAACGGATTATACCGAATGCGTGGCCATTTTAAGCAGCGGATGTAATGGCAGTGGTCTCGAATCAATAATTTTATAGTTATGAGGCTAAGAATCTGACCACTATACATTACGCGGACCCCTAAAATACGTTACTCGGTTTTGTTTGGCAAATATTCAGGAAAAACATTGAATAAATTAAATAGTATGATAGCAAATTTGTAACTTGACTAAAATTTAGCATTCCAAATACAATTAAAATTTTGTATAGGCCGGTTTCTTGTGCGAAATGCAACGATTTTATTAGACTTAAGTTATCTGGAAGCATATTAACTTTATCGAGCTTGTTAAACGTAGGTATATGTGGGTATATCAGATAGGCATACCATAAAAATCAAATATCTTTCACTGAAAGAATGAATGATAAAAATAGATTATTTCAGAAACTGTATACCATAAATAGCTATTTTTCGGTCATGTTAAAAAGAAGAAAAAAACAATAATTATAGGCTGTAGCGAACACCATATCAGTGAACGTATAATCACCAAAATGTGTGAAGAATAATATATCTAAGTTTTTGAGCACAAATCCATTCGAACAATAATAAAATTCATAATTTTCATATGTAAATACTTAGTACAACACCAAAATATTAAATTTTGTCAGGTGAAGTAAAAAGATACTCGGTGGCGATGACAAGATGGTGCTGGTGCAGGAAAACTTCAAATTTTGTACAAATTACAAGAATAACGTAAATCCAATGTTTTTGTTATTGTTTCTTTCTTCATTTCATTGTAATTATAAGTTTAACCAGAAAAGCTGACTTTTTTTTTCTTCGGAGAAACGTTTACAATACCATAAAATAAGCATTAAGTAAGTCCACAATCATGAAATAAGTGAATTAACTTATTCGTTAAATGGGACAAACTCTGCCAAAATTTTGATTCAACAAGTTAATATTTTCATTTTTAAAGGCTTATGAGGATCAGTGATGCAGAAGCATAGCCATAAAATTATTGAAAAGGAAATTAACATTAAAACAGAAACTGGCGGGTTCAACGTTGAAAAAAAATGAGGGAAGCTAAATTAAAATCATATTTTTATAGAGCTGTCTTTGTTTTAAGGATGGCCACTTTAAATAAATAGATAGTAAAGGCTTCCAGCAAATAATTAATACGAACAGTTGAAAAGAGTACCTCGATAGTCCATTGGGTTAAGATGTGGCCTAGATATAATTATTCTTTATACCGAGTGACCCAAAAGTCACGCAACCCAAACCTTCAAATGTAAAAATTTTGAAAAAAGAGATACAAGGCTGAATCTTGGCACAGTTGCAGAAGTCGGTTACTCAATTATTCATGCAAAGTTTCAGCTCTGTATCTGTAATAATCAAACTTTGAGGAATTTTTGATTTTTAATTATAATATTTCCATGTTTGAAAAATAAATTTTGCAAAATTTTTAATAATAATAGTTCTCAAAAAATTCTGAAACTTGGTACAATAATAGAGAATGATTACCTGATTAAACGGGTAAAGTTTCACTTCAGTACCTTCATCCTTGTTTTTTTAAGAACTTTTTTTATGGTCTATACCATGCTTTCAAAACAAATAAAAAATATTTTTAAATTTCAAAAATTTTATTTCATCCTCTCCGTTGATCCGCACTTTGGTGCAGTACTTCACTTTACGGCAGAATTTTGTCATAAGAGTTTCCTTAAATTTGTTTGGGTAGGCAACTTTTCATACAATAATGTTTTTTTCTTGATAACACCTGCCATGAGCAATTATGCAATTTTTTATTTAGTGCTTACAAAAAGTTGCATAATCACATAATTAAGTAACCATTTCCCTATCATTGTCCCATGTTTCAAAATTTTTTCAAAATTTTTGCAGTTTAAAATTTTTGATTCGTTTTTTATGCGTCAGATCAGTAGGAAAATTCTTAAAAAAAAAAAAAAAAATAGATAAGAAAGTGAAACTTTATCTGCTTAATCTGGTAATAATCCTCCTTTATTGTGGCAAATTTCAGTATTTTTAGAAAACTGCCCACTTAAAATTTTTTAAAGTTTTTTTTGCCACAAATACGAAAATTAAAATTAAAAATTAAAAATTACTCAAAATTAGACTACTATAGATACAAAGCTGAAATTTTGCATAACTAATCGAGTAACCC
Organism: Ericerus pela; assembly: GCA_011428145.1. Lineage (NCBI taxonomy): Eukaryota > Metazoa > Arthropoda > Insecta > Hemiptera > Coccidae > Ericerus > Ericerus pela. The sequence goes on from WOFM01000552.1 coordinate 2,164,853, forward strand.
ACTCCTACAAGAGTGCCAAATTTCAGCCTTCTATCTCTTTTTTTAGAATTTTTACATTTGAATGTTTGGGTTGCACGACTTTTGGGTCACTGGGTACTATTTCCGTGGGTATCGGTTAATAGCCTATTGTAATAACATGTTTACAATTATTCAATTGGGATGTAAGGCCTTCGCTAGACTGCGCCACTGTCGCTATTAATTTCGGGATAATGAGTAGTTTTTCAACACTGAAAACATACGAAATCAAAGTTATCGAAAGCAATTATAGAAAAATTGTAAGTCGTAGAAAGCTGAAATTTTTAAGAGATACCTGCATAAGTTATCTGAAGATTTCCTGAAATTTTAGCAGAAATCGTACATTTATTTCTCGAGATATGGCCAAAATTCTGTTCATATTCCCCAACTTGATTGAATTCCCATCTTTCAAATCACACACAATTTCAGCAATATCTCGAGTTCAGTCAAAGTTTTAAGGAATCTTCAAATAACCTATGTACCTAGATGTTTTCTAAAAATTTCATCTTTTACCACTTACGGTTTTCGTGAAATTGATTTAGAAATCTTTGATCGTATATCTTCTTAATGTTAAAAAACTGACCAATATCCCGAAATCAACATATTTGACGAATGGGCCACCAGGGGGAGACTTTTTTGACTTTGGATTCCAGTAGGTAGTAAATTCGTAGCAACTGTTCAAGGAAATCAAAAGCTAGGGTATCAATAAAAATTTTTAACCTATAGCAAGAAATTACTAACTTACTTTAAATTTATGCGAAAATATTTTGAATAATGTTTAGATTAAAAAAGATTCGACTCTTTTATCAAATTTTTAAATTTAAATTTATAACTTACGGTAAGAAAAAATTAATAAATTTTATCTTCGTCAGACAGTAAAATTAAAATTTCCACTATTACAAGAAATTAACAGGTCATAATTATGGTTTTCAAACCAAACACTACTATTTTATAAATTATCTGAATAAAACTTTTTTTTCATAAAGATCATACCGAATTGAGGTAAAAAGTTTGAATATTTCATCCGCTGTCAAAATTAACTATCTCAAAGCCAGAACATATTAATTTTTTCTTTTCAACAAATGAAATAATTTTTTTGCCCCTATTCAAAGTATACATATAACAAATTGCAGAAACTAAAATTTTGGATACTGATCAATCCTTTATTTGTGGAAGATCTCGGTGTTAAATTTTTGAACAATTTTAGAATCATGATTGAAAAAAAGTAGGTACAATACTTTCAAAATTGAAATCCTCACATTTCATGTTTTGATGTAGATTAACAACATATTCTCATCTAAAAGGCCATTTTGATATAAATTTGCATCTAAAAAAAATAAAAATTATGCAGTAAGTAGGTGGTACAAATAGGTTGTTTGTGTAAAGATAGGCCTAGGCAGGTAAATTAAACAACATTCACGAAGAAAATTTTAAAAGGTACGAGTCATCGATTCGAAAGATTTTTAATTAGATACCCAAAAGAAAATAAAACTCATTATATGTTCGATCATCGGTATAATGGCATACTTCTCAAAATTGGCAAAATATAATTTGATACCGATTCTGACGTCCCCGCAATACCGGAAAATATTTCAAAGAAATTACCCATTTTTAAAGGTTTCAGATTACAAGAAAGCCATAGTAAAGAATAATCTGTGAAATCCGAACAAAAAGGCCACGAATTTACCAATAAGTTTGTACAGTATTTATAATTACCGTTATTATGACAGTTTAAAAGATCATGTAACAGCAATATAATCAACAAAACAGCGCACTCGAGCTGTTCAAGAGAAGTACAATTTTTGCTTTCAAATACCCCATCATCGCCTCCTTATCACTTGCACAGGTTAACAGGTAAGAAACTTTGCGTACAGTTGAAGCACCAGCATGCGTACGCACGCACGTTAAAAATAATCGCACATCCGCAATTATTATTTTCAGCAACTCGCCACAAAAATATAACGCGTTCAAAGATTTTTATACACTAAGGTACATATATACCTACTGTGGTAACCATTAGACTTAACATTTCACGCAAACACGCAATATTCAAATGGCACATAACCGAGGTCTATTTTCGAGTCACATCGCCAACGAAATTAAATTAAGGGAAAGTAACGGCCGTACCAATTCCACAAAAATGAAGAACATACTTTACAATAATTTCAAAATCTCAAATCGGTAACAAACGAATTGAGAAATTTTATAATCACAACGAAAGAATGCCGAATATTCGTGTTTGAAAGGGATTTTTCTAAAAATGAAATTAGTATCGTAAAGTTGATTGCGAGGTGCAGATAAAAATATGGAGACTCACCGGCGTTGCGTACGTAAATACAAAATTGATTTCGATCGACGCCAACCCTGCGATAGAAAAAAAAAAAAAAATGAATGTGGTACCTAATAATATGAATTATGGTCTGAATTAGTTTAGGCTCGAAGGTTAGAGGGTAAATTTATTCGAAGTTGAAATTAGAAACCAATGGAGCGTTGAAAAGAGGATGGATATTATAGAGAAATTCAGAGTATCGGTTAGAGAAAAGGAGAGAGGAAAAATTTTCTATCCGGAAGACTTTGACATTTCATGAAGGCAGCAAGATGAAGTTGAAGCTATCGCACCAGAACAATGGAGATGAACCAAAAGGAAGGAACTTCAGGTTTCATTTTTCGCGAATATTTACCACTCACACCTACAAACGTTGAAGAAGAACAAAAACACTGAAAGAATCGCGAATCAACAAAAATCCCACAATAGTTTTCATACGCAAAGTGCTTTTGGGCGTAATATTTCGCCACCATAGGACATTGAAGGTAACTCGCACAAAATATGATTTTGGTCAACTATGATTCGTAACTGGAGTGGGTGGAAAGGGGGCCTAGACCCCTCCTCCAAAGTTAGTACTGAATATTTTTCCAGCAAACTACAAATAAAGAAATGTTTTGTCGACGCATTTCGTTTGGGAATCCGCTGTTATGTAGGGGAGGGAGGGGCAGGTTGAGACGGTATTTTTTGAAAGCCCATAGCAGCTTCGCTGTTACACCTATCAGCTAAACTATGAGGAAATTAGTAGGTACTTGGGTAAGCTTTCAAAAGACCTATGATGATATTTTTCCAGGAATCGTACGAACAGAGCAATTCCAATTTGAAAAATTTGTGACAAGCTGCCTCATTGAAAATTTGATGGGGCAGCTTGTTACGATACAGAAAAAAAAAATTGGGGCACTTTGAGACAATTAAAATAAATGTGATAATAAAAACAAAAATAGAAGAAATTGTCATGCTGAATGAACAAAAATGTGTATTTTGAAAATTTACAATCATATTTACCGAACATCTTTATTTTTAAATTATTGTACTGGAATTATTTGAGTGGGGCACATTGAGACGTTTTCAGACCAGCATTAAGAAGTTGTATATTAAGCAGCGATGAAAAAATTTGCACTGAGTATTATTTTGGACTACTATCATCACATAAAATCATACCCATCACAATTGGAATCCAATTTCCTAATGAAAATGATCAAATTGTAATTTTGTTACTGTTATCAGCGAAATTTGACTCAACGTACCCCAAAATGAAAAACGTGAAAAAAATGGTACACAAATCTGTTGTAAAAAAATGATCGTTGGTTCATTATAAATTGTCTTGATACTAGTATGAGAAAATACAACTTACTTGGAAATCGAATCAAAATTACTTTTGCTATAAAAAAAAAATACGCGGAGAAACAATGTGAAAATTTTCTGTTTTTATCACATAAACGTCACAGCACAGAAATAAAATGACAGAACAAACCTTTTAATACTGATTCAGAGTCGATATACTATGGAGATAAAAATGTGATACAGTGTTGCCACCTACAGTTCATAGTTTTTGAGAAATAAGCGTGTGACAAGCTGCCCCATGTCTCAACCTATCCCACCCACCCGTAGTCAATTAATAATCATTTTCCTTTTTGTTGTTAGCATTAGCCAGTAATACTAAATTAATAATTGTTAAACTTCAGCGTTTAGCTTTAGCCGCTTCTATGCTTCGAAATTTATGCTCTCGATTTTATAAATAGAGTTTTTCGAATTTTTTCGTATTTGCCATTTGAATATTGCCAAAAAAAAAAAATAAACTGCCTCCTGGATTCGTTGAAAATAAATTGTTTGACGTTTGTAATTGACTGTGGTTTCAATATTTTTTCAGAGCAGTAATAAATAACGCAATATGGCCGCACACCCTTTCCGAGTACCGTGAAAATGAATCATCGAATAATGAACCAGAGACGCACTCGACGCCACTAGATCCAATTGATGAGGAAAAACGATTCGTTGATTTACCAAGTAGTGAGGGTGCAGCGACAATAGAAATTCTGACCATAGAAATAACTGAGATACCCATTGTCGATGACGTCGCTGATTCAACCCCCGACGAACAACAGGAACACACAGCGGAGGATCAAAACGAAGAAAAATCGACCTGACCTGGTCAACAATAATTTTTTTTATTTTTAACTGATGACGGGCGTATCGTATTGAAATTGAGCAACAAAAATTATTTGTGATATGTATTTAATTAGTCGTATTTTTACAATTTTACGTTCAGTGACGTAACTGATGTTTTTCGCGGATGAGGACATAAAAGAGCCAAAAAAGCCTTGAAAAGCCAAAGAAAACTAAAAAGTCGAAAATCGAACTTTTTGACATCGAGAAGAAACAAAAAAGATTTTTCTCCACGGAAAACCACTTTAGGCCGAAATATTGATCGAATTATTTTTTCGAATGAAAGTTTTAGGCTCTACAGTTTTAGAGGAGGTCATGGTTTCCCAGACCACCTAAAGGTCACGCTACTGTTTACTTTTTTCCAAAATTATTGATCTAATTAATTGGTGGGTAATGAGAAAACTTGCTAAGGATAGTAGATATTATGCTTTATTATAAATGAACTTTGACATTAATTATTATTCGACTGAAGGGACAAAAAGTATTTACATTACAGTTGACTTAATAAATTGAATTGTGATATTTTAAATTATTTTTAAAATTTTGTTTTTAATTAGCAGGTAGGTACTATGGTTTTTTGTTTCCACTTTTCTGCAAAATTACTTTGAATGACGTTAAGCATACCGGCGAAACATGAATTTTTAGAAAATATTGTAAAGAAGAGGTTTGCAGAAGTCATGAATTAGACCAAAAAAATACAATTCCCTTGTAACATTAGACTACGAATAAATTATATCAATAATAACAACACAAGTGTCTAGTTTATTAATTTCGCTCCGAAAACTAATGTCAACCGTGTAAATTTGAATTTAATGTATCAACATAATATATTCTTTCAAACGAAAAATGGACGTCATTTTTTGGAATGAGTTGTCACACACTTAAGTCAATCAGGCTTGCCATAACTTTGTTGTTGCTTCGAAAGAAGGAAAATTTAATCGCTGTAGCCTATAAAACTAACTTTTAATATTACCTCAAAATCTCAAATGAAAATGAAAATAAGTAAAAGTTTTTGGTACTTAATTGAAAGTTCAAATAACATTTAAGATGTTGTCCATCATTATAAGCTTTTATTCTAGTCACTATCGCAATTTTAAAATATACCAATACTTCAGCCAGCCTTTCGAAAAAAAATAATGTTTATTTCGCATGAAGCTAAAGCCAAAAAATAAATAAAAGTTGATCTTTTAAAAATTCGCTTTTAACCTAATTAATTTATTATTTATTTTGTCGATTCAGATTCAGTTTTCAAATTTATTACTCAGCTTCAAACTCTCGAATTTCATTTTTTTTCCCAAATTCCAGATTACCTTCCAATCTCTCGTCAAATCGCTATAAGTAATTCAAATCACAAATAATAGTTATTTATGATACAAGTTCGTAAAGGAAGTGATTTTGATACGAGTGTGATGCTAATCACATGAGTAGTAATCAGCTACTTCGCACGAGTGTCACTTACTATTTTTCACAACACCCCCTAAGGATTAACATTTTTACTAAGAAATAGTTACTTGTAATACAAGTGCAAAAAGTAAGTGATTTTGATACGGGTGTGGATTTTGCAATACTTCATGCTGCAAATCACACGAGTAGGTATCAATTACCTACTTTTCACGGGTGTCACACACTATTTTTTACAGCACCCGCCTTCTACTGTCCCTACAAAAATGGCATGAATTTGGTTTTTTTTTTTTAGATCCAAATAATATTTAATAATTTAATTTTTTTTAAACCAAAAAATATTTTTTTGAATTTTTTGCAGTTGGCTTGTTTTTTGAATGTTTTTGAAAAATACGGTACCTATTTAGCTCCTAGCGAGAAATAATAAAAACTTAGAAAGTAGTCAATCCATACGAGAAATTCATCGATATATGCCAGAAATTCAAGTTGGTAGTGCGCATCTGCAGAGGATAATGTTTTGAATTCCTATCGAAATTCCCTAATTTTTGTTCCATCAAGGTGCGTAAGAAAACATATTTTTGGGAAGGGTTTTGCAAAAAATCTTTGAATTCAAACCATTGACGTCTGAGTTCATAAGCTAACACCCCATTCACTGCACTACAAGGTCTGTTTGAAAAACTGGTGATAGTTTGCACAAAACTTATATGTTTGCCAATGGCCAAAATATTTATTGATTTCAATTTTTTTAGGGGGAGGGGATGTTACAAAAAATAGTGTGTGACACACATGCATATAGTAGGGTGAGTAGGGTGTATTTTATCACGCATCATAAGGATTTCCCATTTGGTGCGTCTTTTAGATGCACCAGCATATTATGTATGTGTTATTTAATGCAGGCAGAACATTTTAAAATGCACCAAATGAAAAAAGTAATACAAGCAGAATAAAAATGTATTAAAGTTCAATACAACAAATCTGCAGCAGATGTTTGAATAGTCCACAATCAGCGGGAATGCAATATTATAATCTTGCCTCAAATTCACAAGCAACATTGATAAATTAATGGTGGGTGATATTTGTGCAACAGATTTCTACAGCTTGGCGCAAAGCATCGAGGCTAAAAACGGGCTCATTACCATAAATTGATGTTTTAATATGACCCCACAGAAAGTAATCAGGAGGAGCGAAGTCAGGAGACCGAGCTGGCCATGCTAACAGTTTGTGGGTTCCTATTATATGGCCTGGAAATGCTGCATGCAAGTACTCCAAGGCAGAGCCAAAATTTTATGTTGGACAACCATCGTGTTGGTACCACAATGCCGCTGATCGCTGAAGGTCACTCACTTGTTCGCTAATTCCACTTTGTAAGAGCTGCAAGTATTTCTGACCTGTTAATCTACCATCAACATCAGACCTAAGACATGCTAACCCACACTGCCGGCTCATACATTCATGGTTCCAGGATACTGCGTATTACCAGAATAGACATTGTGGGGGTTATGTGTATACCAAAAACGATGATTTTGAACATTGGCACAATGGTAGAACCTAAAAGAGGATTCCTCTATAAAAATTATTTGTCGTGTGAACTGTAGATCCTCATCCATAATTTCCAAAGTGGACATAGACAACTGTAGTCTTCTGTTAGCATCTCCAGGATGTAATTCTTGATAAACATTAGTTTTGTAGCTACAATAGCCATATTTATGTAAAGTGCGTATCACCTGTGAGTGTGACTTACCAATCTGATCGAACGACTTCCTGGAGCATGTTCCACTGCGGCTAGGACTGTGGTGTCCGTTGCTGTTTCTGTATGGTTGGGTCGAGGAGTTCCTTTCCGCTGATAATTTACACTTCCAGTGACTGAAAACTGTTTTATACTTCTCATAATGGTTGTATGAGACGGTTTTGGATGGTGGGGAACTGTTGCATGGAACTGTTCACCCACTTCATGGAAGGCAGGTCCCCATAGAGCTTTCGCACCCACCAGATTTTGTCTTCTGTAGTATAGGACATTTTTTAAAGTTAGAACTGAACACGATCACTTTTTTGAATCTATAATGCATAATATGCATATCGTTTTAAAATGCAAATCTCTTCCCTCCTTTATCTTTTGCCAGTTCCCAGACTTGGATCTTGCTGGAGAAAATTTAAAAGAATTAATTTTCACTTTTGTAGTGCATTTGTTATTGCTTTTTTCTAGAAATAAACGACAACTTCAATTTATACAATAAAAATCGTTAACCCCCTTTAGGAAGAAGTTACATATGTACCTATTGAAAATAAATCAGTTTTACTGATATGAGATAGGTAGCCTAATAAATTAATAATATTATTGGTTTTTGTTTGTTGCTTTTTTTTTCAAATCGAACTGTGCAAGAAAATCAACTCGCAACGGTGCATAGTCTAAATCATTTTTTTTTCACCCAGTGGTGAAATTATTTACTTTTCCTGCAGTAAAGCTGCACAAAAAAGAGTATTTCTTGGGTGGGTGTTACAAAAAAAATAATTGTGGGTGAATAAAAAAGAAAATAAACATAATATGCACCTAACCTCGTGAATAAGTCCACCTTTTAAGTTTCGACCAAAATATCTAAAAATCGTGAAAACATCATGCATGTACATATATTGTTCAGATACGATCACTGAAGACTGGACTAAGTTTATTTTAGAATTAGAATATAGTTTTTTTCCTACCTCCTCGTTTGACAGCTTATATGCTAGTGCATCTAACCGAATGAAAGGATTTTTTTCTTCTTCTAAATAACTCAATCTCCACGCTGACATAGCAACCAGCAGTAAACAACGTATATAATCAATACACCTTGAAGACTATCATAATATTCTCACTGGCTGGGTATAAAATAAACATGCCAATATTTATTCATAATTATAATTGGAAACAGAGTTTCAGTAAAATTCATATTACGATTCCGTTAAAGGATGTAAAAGTATCGAATTTACATTTATTTACTACCGAAAAATACATTAAGGTAAATATACTTAGCAATAGGTACTAAACTTACCTACTACTTTAATTTTTTTGTTTTATTATTGGTTTTTTGTTCAAACGAATATGCTACTAACACCTTTTCAAATTGTTTGTTTCCATACGTCAATAATATCATTTTTCTTTTTTAATTTCAGTTAAATTTTCCGCCCTACATTTTCGAACTTGTTCTTAGTGGTACCGTTCTGTCGAAGAAATCAAAATGTTTTGTGAAAGCAGGAGAAATAATTTTAGAGCTGGTAAAAGAAGAAGCTGGTATTTGGGCTCACCTGCAAGAAAACATAGAAAAAAAAGAACTGGTTAACATGAAAAAGGAAATAATTGAAAAAGTACAAAAAGCTGCAGCTACCGAGAGAGAGACTTATGAAAGTTTGTACTAAGTATTCTATTAAGTATGAAGATACGCCTCCATAAAACAAATTATTGTATAATGTACCTATCTTCCTAGGTACATATAAATTAGAAAAATGTGATAATTTATTATTACCTACATTAAGAATAATTAATTTATAGGTAGGTGTCCTGAAGCAAAAAAAAAAACTCTAGCGCAGCAGCAAGCCTCGCCAGAAAAAGTAGGTTTCGAGAGATAAAAATTATGCATTTTGTCCAAAAAGTAGAAAGACAAATGTATCAAAAAATAGGACTGAACTTCACAACGAAAAAAATTTGAACAATGCCAGTTCTAATCATGTTGAAACTCTCCAAACAAACTGTGGCCCAGTTGGTTAAACTCAAAAACTGAATGCTGGTAATTCAGAGCTATAGGATTCAAATCTGCTAAACAACTGGGGCGAGTGGATGCAGGAACAAAATTGACTTTTTAAAGTAATTCTGCTTTTCTGGATTTTTTAGGGCTGTTATCAGTAGAGTAAAATAGAGAAAATCACACTAAATGACTTGTAATTTGGGAAAAAATTGACCAATTGAAACCAAAATTGGTAGGGCTTTCCCTTATGTCAAATATGCTTTTTGTACCGAATTTCGTAACTATTGGACAAGAATTACAAGTTTTAGTGAGTCAACATCAAAAATTTTCCCCTCCAACAGCTCCAGAGCATGAACAATAAAACAATTGCAACCAAACTTAGACAGGTATTTGAATAGATTTAAATCAATATCCATACCAAATTTTGTGACTATTGCTTTGAATGGTCAAATCCTTGACTTAATACGAATGTTTAGTCCAAATTTTGTGACCATCGAACATAAATTACACACTATGTTAGCAAGAATTGGACATACATACATACATACGTACAAACATACGTACAAACATACGTACATACGTACATACGTACATACGTACATACGTACATACGTACATACGTACATACGTACATACGTACATACGTACATACGTACCAATGTACATACATATATACGTACGTATGTACGTATATAAATATATATGAATTTTCAAAAATAGTGCCAAAGTGTTCCTTGGGTCCTTCCATGAGTGCAAGGTTAATAAGTAGAATTTCATAGAATACCTACTTAAAAACAGAAAAGTGAAATGATTACCTAAGTATTTAAAATTGGTTTATTTAATAATGTTCATTATACTTCGGTCAATATAAGATGAACCCTAGCTTCAACAAAAGATAAAGTACTACTTCTTTAGTGGATATGCCTATCTCCATGTTTTTTTTTCTATGAGACTGAGTTTACCGGTTACCTACATAGTTGACACAAAGATAAAATTTGATTACATTTAAAAATTTATTCATTTTTATCAAACAAATGGATCACTTTACAACTATGAGCATTATTTATATTTATGATTATGAAGTATGCTATAAGGTGTGTTTGATCATCTGATTATCTGTACAGATTTTGTACAGGTGTAGTGAAATTTACAGAAAAGTTATAGAAAATTCTTTAGGTGATGGCAGATATTGTACAGAATTATGTTTGTGATTCATTTGTGAAAATTACAGATGTCTCAGTTTCACTGTAATATTACAGTTAATCAAGAGGAAATGGAATTTTAACGAATTGGTTAGACTTGTTTTTTGGGTAGTCTGGATTGCTTTTATCAGTTTTATTTCCAATTTGTTGCTGAATTTAATTTGTTTTTAGTATCAGGGTATTGGATTTTGATTTATTCAGTCATCAGTGATTACATAATTTTTATTTTTTATTTTTCTTTGCTTCTTTTGAACTTATTAATAACTTGATGCGATGACTGAAAGTTTCAACAGAAAATTAAGAATGAAATTTCACCAAAAAATAATTGCAGTTTGTGAAAGTGATGATGTTACTAAAAAATTTTCATTTTTGTTAAGAATCTATCCAAATTGATAAACAAATTAACAATTGACTGTAAAATTACAAATTCTTGTTGAACCTCTATATATAAAGGGAACCGGTAATTGTGAAAAATACAGAATCAATAATCTGTAATTCTTAAAAAAACAAATTTGCTTAAACACACCTATAATCTGCAAACTAGAACTGAAACTGTATTTAATGTTATGAGATCTGAGGAACAATTTGTTAAAAGTTGGCTAGTTGGCTTTGAAATGTTGCTAAAGATTAATGACGCACAGGAATAACAATGCATATTGTCAGAATGTCAGCAAATCTGATTTGAGAAAAAAGGAAAACTATAAACACATTCGAACCAATATCAAACAAACATATGTATTTTCACATTAGTGAGAAGTTCACATCTAAATTACAATAATCTAGAGATCTTGATCTTCGCCCATATTTTTCCAAAATTACAATAATGATCAATAATTTATTAATATTAATGTGACATCATGATTCATGATAATGATAATAATAAACAACAGTAATAACTGTTGCGAATTATTTCCAAGCATGGAATTATTCAACAATTAAGATAATTTCTGATTATTATCTTTATTATATTCAAACTTCAAATTATTATAAACACTTTAAATCATTACTTATTACTTATACTTAATATAATTGAAACCTGATATATATAACATCGAGCATGGAACTTGACGTTTCTACTCGACTGCTAGTTCAGGAATGAATTCCTCTTCAATTGGAAGAAAAGACATCACCTTCGATTTCATTGTTATAATTCTAATATGGCCAACCAAAAAGGTGGCGTGACATGGAACATCCGCCAGATATGATGACTCTTCATTGTCAGCATATTCGGTAGTGTTTGTCCGTGAGAAGCTAGGTATCATATAGACGGCTATTATTCCAAGAATTAGGAATAATAGTTGTCTATATTTGTTCGACACGTTTTTGTAGATGAACTGAATCATCTGTAAAAATGGGATGGAACAACAACAATGACTATTATTTTCAAATTTTGTCAAGCAGTGCTTTAGGTGGTTATTTTGGAAACTTGAAACAGTTTTTCAACCTTAACACTGAAGATGACACCCCATGACTTCAAGCTACCTACGTTACCAATAATATACCCTTGGAATATTATTTTATACGAACCAAATTGCCTAGAATTATTTATAAAGGACGACTATAGATTTAGAACAATCGTATTGGCCAATCAGCGTTTTCTTTGATGTATGTCAAGGTCTCAGGAATCATCTTATACTGGACGCTCGATAGGTATACCTATTATATTAATCAATCTAATCAAATAATTTCTTAAGTAAGCATGCCTATCCATATGTTTAAGTAAGCAGGTAGGTATATATTTTTTATTTCTTTTGTGAAATTATTCTAAATTTAATTGAATGTTCACAATACGAGTTTTTTCGAGTAAACCCAGTCACTGATTAGAAAAAAGACTGAAGTGGCATCAGTATTCGCAATCTTTCACGGATATAATTGGACAACAATTCCTTTTGCCCATGCATTTGAATTAATGTGAAATAAAAATTAAGAAAAATTGGGATTTTTTCAATTTTCCGAACCAAAAAAGTTTACATCAATGTGATTTATTACGCAGCTGTAGGCCTGAGATATGTTAAACGAAAAAACAACTTAGTCTAGGTTATTCTGATACACGTAATAAATTGTTGTCACAGAAAAGAAATCTGATCAAACACACTTTCTTCGTGACTATCAAGTGACGGCGAATAAAGAAGAAAAGCAAAAGATTCAATTACTGAAAGATGAGCAGAAAGCAAACGCTGTGCGAGAGCTAGAGGTATGGAAAACCGAGCAGAAGTATCAGCCAGATAAAAGACAGCAACGAGTGCAATCGAAAGTTGAGCAGGAGTAATATTTTTCATTTTTAGAATGTGCAAAATGTTTTGATTTCGTTTTATATGGCAAATTATAAGCAACGAGACGATATTTGTTTAGAGAATGTCATGTCAACCTTCCAGTGCCTGTACCATTTCCACGAAATTATGGCATAATAAAGTTTTCATTTACACCGAGGCTACTTCCAACGCCAAAAAGGGAGTCGAAAACGCTGGAGGAAGATGAAGTAAGAAATTTCAAGTAGTCATACAGCTAAGCTTTCAAATCTGACCTCATAAAAAAGTCATTTTTCAGTACGAATTCTTAATACCTACCTATCTATATTATTAATTTATATGCTATTTGCGCCTTTTTCGTGTCTTTATTATGTTTCGAATTAATGGTAACTATCGTTTATTTTCTTATTCAAAAGAGAGGTGTAGTTAATGAAAAAAAAAAAAGAAAAGAAAAGAAAAAAAATTGAGAAACCAAATTAAACCTCGATTATTTTTCAACATTACCCAAAGTGTATAGGTATGTTACACGAATGATTGAAATCTAAATTAATTTCCATTCTCAAATAGTGGTTAAGGAAACAAGCTGAAGCGATGAGAACTTCCGGTTTTGTAGCAGCTGACTTAAGTGAGGAAGAAAAAGATCCAATGTGGCTGCTGGATAAAGGAATGTAAGTGATTGGTACCAATTTATTATTTTAGTCATAATAATTTTATCATTTCCGGTTTATCTACCTGTAATATAATAAAAATTATGTATTAGTCATGTCTACGTGCAACACCTTCAACAGAAAAATTGTAAACCATTCTAGAATCCAGCTTATAATAGTTGGAAATATTTTTTGTGACTTTCATAGGCTCAAGACAATCGAAAAAAAGAATCACAATGAAATATTAAACGTACCGAATTGTTTCATACAATTGTTGTCAATAGGTGTATCTCCCAATGTTGAAATAGTAGCTAGGTATACCTTAGTGAGAGTACGAAAATAAAATTTTACAGGTAAGTATCGTAATTAAATTGTGCCCGCTTTTGAAATCCTCAACATTCGAGATAGGGAAGACAAGCGTCTTGGTTCGAATTTTATTTTGGTGTTTTCAGTGGTGAAATTTTTAATTTAATGTAACTGGAAAATTACAAAACCTAAGAAAATGTTGATTGTATCAAAATTTTAATATCATTTCAACTTTTCAATCTTCATCAGCTTCTCGACTGTAGCTAGGATGAGAACGTAGCATATTAAACTGTTACGTTGTAAATGTGCTTCTCTCTTCACTCATTGCCCAGCATAGAATCACTTAAATATAAAAAAAAAAAAGTGTGCCTCAGTACCGGCCAGGGTAGACTGAAACATTTAATGTGGAACACATTTTAATAGCTGTCAAACGCAACACCAGCTCCGTTAGAAAAAGTAGGTTTTTGAAAATTATAAAATTAGTAAATAAAAAGTAACTGTTAACATAAAATTACACAATTAAAAATAATCATCTTCTTCAAAATCTAAACAAAAATTAACTTGTGGAAGTAACTCCCCATTCATCCGCACCAAAGTTTCTGGTATGTTGCAATAAATTATAGTTGATATTTTTTACAAATTACTAAAATATTTGTTCAAAATCAAACATTTTATAGCCAAAATAATACTCAACAAAATAGCATCACTGTAATTACTGTTTAGCTGATCGGCACCAACATCAGTAACATATTAGAATGATTCATAATAAATATTTGTTCTGAATTACATTCCTATTGGTCGAAAATTAGACATTTGATAGCCAAAATAAAAATAAAAATAGTGTTAGTGGAAGTACCTTACAGTCGTAGCATACACAATAAAATCTGAAAATGAAGAAATATCCCCTTTTTAAACCCAATGAGGGTCAAAGAATGGGTATAATGATAAAATTAACATCAAATTTGAATTCAACGCTTCAAAAAACGTGTCTGATGATATATTGCACAATAAAATCTGAAAACAAAAAATTCTCCCCCTTTCAGGACCCATTGAGGGTCTAAGAGTATAATAACAAAATTAACATCAAATTCGAATTCAGCTCTTCAAAAAACATGTCCTATGATATATTACACAATAAAATCTGAAATTAAAAAATTCTCTCCTTTTTGGGCCCAATGAGCGTCGAAGAATGGGTCTAATGATAAAATTAATATCAAATTTAAACTCAGCCCTTCAAAAACATGTCCAACGATGTATTAGAGATTAGTAGAATATTACATAATAAAATTTGAAAATGAAAGATTCTCTGGGGCCATGCGTACGCACACAACCACACTCTTAACTCACACAGACACTTTTTTTCTTCTCTTTCTTCTCTCCTTTGCACTGAAATTCGCACCTAAATTCGCAACTAGGTTTACACCGTACCAGCTGCACACTTTCTTTTTTATTACCGTAGTGAAAATAAAAATGTGTTCCACATTAAAAACAGTATCATATTATGACAAATGCGGCCAATTTTTTCAAAATTAAAAATTTTTAAATTAAGTTAAATGAACAAATTTCCTCACAATAATAATCAGTGGCCTTGAGCGACTGATGTTAGGCTAGTCAACTAGCCTAAGGTATAGACTTGGAACGAATTTTCTTCCTCCATTTTAAATTTCGACTGTTTCTTTTTAATTAATTTGATTTTCGCCTACACCACCAACATGTAACCCTCAATGTTGGTGGTTATAATCTCATTTTTCTGCCAGCGCGTCTTGGCACAGTGCATAGAAATCGAATTTGGCTTCCCCCTTTCTCTTTTTTTTCCTCTACGAAGCAGCAGTTTCAATATCTATATAATATTATATAAACTTTTTCACTGCTCAGTCAACTAGCGTTTGACCGTCGTATTGATAGGATCATATTAATTTTTCCTGTTCAAATTTTGTTTTCGATTACTCCGGATGTCTGCTTTTAATGGATTGATGTTTTACTCACGGTCATCGGCCTGTACTCTGATAAACAACAAGGCAAATTCATCTCAACGGATGCCTACTCAGTTTTCTCATACAGCTAAATTTGGTTTTCTTTTTATAAAAATTCGTGCACTGTTTAAAGTGGTTCAAGTGGACTTAGGCTAACTGTGCAAGTCAGTACTAGGTTTACTCGCATTCTCCTAATTGTTGGTGAATGCACTCAGATTTCTGTTTATAATGGAGCGTTGTAGGAAATATGTTGGATTATGTACGAGCGGATTCTGCCCCCCAAGGTCACAAAACACAGTTGTCAAGATCTTTTGCTAAATTTTGTTAATTTCATGAGCACGGGTATAGCCAAAAAGATTCTCATATAGAAGGAAATAGATCTCTTGCAAGTAGCCTACTTCTCGACGGAGCAATGTAAGTAAATTTTCCGTTTTGCTTCATTAAATCTTCAAAAAATTTATTTTTAATGTAGGTAAGTATCAAATTTTCAAATTTTGGGAATAAACAGACCAATGAAGAGATAAAAATTTGGTTAATGAGACAACAAAAAAGAACTGCGCCACTAAGGGGCATTATGAACTTTGAAAACAGTTGGAGCAGTTGCATATCGTCAAGTTATACATCTCATTGTATTTATAAATATGACACTATAACGTCAAAACGATTGGTTTGCTTTTTGAAACGTTTCAGGAGTTTCACGAAAAATTCGAATTATCTTGGAGCACTGAATGCTTTTGAGTACGCGACCAAAATCAGTCCAAAAATGCCCATACTGTACGTGAAGCTTGCTGAGACACTACTCAAACTGAATCGGTTGCCGCAAGCTGTTGATAAAGCCACACTGGTAGGTGACGATAAAATGTATTCATTACAAGCCTTTATTTTACTCACTACTGCAATTCATAAAATATACCAATACTGCTGCCGACCTTTCGTAACGAAATAATAATATTTCGCATGAAGCTAACGCCAAAAAAAAAAAAAAAAATCTTTTAAATATTAGTTTTTATTTTTCTGTACGTTTTCTTTCACACCGAATCCACCTATCTACTAATAATTATGTTTCAATTCGTAGGCTTTAGAACTGTTGACCCCCGTTGTGCAGCTGAATAAAAATCTAAGAGCTGAAGCATATCGAATTCGTGCAGAAGCTTATGAACAAATTGGAGAGCAAGAACTTAGTGAAGCTGATTATAAACGATTAAAACTATTAAAATTATGAGAACACAGAAATTATCCAATACTTCTTTTCCTTTTTCTTAAAATTTTTTTATTCGTACGAATATTTTTTTTTTTTTTTTCTATCAAAAACATCTCGACTTACAATCATCAAAGTCACTTTTCGAGTCAAAAAATAAATTAAAAGAGAATGCCTTAATTTATGTATGTACAACGCGATTAAATAAATACTAAAATTAAATTCTATGAAAATTTTTATCGCGTAGTTCGTCAGAACTTCGATAAATTTAAAGGACCTGCATTAAGATGGCGTATAAGGCAAAAACATTTCAAAAAAGAAAAAAAAGGCAGTAATTAGCTGTAAAAAAAAAAAAAATAATAAAAAAATACCATATTTAAATACAATGTTGAAATAAATTCAACGTACAAAAAACTAATATAGTTAAATATAAGAAAAAAAAAAAAACAAAAAAAAAAACGAGAGAACATACAACACATGTACAAAAAAAATTTTTTTAAATTCGCAAAATTCGAATGCACTTGCGATATCGAATTTCACCGTGAATTATGAAATCAGATTTTCGTTGTTCCATTCGTCACAACAGATTTGGCATTAACTTTGCTCTTAGTAGCGATTTGTTATTTGTCGAATCCAGTCCAGATAGTAC
Source organism: Ericerus pela (assembly GCA_011428145.1). NCBI lineage: Eukaryota > Metazoa > Arthropoda > Insecta > Hemiptera > Coccidae > Ericerus > Ericerus pela. Next base: position 2,182,698 of record WOFM01000552.1, read on the forward strand.
GACACTTTGGCGTAAACACCAGGAACTCCATATTGTCCACATCCGACACCCCAGCTGACCACGCCAACCAACTGCCAAATGCCACCTCTTTCGCACACCATTGGTCCACCGCCATCGCCCTGTTCACACACCATTTTTCATTCGTTAAAATCGAATTACAAAAATTTGATCGCCCATTAAGATGCGGAATTTTGGGTTACCTTGCAGGCGTCTTTGCCCTCTTCTCCTCCAGCGCACACGAAACCTGGATGCAGTTTAAACTCGTAACCCAGTCTGGTTTGTTGCAACTGAGACTGGCACTGGTGGTGTGAAAGTACTGGCACATCTACTTCCTGAACATATCAATATTAAAAGTTAAGGCTAAAAATTTATTGAGAAAAAATACTGTGCAAAAGACCAGATGTCAAAGGGGGTAGTACGAAAACGGTAGGAGAATAAGAATAAGTGTCGTGTTCAAAGGAATAAAACCGTCAATAAGGTACCAACTTAATTCTTCGAAATCAAATTATTGTATTATGTTAAAGTCAAACTAGCCAGCCAACAAGTAAAATAAGGGTGGTAAGTTGAAAAATTTTGCGATTGCTTATTTTATGTATAGATATTTCATAGATTTTTTAAATGTTTTTTTTTTTGTTTTTTTTCTCGTTTTATAAAATGTAATGCAAACGAGTGTCCGACCGTCTTAGTCAGGTTAAAATATGTGAAAATCATTTCTCTAACATCGTTGCCAGATTTCCTTTTACTAGGCTTGAAAAATTGAGTAATTTGGCTTCAAAAATGTAGACCTAATCTAGTTTCCAATGATAACTGATAAGACTAATTAAAATATCCATTCAAAATCTGTTATTACCTTTCATAAAGAAATCGATAGGTATCAGGAGGGATAGGCATTGAAGGGAGCAAAATATTTTTTGGAAAATAGGAACAGAAAATTGGTAAATTTTTTGTTCTTATGACAATGATACGAAATCCACGCAGCTATAGAAGGAGGTATTTGTAAAAAATTACAATTTCCACCTCTCCTTGATTTCATTACTGCTTACATCAGTTTAAATAATGAATGTAAATTATTATGAGTTGCCAGTAAGTAAATACCTTTGGTGAGACTTTGAAGGCCAGCAATACAGTATGGTGGTAAACCTGGAATAATTTTGGTGGCGATGGGTGATCGAAGACGAACGAGTGTATTACACACTCGTTGATCTCATAGCAGGCCAGTGAACTTATAGTCTGCAAATTACCTTTTTGCACTCGCAGTTTTACATTTTGTCTGGACTGCCAAATTTGATACTGAGTTAGGCTCACTCATACACATACCTACACAAGAACACGCACCAACTTTTGCTATTGTGCCGTGTGCTGTATTCATCTACACACACACACCCACAATTTGATTTCAGTTTAAGCTCATATTACCGAAGATGAAACCCTGAGGCTCGAGAAAGCTTAATCCTGAGGTTAGAATTAACTCTCTATGGTATTGTAGAGTAGAGCCTTAGAATCTCATTCCTTTGTGAAGTAAAATTCAAAAAAATTTATCCCATTCGCAGGTTTCCATCTTCAAATAAGTCGTTACTAACTCTAAATTCCAAATTAAACTTTCCAAAATAGGAAAATCAAACTCTTTTCATTGAAATTTCTTCGGATTTATTGATTTAATTCTAGAATTCTCAAGAAAATAGGTAAACTAGTATGAGTGAGAGCAACACTAGTAGGCCTATTACCAAATTAAATTAATTTTAAAGAACCTTATTGAGAGAATCAGCCAAAAATTCAAAAGAAGCTGTAAGCACGTTTTTATTACGGACTCTCACTACTGAAACAATCAAACTTAACTTGAAAATTTTCTTGATTTAAAACCCCATTCAAATTTTCTTGAATATAGCCTACTTATACTTGAGTGAGAAAAGATTCGATCGGATTTTATAGGCTTTTTGAAGAATTTGGACGAGAAAATTGCTTGTTGGTGAGAATGGAGTTAATACATGAAATTTAAACATTTTTATAAACAGACTCATACCAACAATCATACGATAGTTTCTGTGAATTTTTGTGTCTTTCAACATTTTGGAAGCGAAATTGAAAATAGCGGTGGAACCGCAATGAGTTATGATCCCCTTGAGTATAGATTTTAACCCATTTTTCTCACTGTAACGTCGTATAGATACTTTACTATTCACGAATTCTGACTGGAAAACTTGTAAATATCAATTTTTCGTTGATAAATTAGGCCTAAATGCATTTCATTTTTTTGCATTGTGACCTAATAAGTTTTTAATATCCAGATTCGTTACTACTGCAGGCAATTGCTGGGATACTGCAGGCTCGATTTTACATCGCAAAAGTTCGACTCAAAAGAACTTCCTCAAATGCAAGTTTACAATACCCTATTCATTCGAGGTAGGCCCTAGGCTAAAGTACAATATAGGTACGTACTTTAAGGATATTTTGATATTTTCCAAACTCGCCAAAAGCATCTTTACCCCAACCCGTGGTCCAGCAGCGTTGACCGCTGAAATCAGATCCAGACTCCGGTAAACACGCTGGACTAATGTGCGGATACTGAGCGAAGTCCACAGCCTTATCCAAACGTAAAACAGCCAAATCATTGAACAGGGTTCCGGCGTAGAACTCTGGATGGACGAACAGATTTACTACGTCTCTTTCGATGTACGGATAGAATTCGACGTCGTGATTAACGTCCCACTCGCCTAGTCGTACTCTGAGATCGTAATGAGAGTATCTGAAAAACGAGGTAAAAAAACTCGTTAGTTGTCGGCTCGGTACCGGTGGAGAAGCTTTAATTAGTAAAATGATTGTTTATACGATTTAATGCAATGCGCCGCGGTGACGATGTGCAAGCTGTCGATTAAGGTACCACCACAAACGTAAACGCTTTCTTGAGGGTCTTTTTTCAAAATAGCCACTTGCCACGGGTATTCACCTATTCGATTAAGTAAACAAAAACAAAAACAAAATGAAAATATAGCGTTGTCGAGCGAGTGATTTTATTCTCCGCGTAGACCCTCGGTAGAGGAGAAAGGTAGTCTATTTAAATCAGCATCAAAATGAGGAAAAAAAAAATTAGCACACAAATTGCAACTATATAGGATTATTGGGTGAGTCTCCTGGAATAACGTACTAAAAGATGCACACTGCCCACCTCTTGCATTCTTCGGGAGGGGTGTATTTATCCCCAAAAATTTGGTTTTTCCCAGTTTTCTTCGGGAATTTTGATTTTGTGATAAAAATAGGTCGGTATGAAAAAAAAAAGGTTTTAAGCAGTTTTTTGCCCAAGGCCTCCACTTTCCTTCGATGTCTTGAAAAAACCCTTCTTCACTCGTAATTATCATACTATGCAGATAATTCGTAAAACCAATACACATTTTCTACTCATTTATTTCCCTTCCATATCCTTTTACCATCCCTTCTACCTTCAAAGTTTTTTGTCTTGCACTCCCCTTCTCCTCCAGAGAGTCTTGAAAACAGCTATATTCATCGAATTTGGTCGTTTTCAAGATTCTCTGGAGGGGAAGGAGGCGTCGGAAAAAAATTACATGTAACCTTTTTCGTTGGAAGGGGTTATAGAAGATGGTGGGTGGTTAGAAAATATCTATTGGGTTTACGAATTATCCGTACGATAATCACGAGTTATATCTTCCGTATAATGCTATTGAACATATTCACTGAAGAATGGTTTTTCCAAGACCCTCTGTAAAGAAAGGGGGCGTTGAGTAAAAAACTGCACGTCACCTTATTAGTAGGAAATTTTATGCTAAACAAATTTTTACTAACCTATTCGTATCACAAAATCAAAATTCGGTGAGAAAAACGAAAAAAAACAAATTTTGGGGGACACACATCCGCTTTCCAAAATTTTTAATATGTTTATCAAGAGAACTTACCCAACAACCTTATATAGTTAAGGTTCATGTGTTAATTTTTTTTATTTTTTATACGATTTGACTGGACTAAAGTACCTGTAGTCTTTAATTCAATTTAGCTTCTATGGTGATAGGAGAAGATTAAGATTTGTGTGATATATCTAGCTAAATTTTTCAGTCATGCCTATCTGTAGGTAACAAGCACCTTGTTGAAAGAAGTTTGTTGACAACTGTATTTGTGTAGGTAATCTATTTAGGTTGAGGAGAGAATTTGCTGAATCTCATTTGTTTGTAAATATCGATTTTGATTGCCTCACCTACATTATTTCATTATTTTAAATGAGGGTTTTTTTTACAATTCTAATGAACCAATGAAATTTATGCTTCCGAAATTAGAGATATTATTTTATCCAAACAACAACTATAACCTATATGTCTTCGAAATTTGAGATCGAAATTAAAAAGATTAGTAAGCCCATTCCAGGGGATGAGGGATTGCGGCCAATTGTTTAGCTGTGACGTAATTTACTAAAATTTACTTAATTATGACGATAAATTACGATATTGTTTTGATATCACCTGAAAGTACAAAGAATTTGTTTTTCAGGTTGAAAAATTTCCTTAAAATGGGTAATATCTGCGATAGTAAAAACTAACAACATTCATTCACTTTAAAATGCTCTTGGAGTACTTTCAAATGTCACTGACTTCATGACAGTTAATTTACGATTGATTCCTTGGTGAAAATTTATGAAAGTTTCACCTCACAAAGGTCGATATAGGCCAGCCCCTATAATGTATAATACATCACACATATTTATCTACATTCTACGACGAAATTAATTCTTTTCATCAAACCCTCCCTCCAAAATGAATAAATTAAATACCCAGTATCTCATTATTATTTCTCAAATTGTGTGAAACGTAAGAAAAATAGCATCTTGCATAGAAAATAAAAAAAATTCTGTTTAAAGTTGTTAGGCTAATTAAGTTAAGAATCCAGCGAGAGAAAAAAATTCGAAATTCAAATTCGAAGTCTCAAAATTCAAGCACATCGACGTAATAGGTACCTACTTTAAAATATCAATAAATTCTGCCGAAATTTTCCTTTTCGTTTAAAACAATTCAGCAAAAAAAGGGTACCTTGATTCACATTTTTTGTTTTAAGGCTAAAATGACATGAGCATTTACCAATACGACACAACGATACTATGGTGCATTTTGAGAAATCCTCTCACAAATTATGACGTAAAAATAAACGAGGGGTTCAGTAAGAAAATGAATAACCTAACTTACCGTTAATTCGAATGGAAATGCAAGCCAGTTTATGTTAATTTAAATTGTTTTTTTATAATACCCGAAAAATAGTAGGACAACACTGTGACGTACCAAAAAATAGTCCATACCACTTCCCAGACATTACAAGGCCGAGATTTTAAAAAGGAAATAGATTTTGAAGGCAAGTCTAACAAATTTATTCCATCTCGATCAAAATTTAAAAATAATGAGAGAAATAAGACTTTGGCATTTCAAGTCGGTATTGATTGTGAGTGTGAAAAATATGTGGTATGCGACCCTAGGGGGACATATACTGGGGAGAAATACGCCACAAAATCAATCCAACACATGCATCAAACCTACACCTTGAGTGCCACCATCAACTACATCTGATAGTGACAAGGATCTTAGCCTAGCAGTTATTGAAAATAATGTGAATTTTTAGAATTGTTCCAAACTGGAGTGATCTTTCCTGCAATGCTCCTGGCCCTCTCGATTAACTGAGAAATTTTCAACGGTTGCAAATACACTGAGATCATGATGGTGCTCCGCTTAGTCTCATAAAATGTGATATTTCCATATGAACAATGACTGTGGAAGTAAACCTCCACGTCTTACGTTCTTTTTTTTTCTTTTTTTTCTTTTCTTTTTCACTGAAAAATATTCGACTGATGAATTATGACCAATAATTACAATGAGTAAGCCTACTATTTTAGTTAAATAACCCAGTAACGTTCTTTCATGAAGTACAATGCGAGTTAGAGGCTGATAAAAAAAAAAAAAAAAAATCCAAATACATTTTGGAATAGTTTGATTCGAACAGTACCAAGAACGAAATACTTATGGTACAGCTTTTCAATCACTACGTTCCTTAGGTCATCTGGTTGATCAACTTATGACAAAGTGAATTGCTATTAGTGGCCCATAATGTAGAGGAATCTATTGACTGTAAGTTATCATAGAACCACTATAGACGTTAAACACATACTAACCAAATTCACTATCTCCGTCCACATATACAGGATTCTTAATACGACCATTGATGCCTTGGGTATTTCTACGACCGCAAATAGCAGATCCTGGACGACTTGGGCTTGGTATGCGTAATGGTCGTCGACAACACACTTGTCGAGGAGTACATTTGTTGAAAACACCAAATCCTTGACGCTAAAATAAATTGTAAAAAAGAGGAAAAGTATTAAATATGGTACACGCGAGCACTCATCGTCAGTTACTTTGAGGTTTGGCCCGCGAAAAAAATGATATCCACCATTTTGATTATAAACGAGTAAAAATTGAAGCAAAAAGCGTAGGTATCTGATCATATGCTAAATGTTTGAGTATTGTGCATTCAAAAGCCTAGAAAAGTGAAAGTTATAAAACTCACGATCAGTTAGAGTAGGTACACATTACTGGTTGCGAGGGTAAAAACACCAATGAAAAGTTTATGAAAGAAAAATTCGGGTTATTGGTAGAATCCGCCATAAAACCGAAGCAACAGTATGGGGCTCATACAGACGTTTGGTGCTCTAATTTACGACAATGCTGTATCGATTTGAGTGAATGGGTGATAATACGTTGCAAGTTATTCGAAAAGGTCAAGAAAAATGATGGCGCAGGGAAAGAAACATCAACATAGAAGATACAACTAATACTGGAAACAAATTAAAATAAGAAAATACTCTTATTTTCACCAATTGGTGGATTACAACGATGTGACAAAAAGAAAAAATCCGAACTGTGGTTCTGCGTGATTGAATTTGGTTCAGTGTATTATAAAACCATCTTTTACCCTCGAGCCTAGTTCAAACTCTGAACTGGGTTTAAACTACTATTGTAAAACTAGCATTGAAAAAAAAAAGGTAGATGATTTTAATTTGGAACACTGGAACGTTGAAAAAGCAAACAGTAATGCGACTAATTCAAAAATTGAACTCAACACTCCAACAAAACGTATACCTAGGTACATATCGACACAAAACGTTAAAAGATAAATTAAAAATTAAATATATGGCATGGGTAAGAATAAAATTTGGTTGAATGCGAGCTTGAATTTGAAATTTTACGCCACAAAGCCCAAAAGCAATCATAAGTAATACCAAAAAAAAAAAAAAAAAAAAAAAAACATTTCAAAATGTCGCGTATCCTCCAATTGAAGCCACTGAGCTACTGAAAACGAGTTTGCTGTGAAAATTGAAATTGAAATTTGAATTCAATTTTCTCAAAAATAACGTTAATTTCAGAAAACTGTTAAAAGCATACCAGAATTTTATGCTTCAATCATTCGAGAGAAATTCAAAATAATATTCATTCGAAATATGAACCTTTGGTCTTTTCTTATCAAAAAAAAACAGGGATTTTTGTTGGTACACTTAGGTGCCAGTTACACTTTGACGAGTAAATTCTTAAATCCTTGTTACGACTCGATTCAATGAAGCTTAGATGGTATATTGGTGCAAATACCTACCTACGATGATTATACTCGTGTAACATGCTTGTAAAATATCGTAAAATTGTGTGGAAGGATGGGTATTGTGGTTTAAATATTTCCTCTACCTCCTTTTTAAAATACAAAAGCTTCGGATAGAAAAGATTTATTTAAGAAGGAGACGAGAGAAAAACCTTATAAGATCAAAAATTGAAATAATTATTTCATTTCGCGCGAGTTGTTCGGATTATTTTTCAGGGTAGGGGGTTAGCAGGAATGTACTCCCACACATACAATGGTGCATAATGTATTGGCCACCGGCTTAGAGGGAAGAAATTAGGCCTCACAATCAGCAACAATTCCTAAAAAAACGAAATAAATTGGTACATTCTGCTATACTTCACTTCGATTATGGTCTTGGAGAGGGCTACAAAATGTAAAATACACCCGCTTCTAAATTTGTGAGCACCCTCCCGGTGGTTGGTATTTGTTTTCTTTGACTACAGTTCTAGAAGATTTGTATAGGTAGTAAAAAAAAAGTAAACAGAGGAGAATATAATCATGTGGCACACGTATGTACTTACCTATTGATTGTTTTTCTCGCAAAATGAAATTCTCTCAAGGTCTATGTGCCCGTGACTTATTTTTCAATTTATTGCAAAATTATTTCTAGTAAAACCTGAAGATTTTTGATGCGTAAACATGTTAGCATTTGATCTATGGTAGGGGCTATAAACGAGAATCACAATCGTCAGATTCGTATAACCCTAACCTTTCAATTGTAACTCTCATTTGTACGTGTTACACCCGCATAGCGAGATCCTACATTTAGATATTTTCGTGTTTACGCATCAATCCTTCATGAGTACAGCCCCGGCACTACTCACGCCATTTATTTTTTGAAACTAGGCTATTCATTTCAGATTAGCTCGAGTTGAGGCACGCCAACAGTACTCGATATGATTTGAAAAAATGTTATTTTTTGATACTTGAACTGTTTTGAAGCACCTGGGACAAATAGAAGAAAAAAAAAAACACTTCGGAAGGATCGGTCAAATCGAATGCATTCATTCAGCATTTGTATCATGCCCTCGCAAATCAAACGTCTGTATAGCCCCCTCCAAAGTGTGCACGTGGTCACAGTCACACTCGTCAGCATCGGCAACCACACCAAACGCGCAGAAACACGGAAGCGAAAATAAAACAGATCGGAAGAGAGCACAGCCAGAATCCTGCGGTGGTACAGTGTGCCCGCATAAATAAGGTTCACGTATATACGATGTCCTGCAGCGGAGACTCGCAACATAGGATCGTCACGTATAAGCGAGTAAACGACGACAAATACAGATCAGTCCGTATGGCAGGTGCCATTTTGGTTAGTCGCAACTCTACGCGGCACCAGCAGAGACCACCTTTTATTACGATCCTCTCGTATCCGAACGATGACGTAGGTACATTTACCTGATCACTGGCAAAACCCCCCTCCTCCGGCCGGTATTCAGACGAGGCCAGCTGTCGTTTCTGGCGCCACCGATGCTGCTCCGACGATCTGTCGTTTGGAAAGACAACCGACGACGAGCTCGCAGATGAGCTTTCCGACTCCGGCACCGAGGTACGTTTATTGTTGGGCTGCAGAGCAGCAGCAACCGAGCCATCGTAGGACACATTGTTGGCACCGCTGCTGCGATAAAATGGCGCTGTGTCGTAATCACCGTAGCCATCCTCCTCGGCGTCGTATCCGGCCGACGGCTGAGTGTAGTCCAAATTATTGTAACTGTGGTACGAGGGTGCGTACGGTGAGCCGTGTTGGTGGTAGTTGTGGTAGTAGGGTTTCTCGTAGTAGGGTTTCTCGTAGTAGGGTTTCTCGTAGTAGGGTTTCTCGTAGATGGGTTTCTCGTAAATGGGCCGTGGCGGCAGATACGAGTGGAGCGGCGGCGGCGGCTGACTATGGAAGTGGTTGTGGTGGTGGACGTAGGCGGGCGGCGGCCCTGGCGGATAGTCGTAGTAGTGCGGAGCCTTCAGCTTGTGTATGAGGTGGCCGAACTTGTCGACGAGCTGGTGGTTGGGGGTGACGTGCAGATTCACCCACGGCTTCACCACCTTGTCACCGTACTCGTCTTTGCTCACCTGCAGCGACAGCAACGGGTTCACGTTCACCAAGCCCAGATTCAAGCCGTTACCGCCGCCCAACGATTGGCCGTACGGATTGACGGACGGATTCGGACCGAACGGACTGATGGGGTAGCCGGACGAGCCGCCCGAAGGCAGGCCGAACGATACGCCGAAGGTTGGCCGGATTTTGGGTCCGGACGGCGCGTCGTCGTCGTCGTCGTTGTCGCCGCCGCCGCCGCTGCCGCCACCGCCAGCGCCACCGCCGCCGCCAACTACACCTCCGAGTATGGAGAGTTTACGCTGCGAACAACAATATTATTTCACACCTCTTCAGCGTTGTAAAAGTGGTCACTTTTGGGCCTTACGACGATGTACTTCGGTATCGTTAACATTCCCATTCTTTTTTCTTTTTTTTTGTAGCAAGAGCTTAAGGTCAAACCTATATGCTACTCACAGGTCCAGAAGTGTGTGGCAACGTCGACTGATTTATTTTCGCTTTCGAATTTGTTTGATGTGGTGGTGGTTGTTGTTGTTGTTGTTGTGGTTGTGGTAGTTGTTGTTGTTGTTGTTGTTGTAGTTTTTGTTGGTACGTATGTTGGGTGCATGGAAATAGGGAATCACCTGCTTGAAGAGGATGCGATCGAATGAAATGATTATTGATAGTAATACATGCAAAACGATCGATACGACAAGATAAATCATGTTTGTCAGCGTAATCACCAAGTCTACATAGAAGCATAGCAGAAGAGGCGCAAACTACTCTCTAGATATGAATTAGTAATAGAATGGGTATACCAACCATTGCAAGAGTTGTGAAAATTACATAATTATCTTTCAATGCCGATTTAATTAATCCCGAGTAAAATTCGTCAAAATTCATAATGAAAAAAGTATAATCACCCAATTCTTGGGTAGGTAATCGCGTATTTTCTGAAACATTCACCGATTTTGACGGACCCTTTCCAGTAATTTTGAAGAAAGGCCATCGACTTTTTTTTGAAATTTCGTAATATTTTGGGACGAAAATTTCTTGATTCTTCAGCAAAATTTATTAAGTTTCAAACAATATTCGTTAACTTTTGTGAAAAATTTTCAACTTTTTAGAGAACCTATCTAAATTTAGTAATTTTAAAAGAAAATTTGTTGGTTTTTAAAAAAAATTTGCAAAATTGAAAGACGAAGCTTACTTTTGAAAATTTACTAATTGTGTAAATAAAAGCTCCTATTTTATTGAATCATTTCATTACTCTCCAGGGTATAACTGATTAACTTCTACAGCAAAATATAAAATTTCATAAAAAAATAATATTTACAAACTTTTAGAGAAAATACATCGACTTTCTGGGAAATTGGTAAAATTAAATGGAAAATTTGTCAACAAAAAATTTATTTAATGTTGAGATGAACTTACAGATTTGTTGAAAAAAGTTAGCCCACTAATTTTAAAAGAAAAATTTGCCATTTTTGGAGAAAAATGTCAAAATTTTTTGGTGAAAAGTTCACCAATCCTGGAGGAAAATTAAAAAATTCCCAAAAAATTTGATAATTTTGCCAGAGAATGTTTTCGAAATTTGAAGAAATATCGACTAATTTTGAAAAAAAAAATTCACCCGTTTGGAAGCAGTCGTGTGTTTTTAGGAAAAATTTTCAAAAGTGGAAAAGTATCCACGAATAATTTTAACAGAAAATCAATCGAATTTCAAAGAAAATGTAAGTTACCAAATTTGACAAAAACATTCAAATCCAAGTTTAAAGAAAAGTACCGTAATTTCGAGGAAAAATTTTCAAATTGTAAAAGAAAATTAACAAATTTTACAAATTTTGAGAAATGATTCATGCACTCGAAAAGAAAAAAATTCGCCAATAATCAGCGAAGAGTTCTTAATTTGAAAGAAAATTTACTCGTGAAGAAACGCTCATAATGAAGAAAACTTTTTCGAAGGTAAATGGAGATTTATCCGAGATCAATTTAAGTAATTTTGAAAAATTTCGTTAATGTTCAAAAAAAAAAAAATATTTACACCGAGTGCCTATTTTGTGGAAGAATACTTTATTTTTGAAGAAAGTTATTATGTTGTTTGGCAATTTTCAAAGAAAATTTAGTCATTTTAAGGAAAATTTACAAATACCTGTTGATGAAAAATTAACGAACAAAACATTTGGTATCATTGAACATGAATTTATCAATTTTGCAAGATGATTTAGATAATGATTAACTTTCAAAGAGAAATATCTTCGAATTTTTCATAACATTCGTTGATTTTGTGGCAGTCTATTTTGCCCACTCGTAGCCGATCAGGCTATGAATACCCAATTACCCGTTGATTGATATTTAGAGAGTAGGAAAACACAGAGCAAAGTACACAGCAAGCGTTAAGAACGTGGTCAAATTAAAGTACACTGCGAAAGTAATAGGTAAATTGTGAATTGGTTCCACTTACTCCAGTTATTAATTCGGACGTTGGGTCTTCAACTTTGTATCCGTTACTCGTCAAGTCATCGACAGTAATTTTTCGTTCCGAACGCTGTAAAATTTTAAGTGAGGTCAGATTAAAGAGAATTGCCAAAAATTTATGATAAATTTTAAAGCAAATTTGATAATGAAAAAAAAAAAAAAAAAAAAAAAAAAAAAAATTCCTATTAGAAAGTAGCTTAATCGAGTTCTTCTGATGCGAAAGAAAAGATCGATTTATTAATGAGAGAATAATTGTATGCGTTCTCTTAAAAGTTTTGAACGGGCATTTAAGGTACGTAGAATGGTTGAAACGGTACCTATCAAGTGAATGTTTACTGTATGTTTTAGTCCACCTTTCGACTGCGTCGTACTGAACCCTGAAGCTCCATAAGACCAATTGTACTTTTTAGTGTCAAGACATACCGGCGAAAAAGTAGGCAACCACAGAGTACTTTCGGCGTTTTTTCGACGTTTTGTTGGAGTTCACAAATTTAGAATACATCTGTTAAAGACATATAGCTTAATTTCACAAGGATAGCGGACGTAAACACAAAGCAAAGCACGTCAAATGGACGCGCTGGTTGCCTATTTAGCGCCGGAACCATAGAAAAATTCTTCTATACTTCGAAGCGTTGATTAGCAAATTCGAAGGCATTTTGTTCGTTGGAAATACGTATAGTAGCCAGAAATACTTCAGGGTAGGAAATTTTAGCAAATTATAAAAATGTTTCCGTTAATAAGCGTATATTTGGGGGACCGGGGTTGGGAAATGGTACAAAACTATAAATTTTTTTTTAAACCAAATTCTCGAACAGAAAACTCGATGAAATACCACGTCCATTATTAATTTCGAACCCCTATTCAGTACTTAATCAAATAATTTTAGAATTCAGTTTAACTTTCTTGAGATATAGAAGAAATAAATTCACTAATTTTTGGTTTAGGCTCAATACTATTAATATAAACTTGGGGGAAAAAAATCAATCCTCCCTCAACTCCTTTCTGTACAAAATAATCGTCGCATGTCGTAAAGTTGGAAGTTGTCAGTTCGTTTTTTTTTTTCTTTTTAAATGTTTTTTGGACCATCGTGAATGTTAGTGAGATAAGAAAAAAGAATGGAATGTTAAAATTACCGAGACCGATGTACAAGCATATTTACGTGATAGGTATTATGAAAGGCGAATAAAATTAAAATTAAATTTAGTTTAGAAATGTTACCTACGTAAGACTAAATTAAACTCTACTATGAAATTCCGCCAAAAATTTATTGCTTTCCTCGAATCTTCTATTAATTTTAAAAGTGCCAATTAGATTACTATAGGTCTCTAGATAAATTTTGTTACTTAGAAAATTTAACTTTTTTATGTTATAAATTCCATAATTTTGTAAAATTCATTCAATTCATTTAAAACTATTCACTTATTAGACTCTTTAGTTCTTCCTTTGATACATTTCTGGCTAGGTATTCTTCTACTCCTTGTTCGATTCTTCAATGAATTCATTTGAATTTTTTTTTTTTTTTTCATTTTCAAATAATACATCCTCTGGGATTGCGGTTAAAAAAAGAAAAAATAAAGATTCATAATGAAAGTCTCATTTTGGCAGACACTATCTGCAACCAAAAAAAAAGGCATGCGAGGGTCCCCCTCACATATTTAATGTGTAAACATTCAGCTGAGTGGCGCCAGCTTGCCACGGATGTTTGCTTGTGAGTGTGTGTGGGTGTTATGTGACAAACAGATTTCGAAACTGGACAGTTTGCCGTGAAGTTTTTTATGCAATCTCAACTTTTTCGTATCTAATATTTTTTTTCACCCGGGAGGAAGCGGACTAGAGAGCAAGAATGTTTATACATTAAAAATAATTTTCTCATCGGCCAAAAATGATTTTGTTTAAGAATTTCATCAACAACGAAAACGAAAGCATTAGTCTAGCAGTATGGCGCTTGTATCTATCGATACACAACAGAAATGAATATTTTGTCTTCGACTTACAGATTCGATTTTATTTTCAGTCTGCGTTTCCGAGTCTCGACGTTTTCTCGATTTGCCAGCTTCCTCGGTGGTGCTTTCAGCTACGACATCTTCCAATTTTTTAACCGAAACAACGGTACCGTTAGCATCGGTGATGACGACATCATCAGCTCCTATAGCTTCGATGTTTGATTTGAACGAGTTTCTTGGGTCGATGGCATATCCGTCCTCCTTGCGTGAAATGACCTCATGAGGCAGACACTGGTCGAAGGGTACGCACACACATTCTAGGCCATTGTCAGCTCGTGGTGACTCGAAAGATGGGTAACGTTCGCCATAAACGGAGTTTGAAATGCTGTTACCTGAAAATATTCAACCGTTAGGATCAGTTATAGCTGAATTGGGTACGACTTGATTTCTTAGGCTCGAGTGCAAGATTTAATTGAGGTGTGGAAAATATGGAACCGCTGTTTTGGACCTAGCATATTTGAGGCAGGGTTTAAATTCACATTCTTTAATCTCGTATTTGGAACCAGTGGTCACTACGCTGACTCAGCAACTGAGCCACTTTACAAAAGTGAAAGTAGGTTGCAAGCTACTGCAAGGCCAAGAATAGATACAGGCCTTTATTTCATCATGGTGAACGATTACCTGGAGGTGAAATTTTAAATGTAATAACAAAGCCAACTCTACTTATCAACCCACAAATTAGAGCTAAAATAGTGAAGCTGGCAACTGCATGGTGAGGAACTCATTCTCATTTATATCTGTGGCGACTACATATTGGCGGAGTATGCTCTTGTCACCATCACCTGGCACCGTAGCCGAGTGAATACAGTGCTGACTTTTGGTGACAATCGAGGTAGGTATTTCTGCCGGTCAACAGTTTGTATCCCCGGGCCAGCAGGAAACCTACATTGGTGACCTTGACGTGATCTGGGAGATGGTGAACGCTGATACCATCTCTCGGAGGAATACGTCAGCCCATTAATTCACTTGCTCTTCACCTCACAATGTGATGGCGTTGGGAGTGAAGAGGTAGGATGTACAGCAGGGATGTATTCGAACTGGGCATCCTCTAATCCCTTACAAACACATACCCTTCCATTAGTAGCTCTGCCTTCATTGATTCATACTACAGTACTGGGGGGAGTAGTGTGGTGACCACATATTGGCAGAGTATGCTCTCGTCACCATCACTCGGCACTGTGGCCAAGTGAATACGGTGCTGACTTTTGGTGACAATCGAAGTAGGTATTTCTGCTGGTCGATGGTTCATATCCCCAGGCTGGCAGGAAACCTACAATATCCAATCATAAGTAGGGTTGGCTTTGGTAATAACAAAGCAAACTTCATTTATCAAACTGTTAATTGAAAATATCGCAACATCGCAAACTATGATATCCAAGGGATCAACTTTTGACAGAATTAGACTTTTTTACGTTGATTTTCGAATTCCTCATTCCCAAAAATGTAATTTGTCATAAATTTCTGATCATTTTCGTCATTTGTGCTCAAGTTTTGCTTGAATATGTGCTAAAAAAGTGAAGCTGGCAACTGCGTTGAGGAAATGATTTTCATTCTACTTTATGCCTTGACAAGTGAAGTTAGCTTTGGTTAATAAAAATCGCGTTGCTACAGGTACCACATACTTCCACAAGATACTGCGGTAGCTCGCAAGCCATGCTTTCACACACACTGATCTAAACTGTACTCTTTAAAGTAGGAAAATTTTAACTTTTAAGAATAAATCCAGAGAAAATTGATAAACTAAAACACATAGGTATTAGGTGATATTACCCTTTAGTAAATATTTAAGTATTAGGTAGGTCAAAGTCTCAAAGAGAATAAAATATAGCCAGTATAAACTGTCCTTATGGCCTGTAAAATTGAAAAATTTTGATCTTCGGATCCTCCCCTCTCTTTTGTTAATTACGATAACTACTTCAATTAATACCTTTTTTCAACATTTTAAGGTTTTTTGGACATCTCACCAGGACTGTGAGAACTTGGATTTTTTTAAATATTGGCAATGTTTAACCTGTGGAGTTGTGGTACATAGTAAAAAGATGACGTCATATGCACAAAAAGTAAGACCAGTTTTACAACAAAAAGAGATAAAAATGTCAGAAACCCCACAAAAAAATTCCGTAAGTATCTATCCAATATATTCAAAATTAAATACGCTCAATCTAAGAGGTTTTTGTAATATGCTACTAGATACAGCGACAAATGGAAAAACTAGGTAATCTATTTTAAGAGGAAAGCGGATAGACAGCAAAATTTGTTTGACACAATGACGTCATAGACTGGCTTTAGCTTTTTTTTTTTATTATTTTAATCGTAAGTATGATGAAAAATCCGAAAATCCTAAAAAACGAAAAAAGACCTCACCCAGCATTCCAATACCCAAAAAGATCAAAGTTGACTAAAAGAAAATTCAAAAAATAATTGTCAAATTGCAAATTTCAACCTACAACTCCAGCTTGCCATCTTATACTTAACCACCGAACCATGGTAGCAGATGCTGAAAGTGGTTTATCACAGACATACAACCACTTCTCATTTATGTCTTAATCTAACGATTTATGACGTCGTTGTTCCAAACAAATTTTGTTGTCCATCCGCTTTCCTATTTTAAGCTCCCATTGCACAGGATAGTAGACTTAACAAAAAGAGAAAACAAACCTTACGAAATACTTTCAAGTGAAAATAGTGTTTATTTAACAAAATGAAAATTAAATACAAAATTCATTTCCAGTGTATCCTCGATGCTGCAAGAAATGCAAATCGTGTAAATATTTTTAAAGATTCAGTTTCAGTTTGGTTCTTTGAGTTTTCAGAAAAACGTATCATTTCAGTTCTGATTCAGTTAAAAAATTTTTTTTGCGAAATATGATTTAGTTCCAATTCCATTAATAATTTTTCAAAATGTCCATTCAGTTTTGGTTTGGTTCCAGTAAAGATTAATTTTTGATCAATTTTGAGTCACTGGTTTCAGATTCGGATTCATCCGTTTCAGAGTTCCTCGAATAAAAATTCAGTTCTGAATCAGTTCCGAAACAAATTATAAAAAATATGGGTTCTATTTGGTTTCTTGAAGGAATTTGGATTCGGTTCTCACAGTCCAGCGTTTTACTTCCTCTCTCTTTTTGGGTAGATTTCGTAGAATTTACCTATTTTAGATTTCTTCCCGCAAAACCACATAATTAAGGAAAACATTCAATATTTTGAAAACGTAACTGTCAACAGCTTTCTATAATCTACTTCAAAAAGAACTCGATAGATGGTGCTACTATGCCTAACATAATGTATCTATACATACCGATAAATACTTTGGTACATAGGCACCTATTTGAAACGAGTAAGTTATGATTTCTGTGTACCATGTTGAGCAAAGAAAAAAAAAATGTTCGTACTAACTCTTCAACCGTTTATCTATACTAATTTTACGAGTTGTCTCTCTTTCCTTTTAGCCCTATAGTCTCCAATTCCTCGATATTTTCTTTAATTTATCTACTTTTTGTTGGTCTACCGCTACTACGAGTGTACATATATATCAGGATACGGAAACTAGCCGTAACCAAAAGGAAGTACCTACAAAAAACCAAGACGAAAACCAAGGGATTTTTATTCTTGCTCTTGGCCTTACACATTTAGTCCTGCTCTTGGCCACGCTCAGTCAAATGATCAAGTCCTAGGCTTAGTCTCAGTCTTACACAGATTAATAAGGAAGTCAAGTACCTAGTGCTAAACAAATAAACAAATAAACAAATAACAACCAGAAAACTTTCCAAGGGCGTATAGGTATAGCTTCGTCTTAAAGGGGGTCCGCACATTCTCAGTGGTCTCTACTAACTCGCCCCCCCCCATAACAATAAATCAATAAAACTGATAAAAATACAAAATGTTTAGAAATCAAGCCTTTTTTTATGGTTATGATGGTCCAGACCCCCAGGATTCCCACCTAATATACGTCCTTGAAACTTTCTTTCGGATATCTTGAGTTCTTCTGTAATTCATATTATTTTCTTGACAATTTTCCTCAGCTTTATAGGGAAATTTTAATGTGAAGACCAAATAAGTTGGACGAACTGAATTTTAAAATTAGGTAGGCTATCTACACTTTACGGCACTGTGGGTTTTTTCATAACAAAGTAAAAAGTTGAAGAGTATTTTGCTTATTTTTCAAGCTATAATAAGTTAAATTCAAGCAGGCATTCAAAATTAATTTATTCAGAAAAAAAAAATTGAAATATTTTTGAAAATCGTACAAATTTCACGCATTTCGATGGTTCTATTCAAAACACTTTCCTCACTCCCCAAAATTAGACTCAAATTCATGGCGGGCACCGCGGAGCCCGGGGCCCCGGGCTCCATGAGTGTTAAGGGCCCTGCGAAAAAATGCAATACTTAAGGAAAAAGTACACCTTTGACTTGTATCAAATTTAGCTAAGGACTAGTTTTAAGGAAGAGAAAAAGTTATACAGACCTCAGGCCCCATTAACTTAGAATCCGACTGCGCCCAAAATGGGTGTGTCGGTGTAAAAGGCCAACCCAGAACAAACTGAAGCAGTTACCGTCGAATTGTTGCAAAAACTATGAAAGTTCATTAATTTGTGCATTCCAGCGGGGAGATGCAAACAAAACACAGAATATAATTATCTAACGCGAATGAACGACGAACGAATCACGTCGAACGAAAATCAATTAACTCTCTTCTTCTCCACGACCCACAGAATATATCCGGCAAATTTAGCGAAATTATGGAAGAATTATCCGCTTCGCAACGAACGGATCTAATGAAAAACCATCTACACATAGGCGGTAATCCGTTAAGTACTTCAGACCCATATTCACAAACGTCACATTGAATTTCACTTCAAAAAAGTTTTTCCGCACAATTTTGTACATAAAAATTTGGGAACATTGTATCTCTTATGAAAGTTCCAATGTAAAAATGAAATGTTACTACACTCTTAAATACAAAATTGTGCCAAAAGTCATTTTTAAGTGGAGTTTAAGTGAAGGGAGATTAAAGTAACGTTTGTGAATATGGGCCCTAGACTTTTAAAAAACTAACATTGTTTGATAGTCTCGACTAACGCAGGGGCCTACAGGTAGGCAATTTTTTTGCACTTACTCGAAGCCGATCCTTTTAGATTGAGTTCCTTCTTGTAGAATGAGCTTCCGGAGCCATACGACTCGACTGCGCTGCCATACGACGGCGATCCGATGAAGCCGCCGCCGCCGCCGTTTCCATACAGCGAATTACCGTCGCCCGGATACGGTCCACCGACGGCGGACGGGTACACCGGTCCTGACACGTCGATGACTCCGGTCTTTTCCGAATCCGCATGGTGGTAGTGGTGGTGCACATGCTGCTGGACACCGGTTGCCGGGTTCACAACCACCTGTTTCTTGTCGATGACATCGATCGGCTCGTACACTGCAGGTGGTCTGGAGCCGCCGTAAATTGGCCCCAGAGATGGTTTGTACGGTCTGCTGGGCGGGAATGGAGGTGGTGGACCGCCACCACCGTACGAGGGAAATGGTACCGGTTTGGGTGGGCCGTAACCGACAGAGGGTGGGCCACCCTTCAGCGGCACTGCGGCAATAGGTCTGCCAATCGGTTTCAAATGGACTGGTTGCGCATATATCAGATCTTGCGGCTGAATGTATCCGGCGCGTTTTTCTTCCACTTCATCGTCGCACTAATGGCACAAAATAAAGAGAAAAACAACGAGATAACAAATTAACCAACATATATAGCTAAGTTACAAGCTGCAATACCCGCCAGATGTATGGGGTGCTGTGCTATCATTCAACCACAACCACCACCTTTAGTGGAAACTGTCTAATTTTATTGCTACTCTGGCAATGTTTCAAATTTTTACCTCTGGTCGATGAACTGATAGTACAAACCAAAAATAAAACTAAGAGAACTATATAGGTACTTTTTTTAATGAACGACTCCAGAAGTGAGTATTTTAGGTGAAAACTTTATAACTTGATTAATGATTATAGTTCCCAGTTTTTTTTTAGTTTTCTCTTCACTAGGGAGCTATTTCACTAACACTATACGTCATCTCAGGTACTTATGCCAGTTAAACAAACTTAACTTGGAGGGTGGTTCTGTGAGATTCTTACAGAACTTTACACCTCATAAAAGGAGACGTGAAAGGTGTAAATGGCTGAAACGATGTAAAATGTTATTGGATTGGCTTTCCTGAACTAACGATAGGTACAGTCCTGAAGTAGAAGTCAGAACTAACTTTTAAAAGAATAGGTCCAGAACTAAAAAACCTTCACGGAGAACTTTCAAACTTTTTTGCACCTCTCAGTTTTCCAAGTTTTTACTTCTCAGTTCTCAGAATGACAACATAACTCGAAAGGAGAACTGAGAACTAAACTATTAGCGAAAAATTTTGGACCTAATTATAACCCTCAAAAGAAAACTTTTGAAATGAAACTTCTTAGAAACCATATAAGGATAAAAACGTATCAGTGAAACCAAATTTATTTTAAAATTTGTCAAATTGTAGGGAGGAATACTTTCTATTGAAAAAAATATAATTCTGTTTATATTTGATAAGTATAGAAAAGTGTATGATGCAGTGCCACAGTCAAGGGGGCAAATGGAGGCATTACCCCTGGTCATTCCATTTGCTCCCCCTACAAATTTTCAAAAAATAAATAATAAAGTTGCATATTTTGCGATCTGAACGATTAAAATTTTTTTTAGGTAAATATCTGCATTCAGGCTTGCCCCCCAAGAAATCTGTTTGCCCTTCCTGAAATAATGACTTGGGTACGAGCCTGGTATGATGAACAATAGTGTATGGGATTGCTTGATTTAAAAAAAAAAAAAAAGCAACAGTATTTAGGTATTTCTATCTTTCTTTATTCCCGTCATTTAAACTGGCCATTCTCTTATGATATGGTATAACACTTGAACTTTCAATATTTATCATATGAGATGAAGTTAACAAATGTAGTCTAGTGAGTACGAGATCATACGAGTAATAGTTTAATATTAGTCAGGTGGAACGATAGTGTAGCCGCAAGAACAAAATAAATAATATAATAATGTTTAAATGACTTAAAAAGTTTGCAGGAATGAAGGAAAAGGACTTTTGTACCCCAACAAAACTACGAAGTAGAATTGAGAACTAACTATTCTCAAAAAGAATAGGTCCAGGTTAGCTCTTCCCCTAATACTATATGTCATTTCAGTAACTTACACCCTCCCAGTCTCTTTTTACAAAGCATAAAGTCTACTAAGAATCTCACAAAACCATCTGCCAAGTTGAAGTTCAGTTAACTGGCGTAAGTGGCTGAACAATGTAAAGTGTTAGTGGAATAGCTCCCCAGAACTGAAATTTTCAATAAAAACTATGGAACTTGACTAAATATATAATTCCTAGGTATTCACACTCTTATGGTGCACCTTAACTTTTTTTGTATTTATGATACTTCAATTAAAATTCAACAAGTTACATTTTATAAAATATACTATTTTTCATTTACAAGTAGGACAATAAGATAATAATTAGTATCAAGTACTAAGACTTAAAATTGAGCAGAACTAAACTGACCATTGTGTTTTTATATTCTAATTTTTACACAGTATAGAAAGGAAATGGTAAGTAATAGTGGGATTAGTTCACTATGATTGGTTGTTACCTGAAGGAAGGAGAATTAACGTTTTTACCTGTTTTAGGCAGATATTTCTAGGAAGTTACACGTGTGTGATTTTGTTTCAAGAAGAAGAAGAGTCAAAGGTGTGTAGTACTTAGGAGAATTAATGAAATTCTCACGACTGTGTAATATATAGTCGTACATTTAAAAAATGTTCGTCTATATTTGTTACAAGTAGTCATCTATCTATATAGACATGAATTCAACGATCTATCGTAGTTTTAGAGTTTTGTTTGTTTTCGTTAATTCATTACCGAAATATCTATTCTTGAAACAAAAGATACTTTCTTATTTTAGCAATTAGTCTACACGTTTACAAATTAAACTTTCATACTTATACCTAGTTATTATTTTTTATTCTGTAAATATTGAAAATTGAAACAGAATTGTTACTTTCACTATGGTACAGAAACCAAATCCTCCTTTTTCAGAAAATTTGACTACATCAACGCCATCAATGCAACCACAAATTTTTTTCTACCTCAACCCTCCCCAATGTTGGTCTAGGTACGCCGCTAATTGAAATTATTAATGCCACCCGGTGAAAATCTCTTAAAATATACTCTGCCAAAAACCATCAAGTAGAACTGAGAACTAACTTTGAAAAGAACGGGTTTAGAATTGGAAATTTAGAACCTAATTACAGCTTTCAAAACAGAGCTTTCGAAACGAAAACTTAGCAAAAACCATCGGTGGATAGGCAACTACATGCGGTTAAAATTTTGTGAAAATCCGTTAAGTGGAAGAGGCGTGATGCTGTGACAAAGAAACAAATAAAGAAGTACAAATTCGGCGTATTAGGATGCTGCATATTATAGGATATAAAGTTGGTCGAAAATGGCGTTTCGCGGAAGTCGTTTATATCGCACAAAGAAAGGCGGAAATGTGGCGTTTGCACATTTGCCAGCCACACGCAGTCGCGACGCTCGACCGGTATTCGCGCATTACGAAGCGCGCACCGGCGGTGGCGGCGCGCGCCTTAATTAGCCGCGTTTGGTAATTAGTGGTTGGTAGTAGCGTCGGTAGCAACGCCGCACTAAAGGTGGGCGCGTGTGTACGCAGTGCGGCGCACTTACCGCCATTAAGCCGAGTCCGCACAAACGTTCGCGGACCAGTGACCGAGCGTGCGTGTCGTTGCCGGACGCGATCGCCTCGCGCACGTCTTGGTCTTCGTACACGTCGTTGAAACCGCTCAGCATTTTACCGCTGCGTCCGTTGGCGACGATTTCGTCGACCACATTGGGGCTGGTGCCACCCTCGGCGCTGGTGTCCGCCTGGGGAAGGTCGTCCGTTGGCGCTGGCGACTTGCTGCCGCCGCCCCACGACCACTCTTTGTCGGCGTGCGCGACGTACAGCAGCTGCAGCGAGACGACGACGACGACGAAGACGATAAGTGACCTCGTCCACATGGTCGAGCTGTGGAACCTGGTGACAGAACACGTGCATAGGCGATTAGGTGTACGTTCGTACGAATGGATATGGGTGTAGTAAAAATTAAGGCTTGTAACCGAAATGGTTTTTGGGTTATTGGTAACTGGGAACCGATAAAAATCTGTATTGATTACTGGTTACTGGTTATTGTTCCGGTTAACGGGAACAACTTTTCTGGTAACTGGTTATTTGTTGAGACAAAATTTGGGGTAAAATGGACAAGACCAATTTTCTCTACATCTAACTATCCATAATAGATAATTTTTCGAGAAATAATTGTTAATTTTATAGAAAAATTATCAATAAAAATTGATATTTTGTCGAAACCAATAAAAACCTATTCTTTCTGGTTATCATTGTGGTTAATGATTTCAACATTTTGTGCGAATTAGTTATTGGTTATTAGTTATGCGAAATTTTTTAGTTTTGGTTATCAACTCCCAAATCATTGTTGTCAATTTGTTCAGGTTTTTAGGGATTATTTTTCTCATTATGGTTGTGGTTATAAGTCCTGGTAAAAATACCCACGAAGATAGACTACCAAGCTCAACATTAAGGATTAGCAGCGGGCCTCCAGTTGGTTTCTAGAACCAAACGTACCTATATATCTTCGGTTAATTGGCAAGTGTGGTCTTATATTGCTGCAAACACTACCCTTCCACACAAAAGTGAAGACTAGGCTCATCACAAACCCGAGTTTAGTGAGTTGATTTGGTCAAGAGAGTCGTAAAAGGAAACTGGTAGAGGCACCATTGTACAGATAAATACTAGGCCTGCATCTCACTTTGATGTAGGTACGCATTAGAGCGTTCATATTTCTAAGAATGACATTTAGTAAAACTTTCGAATAATGATACCACCATCCAATAAAAAATTGCTGTTCTTGAGTGGATCATTAAATGGTCTTTGGCTTGTAACGATAAATAATATTGTTCAAATAAAATATTCAACACAAAATATAAGGTTGTGTATTGTAAAAATATAGCACATGAAAATATATAATTATAAATGTGTGCTTACTGACTAAAGTACAAAATGAGATTGAACTACAACCACCAAAACATTGTCTTTAATTAGGCCAGAGTTATGGGTGATTTGTGTTGAAAAGAAAGGAAGGAAATCATATTCAAGGAATAAGGACGTGATGAATTTACAATTATACACAATTCGTGAGAACAGTTTGGAGAGACCTATTGTAAAAAAAACGTGTATTGAAGGAATTGCTGATATAGGATAAATAAGTATATGTAGGAGTATTTTGTAGACAGTAATGTATACTCTAGGAATTTAGGAATGGTGAGAACATTGTTTGAAAGCATTGAAATAAATGATGAGTGTTTGAGAATGTATTTTTTAGGAATAGACGGATATTTGGTTGTACTTCTAATTTTATGAAATATGTCTATTAAGCATAAATATGTCGTGATACAAATACATCGTGACTTTCCTGAATTTAAAGGAAGATTGATGGCTATTTCGAGCAAAAATTAATCAACAATTTATTTATTGAATTTTTTTTTCGCACTTTGAAAATTTGAAATAATTAAAATGAAACGAAAAAAATTCACAAGTTTTACACTTTGTAAGAATGAGAGGAGGGCATTGAAAATAAACAAAAAAAAAGAAAAAAGTTTTGTTCATTTTTCATTTTCTTTCATTTTTGTATTCATGGCACTCTGTAAACAACGAAAAAACATTACCACCTCCACTTTAGTTATCATTACCATCTTCTCCCTCCACTATTTTTACCATCATTATCTACCGCTTCTCTTAGTCTTCACACATAAAACACTGGTAAAAATTTGGTGGCGGATGCTTTTTCACAAATTGAATCAAGAAGCATTTTCAATGCTAAAACCATTTTGACAAACTAATAATTTTTTTTTTAAAAAAATAGAACCAACTTCAAAAAATAACAATAAAAATTTGCTAAAAAGCGGAAAATTATCCTTTTAAAATTTCTCCAGCAAGATGTAGGTATAAGGGACTGGAATTATTGAAGTTGGCTCTCTTTTCCTTACTATGTAAGCTTAATATACGTCAGTTACGTCAAATTTTAAGACTAAACCTTTTATAGTTAGTACTAGTTTCAATATTTCCAGTACCCAGACCTATATCTTGCTAAAGAAATTTTTAAATGTTTTTTTTCTCATTTTAGCATCTTTTTTATTTTTTTTTTTTTAAGTAGGTTATATTTTTTGAGAAAAAAATTATTAATTTATAATAATGCTTTTTTGTTTTATTTTAATTCCTTTATATTTTGCTGGAGAAATTTTATTTATTTTTCTTCATAGAGTATTTTTATTTGTTTTTTTGTTTTTTTGTTTTTTGAAGTTGATTAGATTTTTGACTAAAAAGTTTTTTGCAATGATTTTTTGTCTCAAGCGTTAGTGGCAATATTACTTTAAAACTAACAGTTTTTTATTTAAAGATAATTCCAAAACTATCTCATCGATTCTAAAAATATTTTAATGGGACCACCATAGGATCACAAAAAAAAAACATATATATATATATAATATATATACACACGGATCGAATTGATAACCTCCTTCTTTTTTTTAAAGTCAGTTAAAAATTTAAAACAGTTAACATTTTTTTTTAATTTTTTGAAAAAACTGAAACTTTTATAGCTCTTTTAATGTGGACTTGAAATTTTTATTAGTCTCATCGAATATGTACTGTCAACCAGCAAAATATTGCCGACACTTTATCGGACCCACTGTATAACTAGCAAAAGAACGATTCAATTTATAGTATCAGTCCGTAGTAAAATTTAACTTACAAATTTTCGAAAATTTAGGTCAACTTTTTAGTCTTAGATTTTTCGCTCAGATAAAATCCACTCAATCAAATGTACCCAGGCATAAAGATTAAAATTGTTTCACGTGAGTCGTTCAGGATCGTGAACGAAACGTCACATGAAACGGTGTGATATAATAGTGGAGGAGTTGTAAATTATTATTACTAATGTGTTACGTTAACCATGCTGTCCATTGATTACAAGTAAATAGTTAGCTTTCTATTTGTTTTTGCCATTTCTTTACGAGAATCGTTGGGCGTTTGTGACTTAAGAGTTTAGTTTGCAAAAAAAAAAAAAAAAAAAAAAAGTGGAATGGGGCGAGAGAAGAACCGGTATTTCTGATTCATACGCTAATTGAAATCCACCTATTCTGAGATGGTCAAGAATGGAGAAGGCTAAAAGATAAGCGAGGTTGCAGGATAGGTACAAATTTCACGGATCCAGCAAAAAATTGGCGAACGACAAACGAATACCGGTATATCGAATTCATTTACTGCATTTATTATATTATATTTTATAATTTTAAAATATATTGGTAGCCTTTATTCGCAGATTATGTGACTTTCGCCGAACATAGAAAATCGTGAAATAAATAATTGCGTAATTTCAATTTTTTCTTGCTTTTTATGCAATGCCTGAACGCGATTGCCATCAGTGGGTGGACTTAGACGAAGAGGATTGAGGATTGTTTAGTTTTTTTTACAAACAAATTTTGTAGTCATTTGTTAGACTATATATATATATATATATAATTATATACCTACATATATATCGGTGAAAATACGCATTGATAGGATATCTTCTCAATGTTCTTACTCGAAATTCATCGTTTTTAATTTTTAAATAAATTTTTAAGATTGGGGAACGTAATGTCGGAGGGGCCATTTTAATGGGTACCTAACAATGATTTTGTTAACTTTTAGAATGTGTTAAACTTTCAATGTTGATATTATAATATAAAGGTTGTTTTCCTTTACCAACCCTTTAATCATTATTTAGTTTTTCAATTTTTAACCGACTTCAAAAAAAATGAGGTTATCAATTCGATCCGTATGTGCAAACGTTTTTTTTTCTTTACGTTCGTTCCAGCATTCTCAATCTGGGCCCCGATTTTAATGAACTTTTCTTTAAATTTTAAAGGATGATCCAGTCGTGGTTCCATTAAATTTTTTAGCATTGAAAATGATTTTTGAGTCAGTTTGTGAAAAAATATCCCCACCCAAATTTTACCAATGTTTTATGGCAAATTGTAAAAGAAGGAGTAGATAACGAGGATAAAAAAAGTGGAGAGAAAATGATAATGAAAAAGAAAGTGGAAGTGGTAACATTGTTTTATTGTTTATAGAGCAAATACAAAAATAAAAGTAAATGAAAAATGAAAAACTTAATTTTTTTAAATTTTTATCCAGTTTTAATAACCTTATCTCGTTTTTAAAAAGTGAGAAACCTGCGAATATTTTTAAAATCGATGAGGAAGTTTTGGACTTATCTTTTGTAGAATACCTTTTTGTGAGAGATATTCATATGTAGAAGGTAATCTACAGCTTTGCGTGTTCTGCCACTTCATACATTTAAGTATGGGAGAGCCAAATCCAAGGTAAACATTGGCAATTTTGTAGCCAGTTTTGTGAGCTTATATAGTGGATTTGGCACACGCACACAGACACACATACATACATATACGTATGGTATTATGTCATAGTTTACGTTGTTTCTTGCCTTCATAAGTTGATAAGAAACGACTCAGTAGAGATGAAAATTTTAGTTCATTTTGTGGATTTAGTTCATTGAGTCTACTTCACCAAAGTGAACTAGTTCACTGCACTAGTTCAATTAGTTCAGTAGTTCAGTAAATTTTTCAACTCGATCACTTCAATCAGCTGATTCATAATTGGCTCATATGATTTAAATCAACTGATTTATTATATGATGTTATGATCGACTCGTATTCATAAATTCATGCTAGAACTATTGGTTAATTGTTTGATTCACTCATTGACTGCTACTTACTTCAACTTCAGTTTGATCAACGGATCGAGTAGAGTAGACTGATAAGAATTGAGAACTATAAAAAAAAAACAAAATAAACTAATGAACTAGTTCATTTAGAAGTGAACTAAATGATTGATTAGTTCACTTCTAGGATTTGTTTAAAAGAACTAACTTGTGAACGAACTACCCATCACTACGACACAGTGTGTTTGGTGCCAGTCTGTGACACCACTGAGATCCTTATCAGGTAATTTGTCACAACCTGTATAATCTATCTTACCTGTACATATGTACAGGTATGAACATACAAATGTACGTGTGTTAATTTGTTTAACATCATACAGACGAATATATGCCAGCCTTTTGGAAACAACTGTCGTAGAAGGGTCTGAGCTCCTGTACCTCATACCATTATTGTCCCCACATCTTTAAATAAAAAACTATTAGTTTTAATGTAATAATTATGCTGCTAACGTGAGAAACAAAAAATAATTGAAAAAAATTGTTTCATCAAAAACTTCAAATGCGATTTAATTGTGGTGAAGACAGGTTTGACAACTAGTAAACAACTTAAACAGTTGAAGAAAACTCATTTCAACACTGTTTCTACACTTGGTGAAAAAATGAAAATCATTTTCAAGGTTCCGAATTCTTTAAGAAAGTTTGAAAAATTCAAAGATTTCAGTAATTTTTTACCCATTTTGTACGGAGGAGGCTATATGTTTGGTATGTCTATCTTCGAAACTAACGGAATTTTGTTTACTCAGAACAAGTACCTTACTTCATAGACTTTATTGAAAATAGGCTCAAAATGTTGCTGACCATCTGGAGAATGTCCTAGACTATTCATATTAGAAAATTAAAAAATTAAAAGGGTGTAATTGAAGAAAATAAGAATTTAAAGATTGAAAAAATTATTGTCAAAAATTTGGACATATCCACCAATAAAAGCTACTCATTTAGATCAATGTAATCGGTTTTTTTTGTTTTTTTTAGTCAAATTTTTATAGAGTTCTATGGCAGTTACTAATTCAAATAAATGTGACTTAGTTCTTATACTAATATTTAAGATTCTGGGGGCTTTAAAATCGGGTTAAGTTTTTATCAGTAGTCACTCATCAATATGTTTGCTTCTTCATCACAAGTTTCATCGGGGACAAAATATAAACTCTCGGGGTACTCACGGAAATTTTAAAAACGTTTTTTTTGCTTTTATTTTTGCAAATTCCTATGTCTAAATTATATTGTAGGTGGTTAAAATACAGTAATTTGTGCATTTAAAATATGTATTTTGTTTGATTTTTTTATGTAACACTAATAAATTTGGTAACCATGAAACTGATAAGGTGATAAATGTGAGTCATGTCGGTGAAATGGTAGTTTGCTGTTTCCTCTTATATCGATGCCAATGGTTACAGCGTCACGGTAGTATCATGGTCTATCATGCTGACGAAGTGAAAATAAATATTCCATTTTCTATTTCCTTCAGAGATGAGAATTTTTTGTATTTTTTTTCTGACACCGTTTTCAACTTTAAATTATAAAAGCATATCTTTTAAAAATTCGTTTTTAACCTAAACTTATTTTCATTGAAATATATTTGAGCAACGTATTAGTTGTGCAGATAATAATAGACTAGTTTTTTTCGAACACTGAGAAAGTACATAGATGGCTCCAAAATTTTTATGCATTGTTAGGATAACGTTTATTTCATTCATCATCGAGTAGGTACTTAATTACATTTTGATGCAAGGAGTAGTTTGGTTTCTAAGATACCAGACACAAGATTACGTTTATTGTAACTTTCCTTTGTGAAACTGAGACTAAGATGGTATTTGCGTTCTCGGAGGAGCGACTGCTTCGTGCCTCGCTAGTTATCCTGTGCGTAGCCAAGGTGTGTGGGGGAAATGTTTAAAAAGAAATTCACATAATAGGGAGAAAACATTAAATTTTCTGCATAAAAAAAAAAGAAAAAAGGGCAGCCATCTGCCAAAAACATGATGAGTGAACCACAGAAGGATGACTGAAGCTTAGATCGAGTTCCAATTGAAAGATTCGTTTCATCTAGTGCCCCTCACGCTTATCTTCACACTGACCCCCGACCGCGTGAAGCTAAATACCAGCCTCTACCCGCCTTCCCACACGGTAATCTCCAGTCAAGTCGATAATTAAATCGTTTCCATTCATTTCGTTTTCAAACAAAGCCATTGTTTTCGACGTCCGCCCGGACTGCCATATAATTGTCCATTTTTTTTTCTTTCAAAACACTAAAAAAAAAAACAAAGATTCTCCCAGGAAACAGTTGACCGGCGGCACGGTCTACCTTGACGCTCGTCAGAGAAAGCCGACAGATTTTTCATCATTCCTCGTCTTGACTATAGTCTTCGTTTTTTTTTTTTTTTTTTTTTTTGTTGTTTTTTACGATCGACTTCCTCGAACGCTGCAGACTGCAGCTACTGCTGCGGCTGCTGCTACTTCGACTGCAAGAAAATCTGACTTGCGGTCGAAGCCTCCTCGGTCGCTTTCACTCTTTTTTTACTTACTATTTTTGTTTAACCACTTTCAATTTTCATTTACGCCAAACGCCAAACGTCGAACCAGCAACGTCGTCGTGTGTCCTTGACTCTATGGCAATGAACGAGGGCGGGTGAGAGAAGAGGACTTTGATGTGAAAAGATGAAGAAGGAGAACTACCACCGAGGTTGGAGCGAACAGAAGGGAACGGTGAGGAAGCGATGGTGGTGAACAGCAGCAGCAGCAGCCATATTATCGGTTATAACATCTTTTAAACCGTAAAAATCCAGACTTCTTCCGGTCGTTGTACAACCGATTTATCATGGATACTAAAAAGCATGATGGAATGAGAATAATAAGACGCATGGGACATAAGCAGTAAAAAGAAATGAAGAAACAAACGAACGAACGAAAAACGTTTGCCAGTACGTGTGCACAGGTAACCGGTTTTTGCGAGACAACACACACACACGCACACACACATATATATATATATATATATATAAATACACATACATACACGCACACATTAAGTGGCTCAGCTTTCTATTTATTACGAAATACATTATGATAATTTTCATGTTTGAATATAAATTATGGAGTAAATGAACGAGAACAAAGTGAACTGTTGACGTAATGTGTTGACGTTCTTCCAGAAAAAAAAATGGAGGAAAAAATAAAAAGACAATTTATTTTGCATCTATTCATGAAGACTATATGGGTGGGCGTTATGGTTTCCAAAAAAAAGCCATAAGAATTGAATAATGGTGCGCAAAGACAGTGATGATATTCTCCGGATAAGGTGGGCAGGAATACAACTTAAAGTTTTTCAAAATGGTCCCATGAATAAGGGTGAGCCTTCGTCTTGGACAGGGTTGCTAATTTTGGCAGATGAAAATATGGATAAATAAACTTTTTTTTGTCATCTCTCCCAGTGGATTTACCAAAATTTGCCACTTTAAAATTTTTTATCGCTTTGCTCACCTTCTAAAAAGGTCAGTGTTTTATGCTTACTTGCTCTCTCATTCCACCCTTTATACCAGTAATACTAGTAAGACTGATGAAATACTGGCACTGATGCTTCTTTTTCTTTGTACTGGCAACAGTTTATAAATACCGGAATGCTGGGATAATTCCAACTAATTGGCAACCAATGTCCTTGAATACAGGGTTAGGACTCCGACAGTTTACATCCATTGGGAAATCGAAATAAATTCACGCAACAATTCCATTGCATGCCACAAATTCTAAAAGTTTTCAAGTGTAATTCAATGTAATTTAACTTAAATTTGGGGGAGGGGGATTGAATCACATTTTATGAGAGCGGTTATGTGATGGCAATTTTACACTGAAAATGACTGATGTATTGGAAACATTTTAACAAAATTACAGTACACTTTTAATGACTTCAAATTAACATTTGTGTATAACAAATTACTATTTCTAGTTTGACAGTGCAGACTTAAAAGACTGAGTCCCTTAATGTTTGCTAGTTATAATAGAAGTGGAGTACCACAAAACTTGGATTAATAAACTGCGAATTTGGTAGTGGATGAATATGCAATGTGGAATGAAGTTGGTGTGAGATGACCATTATAATTGACCAATAGGGTGATGAATGATCCCACTCTAATTAGTTAGTTTGCACAAAATAGTTCTTTTAAATAATTCTGGAAAAGTATCTAGAAGGTGATGGTATGTCAGAGAATCTGGCACATTTTTTTGAAAGTTGTTGATGAGTATAGCATGTGTCTAGAATGTGGGTTTGAGTGAGAGAGTGATAGAGTATGGCGCAATTGTATTCCTATGTGGCGCTGTAGTCATGTCTACACAATTTAATAGAATGTATTATACAAGGTGGATGACAATTTATTGGTGTGACGATATATGAATATGAGAGTTATCGAGTAGAAATATGTATATTGTTACAGGTTAACAATTTTTTATATCACCACGAGTACCTGGTTTAACGAGCTTTGCTGGGATGTGGAAATTAGAAAAATTTTGATAGTTTAATTTAAGCTGGAATATTTCATAAATAGGTATATTTTTATAACATATCGAGAATAAAATTAAGGATTGAAACTATAAACTCATTACTTCATCAGTCATAAATTGTAATAATCATATGCAGCCTAGGCCTACCAAAATTAGGTACCTATCTGTTACTTTTAGCCAAGCAAATTTTTCATCACTCATTATCGTTTATTGCGCTGATGGATAAATTGAGATACTCATATTTCTGTTCAACAAATTTTCTCAAACTTGGGACTTATCTAGATCGTTTTTTTGACCCAAAAACCCCTTTGCTGTAGTTGGTCTAGTTCTTCAGAACGTGGTTATATATATATATATATATATACATATATATATATATATATATATATATACATACAGACATATATATACATATATATAATTATTGCTCGTATTTTAGTATAGGATATAATTTCATGGATGTAAAATTTGAAAAACGGAATAATTATTTTTTGAATTGACCTTTTTTTTGAACACCAATTGTACACCAAATCCTTTTCCTTGAAACTGGGTTTATTTCTTTTTGTTTTTTGCCTCAGCTTCAAAGAAAAAATATTGCATAAAAAATTTAATGAAACACTGTGATTATCATATGGTTGATTTTTAGTCGATTATTAATCAACTATGACCATGGCTTTATCAGTGTCTAATTTATTATTGTAAAAAGAAACCAAGACCAACAGAAATTAGAAAACTCCCCTCCAGCAGTTTCTTCTGTCAAGCTTCGAACAATGAATTATTTTTCAGCAATAAAAAATTTAATTAGTTTAATTATAGTATTTTAAAATAGATTTTTCGAAAAAACATGAGTTCTAAATCAAATCATCGTTTTGAGGCAAGTAAGTGCTTCAAAAAAAAAAAAAAAAAAAATTAAAAAAAGATTAACGACTTTGTATGATTTTTATGATTTCACGTAGGCCTAGGTTTCCAAAGATATATCTACCGCTTTTTTGGAAATTTTAGGCGAAATTTCACGAAAAAGTGTCTAAATTCGCACCTATAAACTTATTTCTTAGATGAAAATATTATTTTTCAATATTTTTATTTGGAAATTTCACTCTTTAAAAATTATAGACGGCCTGAGGTTACCATAATGATGTTAGAATGATTCGGATCATTTAAAAGACTGGGTGTCAGCCATCAGGTAGGATTTTATTTAGTAAGGAGCATTAATAACGTTTGGAAATGAAAATTAAAAAATAGAGCATTCTGAAGCCTCTACAATTAAAGAGAAACATTATTTAAGAAATTGGCTAATTTAGCGAAATAATACTGATACTTATCGAGGGGCAATTTCAAACGAAAACACAAGTATACAGGGAGTTCGCTTCATAACTGCCTCATAATACAGCCGAATTTAGTTATTGTTGGTACTGTATCATGAAAATTTCTCAATACTTTTGCAACGTAATTTGAGCAGTTTTTCAGTATCAAAATTTGACGAGAAATTAATCGGTAAAAATGTCTGGTCATCAATAATGAGAAAAACATTAGCAAAAGATTAGCAAAATTTCTGATGGATATGTCCATTTTTTGAAGTGAGCTCAAAAGTATTTTTCTCCAGTAACTAAAAGGATGTTTTGCCTATCACACAAGAAAATTTTGTATTTGTTTCCCTTAAATCCGAAGGGAACCTTGAATGTAGGACTAAAGGTCAACACGAGCAAGAGATATGGTTGAATCACCTTCTTGAGGAGAATTAAAATTATGAAAGATATATAATAAGGAGAAAAAATTTCGAGTATTCTATAGTGGAGTATGATGTCTCATGGTGACGGTTTATTGTTACAATTTCAAACGAAATAATTTCACAGAGAACACATTTAGCTTTTTCAAAAGGCACTCCACCCCACTAAAAGTTCTATCTAGCTCTGTCTCCATGAATATTGATTTTATGAATTTGAAACTTTCACCATATGATTTCTGGTTAAATAGCCTAAGTGTTACGAAGAAAAATCACTATTTGGGAGGGGAGAGATTTTCATTAATTGAATTTGCGAATACTCGTTCGTAAGCATTTACTGAGGGAGAGTAGCCTACAGCGAGTTGTTTTTTTTTTTTTGTTCTGGGGGGATTTGAACATCCATATCTCCCACCGATACGCCACTGCGTTAAATTTTGTTTCAGAAAAAGCTATTTAAATTTCTGCGAAAAAACAATGGTTACTTTTCGAGTAACAAAAACAAAATTTGCCTGCGTTTACCTACAGGGTGCGTTTACGAAGCGAACACCCGGTATATTGCTCCATCGGCGTAATTCTAGTTGCAAAATCATCGTAAAATTCACCAAAAACAGAACGTTTATAGGTCATGAATCACGAATAAAACTGAATAGAATGAGAACAAGTTGACATAGCGATCTCAGAAGTGTTTTGTCAGCACGACGTCTCATTCTTCCTCCACGTGTTGCAAAATTCCACCGCCGCTACAAGCGCTACGTAATTAAAATCGTACGCTGATTAGTGATTCATCAACTCGATTGCACATTCAAGTACACAGACCTCAAAATTGACTGAATTACTCATTTATAGGCTCGACACCAATCGATGGTCAGGCAAAATAGATCGACAACAATGGCACAGGTAGATAGGTATACCTACCTAGATACGTGATTACAGCATATTCTCTTTTCATTCGTTCTCCACTTCTTCTCCTATATATATATATATATATATATAAAATTGAGCGTATGACACGTCTCCATTTACATTATTACCGAACTAATAACAATCGTCAAAAACCGATACAAATCGTTCGACGACAATAATCTCGTCTTTGGCTGTAATATATGCTGCGTGTGTTACGTCACCAGCAACACGATGAATAATCGAAAAATGGACAATTATGCAATTTCTATTGTTTAACACGCAGACATAAACAATATGGAGCACAAAAATACCCGGATGGCATTTTCAGCGAATACCTATACAGTTTATGGCTACGCGTGAAACTGTCGCAGCCATATAGTGGTCTGCCACGTCGAAACTAATAAAACAATATATCCTGCGTATATGAAGGATGAAGTGATCATCGGAAGTCGCACAAGGATTTTGATTTTGAAACCAAAACTTACGTTCGGTATCTACCTGGTAGTAATTTTGGACGCGAAAGCTGCAAACGTGACAAGGTTATCGTCAAATAGTAACGTAAGCCACAGTACCTACGTATCTAAAGGAGCATCTTGGCTTCGTAACAATATGGCGATCGACCTTAAACCGACACTCCTATGGGGAAGTATTATTACATATAATTCGCATAGACTTGTTTTCTGCGGGGAAATGCTCGAATCGATTTTTGAGAATTTTTTCACCTTCAATATAATTATTAGAATTCACGTCGCACCGTTGTACTCGATCTTGACCTTTGCACGCATAGGTAGACCCCGACTCTGTTTTCTCGCTGGTGATTTGACATTGTTACGAGGTATTCGTTAAAACTATACGGATTCATAATTTATTTATTTTTACGGGCGCAGAAAGGAGCTGCTTCCATTTCTGGCGCATATTTTGTCGAAGCTGCGACACGAAATAACTATTTCATGGTTTTTTGGAGACGATCTAAAAAAGCAGCGAGAGAAAAGAATCGTTCGCATACCTATATGTATATTCATCCAACTTTTAGATGGTTTTTGTAAATTTTATGCGCAAATTTCACGGAACAAACGTTAATAAATAATCTATACCTACATTTTTCGATACTTTTCTCGTAAAAATTAGGTACTTATTTTTTGACTGGTAACTTTTTTTTTTTTTTTTTTTTTTTTAAATCTATGTAAAGTTTAATACAAAAAAGTTGAATAATCAGTAAGTAGCCCAAATTCACCAAAAATTTGTGTATTCGTTTTATTTAGCGTAGGTTCATTGAAGAACTGATTCGTTTCTTGAAAGAACTATATAGCTAATTGCTGTCTAATTTTTCCCTCGAATCTTTTTCTTTGATCTTGTAGGATTAAAAGGCAAAAAGGTTGCTTTTTTGGGCACCATTCTGTTTGTTAATTTCTGCGTATCGAAAAGGAAGTTTGTTTTTGCGAAGTCTGAAGTATGTTTCGTTGGTAAATAATCATAATTTTTACATTAAAAATAAGTTGGAAAAGTGGCAGTAGTTTTCAACTAGGAAGCTATATACGTAGCTGATGAGAACCGTACCAGATTTAATATGCACCTACGAATAGGAGACAATTATAAGTATCTGACTAATGGGAAAATGAATTACAACTGGCTAGGAGTGACTTCACTTGTGCAAAAGTAACGGACAAAAGCAAATAAGATGGAATGTTTTAGGCATAGACGCAAATGGGGTTTCACATTCGGAGAGGGGGAAAAATAATTTGATAACATTGATTTTTTTACTCGTCACTTTTGATATTTGGGAAATTTGACGTTTTTGGAACCTTCTGTCCCGTATTTATTGCAAAAATTTCTCAAATTTCATAGGTGACAAGCCAGAAAGAAAACAAGTGCAAAAAACTTTTTGGTGGTCCAGGCCACCTTTGCACACCAGATATTTGAGCCTATGGTTTCAGTACCACATAGACAAAACGCGTAATATCTAAATGGTCATAATTTTGGATATGGAGCTCCCATTCCTGGCGTAATGAAGTCAGATTCTTTTGCCCTGTTTCAATTATTAAGTAACCTTAAATTCTAAAAATTAAATTTTATGGAACCAAGTAAATGTACCAACGATTATTTTTGGTGATCTTCGGGGAAATGTGTCTTTGAAATTGTAAAAAATATGTGATATCCGAACCGGGGTGGCTTCATTTATGAGGAATTCACACAGATTGGAATCACAATATGTTTTGGAAGGCCAAAAATCCGAACAAAATTTGGTAAAACAAAAAATTTATTTATTTCATTGGAACTGTTTCCAGTTTCTCTTTAATTAGCTGCCAAGGATATTGTCATGTCTTCACGTTTTTATCACCTCTCGAACAGTTATTCTTGATATAAGTGCAAAGAGTAGGTGGTTTGAATACGAGGGTAAATTACATGAGTATTCAATCACTTACTTAGCCCGTGTCAGAAACTATTTTTTGTAACAGCCCCCTTGTCCCCCAAAAAATGGCGATGAATTTTTTTGTTTTACAGATCCATACAATAATTAATAATAAGGTATTTTTTATACCAAAAAATTTTTTTTGAATTTTTCGTAGTTTGCTTGTTTTTAGAATGTTTTTGAAAAATACCGTATTTAGTTTCCAGCGATAAATAATGAAAACTGAGAAAGTAGCCAACCCATGCGAAAAATTAATCAGTCCGTGCGAAAAATTCGTCGGGATGTGTGAAAAATTCAAGTTGCAAGTGCGCATGTGCAAAAGCGATAATTTCTTGACTACGTATCGAAATTCGTAACTTTTCATCAAGGCGTGTAAAAAAACGTACTTTTGAAAAGGGTGTTGCAAAAAATATTGTATTATAAATGATCAACGGCCGCAAGTCGAAAATTTTTTGGATGACTAAATTTCAAGAAAAATTGTTTTGCAAGTCAATAAACTCTACAAAATCAAAAATTTTTTAATTTTTTGTCGAATTTCAAATTTTTTGGTAATTAATAGCTTTCTTTGTGTTCCCCTATGGCTACGGCTCTTCTGATCTAAATTCGCTCTACACAGAACTCTAAAACTAGTTGGTATATTCAAAATTTTACATTTTAAAATGGCTTCGAATTTTTCTTCTCATACAAATGACGCTAGTAACATCATTCTTCAATCCCTAACACAAATGGATGAAAGATCGTCATCCTTAAGTCCTCAATTAGGTACGTTTTTCCATCCGCTGCAAGTACATTTATAAAATTATCTTGTAACATAAAGAATATAATTCCACCTTCACCTTCAAAATAAATGAATTTTCAAAAAAGATACAGATTCATTATCTCCGTCTTTCTTTATAAATGAAAACCATTTCGTCATTTTTTCCGTTAAGACCTCGTTTCTATAAGCACATTTAATCCACTAGAGGCATCGTTCAGCCTTCTTATCAAATATTTCCTCGTATTTTGAAAAAAATTCGTCAACACCATCCCTTTGGGCACCATCTGTGTTGCACCCACCTTGTTTAGCACTAATAGATGCTTTACTACCTACTTTAAAAGCTTTGTGCACAAATACAAAGAAAAAAAAATATATATATATGCCACAATGTTTACTTTTATATGATAGCAAAAAATGAATTAATATTCGAAACACTTACCTCTAGAAAAACCAAAACATGACGAATACATTTTTCTTACCTAACCTTGGTACTGGTTGCCTTTTTTTTTTCTCCTCGTCACTATTCCTCTTCTCGTCAAGCTACCACATATTCGTGATTCGATTGCAAATTTTTTACTTTTGCAACAAAAAAAGAAAATGAAAAAGAGGGAGAGTGAGAGAGAGAACCATTAAATCAACGTTAAAATTTGGTTGTATTACGTAAATTACGAAAAAATTCCCTTTACTTTATGAAGACAATAGGTACTTATTTTTCATTAAATTCAACGTCGTTTCAACCCCCTCTTCCTTTCATTATGATTGGATGAAATTTGCTGATCGAATTTTACCAAAGTGCAAACATCAAATTTATATTGAAATTATAAAGGTAAAAGAAAAATTTAATTTCTATAGTAGGTACCACGTATATAAATTAGAAAGAGGTCGATATTCTATTATATAGTTGTGCTGAAAAAACAGCAAATTTTTTTTTTTTTTCACTTTCAAATACGACAACCAACGCTTAAGGTCGGTCAGCGTGGAACGTCATAAAAAACGAAAACAAACAATAGGGCTAAGGTGTGGTGGCAGTATTCAAAGATGGAAAAATATCAAAAGAAAAGTAGAAAAAAAAAAGATTCGAATACCTTACTATGGCAAACTTATACCCTCCACAGGGTTGCTGGCTGCTTTATAACCCTCGGAAATTTTATTTCTAGAATACGAGGTCATGGTACGTACACACGGACAGAAGAAATTTTTCGTTTTTTCACTATACTTTAATTCCTACATTTAATCGGATTTAAGGGTTGTCAGAGAGATATAACTTTGGCCGGTGACTAACTCGAATCGTTTGTTTTCTTCCTTTTTGCCGTTTCTTTGGCAGGGTTTTTTTTTTTTTTCTTCTGGCTGTATAAACGTTTTGAGGAATTTTCTGCTTAAATTTTTATTTTATTTTATTTTATTTATTTATTCTATTTTTTGTTGGTTGATTGGTTGAACGTTGTGTGCGAGTATAATTATAGGTTGGATCTTAAAATTGGGGTTGATTTAGTCGAGTGTTGGCGGGTGAAAAGTGACGAGGGTATTGATATTTATAGTAGACTTATATACGATAAAAATAAAATTTTGAGTTTATGGTTAATTATAAATTCGGTGGTAGGCTACGTTTATCTCGCAGCAGCACGTGGTGAACGAGCGAATGAAGAGTAGCTGTACCTGCAGTGTGTATGTAGGGTATGTGCAGTAGACCGTGCTAAAAATGACTGTGTGCGTGCTAAAAAGATAGCTTTTATCGATAACGTGCGGGGGAGTGCGTGATGACGTTTAAAGGATGAGTGAATGGAAAAGGGCGAACGGATTTGTGCGGAAAAGGCTATCAATCATTCGATTTGTCACTTTGTTACTTTGGTGTTTTGCTTATTTCAACGTATTCGAAATATAACCTAGGACACAGAGGAAAACCTTCGTTTGGGTAACTTATTACTCATCCTCGTCCTTGTAATAATCTAGTCGAGGTTGTTTTAAATTATTTTGTCAATTTTCATTGGTGTGACAGCGCTGTCAGGATTATAGTAGTACGCACGCACATTCTTCATAGGTGTAAAACGAATATGTTCGTCATTATATTATATTAACGTACATATTTAGCTACACGAAAAAACGTATTTTATTCTGTACACTAAACTTGTCTCTTTTAAATTGTACAGTTACATGGTGAAAGTACCTTACTTCTTGCCAGTACTCACAGCACATTTTTAACAGGATATTCAGTGACCTCAATGTACTGGTCCCTCGAATATTTTTAAATAAATAAATCCCTTTAATCAGCAAATCCCTACTTC
Source organism: Ericerus pela (assembly GCA_011428145.1). Classification (NCBI taxonomy): domain Eukaryota; kingdom Metazoa; phylum Arthropoda; class Insecta; order Hemiptera; family Coccidae; genus Ericerus; species Ericerus pela. Next base: position 2,223,342 of record WOFM01000552.1, read on the forward strand.
GTACCTAATACCTGTAAAATCGTATATCCTGACAGGGTATATAAACTCTTGTTTATACTAAATTAATCGAACTGTAATATACATTCTCTCAGTCTTAGCATTGTCATTTTATCAAGTTGTCTTGAACATTGTTTTGTTGTATGAACAAATTATTGTTTTAATAGATTGTTAAATCTTACTGTGTATTTGAATTTTATTTAAAGACTCTCTTGACACTAAGGTCAACAATAGTTGTATATAATAAACTTATTAACTTAAATTAATACTCGAGTAATAATAATATTCCTTCAAATATTGTTTTACTTGAAGGAAGTGTAACCCTACCAAAAGAGGTTAATTTCCAGTTCTTAACAACCCTTTTGACTGTTGTCATAGGACTCAAAATGGGAAAATTATTTAATTTTTATTGAACCTAGATGTGGAATAAGAAATTATTTAATACAAAAGTGTAGGCACCTATTTATGAATAAGTACCAGGGGGTAGCCAGGATTTCTTCGAGGAAGGAAACTATTTGATGAACTTTTTTTTTTGTTGTTACTTAAAGTGTCATTTATTACAAAAATTTTTCAAAAATTACAAACAAAAAAATAAATAAAAATTAGGTCATGAGCGACAATCGTCACTTTGCCTCCCTTGGCTATGCCCTTGATCAGTATATATGCTTCTTACCAACACTAACTTAAATTTAAAAAATTATATGGAGGGGAGAGCGAGCCACCACAAAAATATTATTGGAATGGTGCGCCTTCATAAAAATCCCAAGTTGAAAGGTGCGAACTCTGAATTGAGAGTAAAAGGATACAATTAAAAACAATTGAAATCATGGAGTACCTTAGATTTGGTCACAACAGATTTTAGAGATAAAGATGAAATTCATGTCATATTAGTTTGGCCAGTTTCATTATTTATTTTAATCTCATTGGGATTGAAAAATACAAATTACTTTTTTCTTTTTCTCATTAATACTTAAAAGTAATAGTGCATGTAAGGTAAACTCTGCGGAGATATTATGGGGATTCTTAACAGGTACATTTCAAAACTAATTTGCTGTTCCCAACCAATAAAATTCACATGAGACTGTAAAAATTTTTGATGAACTCTGGAGTCAGATAGAATTCCAAGACAACTACCCCTTTTTGCATAGAACAGACTGAAAGAAGACTTTAATAGGCTACTTATAGGTACATATGTACCTCGTATGAAGAGAGAGTACTCCTTGCAATGTACTTAAAAAAGAACTAATTTAATCCCTTAGGAATCGTTCAGTAGCGATCACTCTGATTCTATCGATAAAATGTGGAGGTGAAGAGAACCTCCGCAAATTTGGCAACACCGCATCAAAAATATCAATCTTGTGGATTCCATTTAATAAAAACTTTCCATGATTGGGCCGGTGAAGGTAATATTCTTCATGCTAATTGATATCTGTTTACCAAGAACGTATATAAGTGGAGGTTCTGGAGGTTTGAACCCCCTAGCTCCGAAAAAAAATCTTGACCTAAAAAAGTGTGTATTTTTTGGTGGAAATGGTATTGTTGTGGGGGTTGGAAGTCGGAAGGGAAGTTGATGAAGATGTGGACCCCATCTTATAATCAAGCTATATACCAAGGGTTGAGCAGCCGTATAAAGAGCTTAGGCTTCGGCTGAAACTTACAACTTTGAGAAATAAAACGTCAGCTTCGCTTTTCGGTTTTTTGACGTTTGGCTTCCGGCTTCAGGTTAATAAAAATGGAACTTTCGGCTTTGGTTTTTCATCAGAATTTTGAATTTTCTCATTTTTTTCTCCAAAAGAAAATAAAAAAGCAAATTGTGTCGGTTTTCATGGCAGCATTGGCGTAGTAAAGTTTGAAACGCCCATAAGCAAACATAACCTTGACACTCCAAGTAGCTACAAATATTTTTATTTTTGTTTTCCCCGCAATTCGTTTGCTAATGAATTTTTTAACTCGAAAATTTTACACCTCTCTCGGGCAGGCACCTTGGAGCAGCTGCTCCACTCGCTACGCTACTGTTTGGTAGAAATTATATACTTTCACTGAGCCTAGAGTGCGTATAGAACAATAACTCTTGATCTAAAATGTTGACAACAGCTCAAATTATAAATAAGGTCCAAAGGTTTTCAAAAAAATTGCATAATTTTGTGAAATGGAGTCCTAAGCTGAAAACAAGATCTCGTAAATGGTACTAGAAGCTTTAAAATATTGTTTTACAACAATTATCATGAAATTATGAATTCGATACATGACATAGTTGCGATATTATTGCAGCACGCCACGACTGTGTTTAAAATTACGTGAGATTTTAGAAAATATGTTTCCATTGTGTGCAGTCAAAAAGGGATGGAAAGATAGAAATTACGACAATTAAAATTTGAATCTTCATGAGAAGGACTATATTGGAGAGTCACAAAAAAAGTTCAATAAAAAAATTACAAGAAAAATTGACCTTGTGGCTTTTCCAACCATATCTATAGTATATTGTCGATAACAAAATTTTAAAAGTGAAGTTATGTTGGCGATGCGGGACGTGGGTAACCAGCTGAGGCGTTTGGAAGTTACGACTACATGAAAATCCTGATACGTTAGAATGAAGATGTAGCATATTTAATCATACGTTTCATAGATTCAATCGGGATCATTTGCTGTGAGAATGGTTCTCGACAAATTTAGCTGAAAACCTGCTAAAAGTAGAACACAAGTTGGCTATCAAATGTGTAATTTAAGAATCTATATCACCGTTTACGAAAAAGTAGGTAACATCTTACGCAGTAGGCATGGTGCGAAAAGAAACGATAATTTTTCCATTTAAATTCTGGCAAACCGAGATAATTTTTCTGTGCCAACAAGTAGGCATATTCTCGACAGAAATGATAATTGTGTTGTTCAGCCCGCTTAAGAAAATGGACTACGTGAACTACATATGAATGATGAAAAAAAATTATTTTATTCGCAAAAATACACTTCTGTAGGCCAGCTGCTTTCGAAATAAAAGAAAATAACATTTTCGCGACGCCTAGAACGTATTTTTGCGTCGACTAAAAGCACTTTTTTTTTTTTTTTTTGGATATTCTTTTCACGTTGACTTTTACTCCACCACCAATCTCTTGACCCAGTTTCATCGAAAACATAATACGAAATTTCGTTACAACTTAAGTTAGGC
>WOFM01000055.1:0-130992 GCA_011428145.1 Ericerus pela
CCAAAATCAGCAATTTTCAAATTTCCACTATATGATATACGAATAGTTTGAAGCATAAAATCCCAAGTAGATGATTTGATAACTATATAAAAAATCAAAACCAGTCAACAACTGTCTAAAAAAATTCTGAGAATACTGATGTGAGGCGTACAGAACGAGGATCGAAAGAACTTGAGACTTGTGGTAATATTGAGGTTTATTGCACGAATGAAAAATACATTATTAACAGAATACGAAATGGCGAAGCAACAGCAATGTACGATCGAAAGTAGTAGGGGAAAGCACTTCGTGGTGAGAGTGTACGTATGACATATATATACAGTGATCGCAATGATGATGATGAAGAATGAGTGAAGGTGGGATTTCCGTTACAACACCCCCCTGAAATTTTATCGAATGAGTTCTTCATCATGTTCGACGCTGAAAGTAAAATTATTATTGTTTATATAAAAATGTTAATATTAAAAATGACATATACGTAATAAAATATTTTCTAAAAAAAATGTTGACATCGTATTAATTTAAATATTTTGGTAACTCTATGTTTCTAAAAAAAATTTTGGTTTGCTGTGCTTCGAGAATAATAATTCAAAATAAATAAATAAATAAATAAATAAATAAAATAAATGGTAAAATACATGCAATAGTAGGTTAATATGTGATGCTGAATAATATATGGCATCGAATAAAAAAATATTAATAATTATAAAAATGTATAAAAAAATAAAAATGGTAACATGCAAAAAAAAAAAAAAAATTTTTTCCGTATATATTGATGACTAATATAAAATATATTCGGAAGTGTGCTCTGAAAATATTCTCGAACATTTACGTCTATATAAGAATTGAAGAAAGGAAAAAAAATAATCACGATTAAATAAATTGACAAAGGTTTATGAGGCACACGATCGGTTATCAGAAACGTTACGTTTTACAGGTATTATCTGTTGTACATGACATGAAAAGATTATAGAATAATATTCATCGCATCGCTTCTTTATCTTTCGAGTACATCATTGTGTTTGAACTGGCGCTTACAACATTTTATATGATAGAGGAACGTTTTCGACTTATCTTAATTTGCGGTCATGTAATGGGTTTAATCTCTATTGTGTTTATTGTCGTAGAATTGCCTTTCATTACTTCGTGTGGGAATATTACGTGTATTTCTCTCACGGTTGTTGAAAAATGTACAGAATTTTTATTATTCGAAATGTAGGGTTTCTACTTGCTTGATTTTCTTGCTTTTTTCTTTGTTAATATTTTCGAGATTCGAAGCATTTATCTATTGCAAGTATTTTCTGGTAAATGGTATTGTTGAGTACTAATTTTGCATTAAATTGAAGGTTATATTTAAGCACTTATTTTCATGTTACGACTTATATTTTGGACTTGGGACGACTTTTATATTATGATGATGAATTCTGAAATATATTATGACTTTGGAATAAACGAATTATTTTTATATTATATTATGTGTAAATATTCGTTTCGTTTAATATTTTGACAACAATATTTTCGAATTTTGATCGATCTAGTGATTTTGTCAAAATGTCTGCTAACTGATTTTCGGAGCTTACAGTTCTAAAGAATATTATTTTTTCTTCAAATGCCTCTAAAATTGAGTAGCATTTGATCATTAGGGCTCTCGATTTTTTCTGACTACACCCTGAACATATTTTTTGCGTTGAAATGTTATCTTCCATTATATCTACGCTTAATTTCTCACCTAAAATTTCATAATTCATATTTTGTGTGACTTTTATAGTATCTAGTGCATCATAAACTGCGATTATTTCCGCTGCCGTGCTAGATGATGCATGAATAGTTTGTTTAGCACAGTTCCATTCTACTAAATCCCCATAAGAAAATATCATAAATCCTGTTATGGATTTTCCCTTTCCTAAATTATTTATGTCTATATTGTTTTCATCTACTTGGGGTGCATACGAGGCATCAATATAGGCCTGTATACCATCCCCTTCTGATTTATATATTATATTGTAATTTTTCGTATTATTAATATATTTGAAAATTCTCTTTGCATAATTTTTTAATGTATTGTTAGAGTTATTTTGGAATCGGGATAGAAAATTTACCGGGAATAAAATGTCCGGTCTTGTAAGTCTCGCTAAGTATAGCAATCCACCTATCATTGACCTATATTCGGTGTCATCTATACCACCTTCAATTTTATCCAATTTTAATCCCGTTTCCATCGGAGTGTTCGTATTTTTCAACTCCGAAATTCCAAATTTTTTCAGCATTTTTTCTATGTGTTTGTATTGGGAGAGTATTATTGTGTTTTGTTCTATATTTCTATTTATTTCTAGTCCCACAAAAAATTTTGGGTTATTTATGATGGTGATCGTAAAATCTTTCTGTAGCTCCTCATTTATTTTTGTAATTGATGACTGCAGGTTCGATGCGATCAATATGTCATCTACGTAGGTTAGAAAATATATTTTTTCATTATTATTAATTAGTGTATATAAACATCTATCGCTCTTAGTTTTAATAAAGCCCATTTCCCTTATTTTTGCGTCCAACAGGTCATACCACGACTTACTAGATGTTTTTAATCCATATATAGATTTTTTTAATTCTAAAACCTGATTTGTGTTGATATTCACACCTTCAGGTTTTCGTACAAATATAGGTTTAATAATTGGTGAATTTAGGTACGCAGTTTTTACATCGTACTGTACCATAATTAATTTTTCTTTATTTATTATAGATAGCAATGATCTTATTGTCCCTATTGATGCTACGGGGCCATGGGTTTCCGTAATATTATATTCGGTTCTATCCTTAAAACCTCTTGCTACAAGCCTTGCCTTGGGTTTTGGATTCCCAAATTCATCAAATTTAATTGTGAATATCCATCTTGTATCTATTAGTTTTTGGGGATCATAGTCGACTATTTCCCACACATTCATATCATCGAGAGAATTAAATTCGTCATTTATTGCTCTGATCCAATCATCTCTAAAAGGGTTTGATTCTATATCAAAATAATTTCTAGGTATATTATCTTCTATATATATTTTATTGTATCTTATATTTATATTCATGATTACAGGATTAATTATTCCCAAATCGTATTCGTAATCTGATGATTTTATTACTAATGGTTTATTATTTATGAGTAATGATTTTATGTTCTGGGTTTCATCCACTTTAACATCACATGAAATATATGATTTTGTGTTGTAGGGGTCTTTAAGACAATATCCCGTATTTGTATAACCCATCATTATATTTTTTTCGGCTCTATGAGCTAGCTTTGGGTCAATTTTATTTTTAGATTTTGCTTTGGCTTTGGTGGCATTTTGCTTTCTGACTTCTACAGGAATATGTCTGTAGGTCAATGCTCCAAAAACTTTTAAATTTTTAAGGTTTGGTTTTATCCCATAGAATAGTTCGTAGGGTGTTTTATATCCTTCGTTTGCCTTTGTGGGGGATCTATTAATTAGATAGGCCGCTGTTACCACAGCATAAGACCAATACTTTATGTCCAGGTTGGCATCAATTAGCATGGCCCGTACTCTCCTCATTAAAGTTTGATTTTGCCTTTCGGCAACACCATTCAATTCCGGAGAATATGGTACCACATAATCCATCGTTATGCCAGCTTCCTTGCAATAATTTAGTATTTTTATATCAGTATATTCTTTGGCGTTATCACACCTAATAGTCCCTATGGGGTACTCTGGGAATTTATTTTTCATGGATAATATAATATTCTTAAATTCATTCGTTACCTGACTTTTGCTAACAATGGGCATCACGAACGTATACTTCGAGAAATGATCTATAAATGTTAGGATATATTTTTGATTTGCTACTGAAGGAGTAAATGGACCCATAATATCTGAGGATGTTACTTCTAGTTTTCGAGTAGGTTTATTTCTAACACTATTATGACCCAATCTCGAATTATTAGCAATGCAACATATTTGGCAATTTAAGAAATCCTCATCCCTAAAATTTATGTTATCTGGAATGCCTACTGCCAAATTTTTAAGTTTTTGTAAATATCTGGCATTCAAATGCCCTAATCTCCTATGTATAATTAATTTTTTATTAATATTATTATTTATTTGTGGATTTTGAGGTATTTCCTCAATTTCATTATTATCTTCTTTTATTTCATCTTTCTCACCCCCCTCAGATGATTCTTCATTATCGTCATCTTCTTGAATTTCTAATTCCACAGTGAAATCATCCCATTCATCATCTATATTTTGAGTGACGGGTGCACATATTATGTTATTATCATTATTATTCATATTATTATTATAGTTTTTATTTTTATTTTCGATATTATAATATACATAAAATATTCCCTCTTCTTTTTTTGCTGTTATTATTATTTCAGCATTTTCAATAAAATATATGTTAGCTATATCCTTTTGTTGATCTATATTGATCATACCAGTGTTCGTAATTTTTATGGCTGAGATGATATCTAAATTTAGATCCGGCACATAATGAACGTCTTTTAACTCTATCAATGATTGAATCTTACTGGAATTCTCGACTTTGATCACCATTCTTCCCGTATGGGTAGCATATAAAAAAGTATTTTTTCCTGCACATTGCAATTTTATTGGAGTCACGAATTTTTTAACATCGACTAATTTATCTAAGTCAGATGTTAAATGCACTTCTGCAGCTCCATCCAAAATTGCTTTATGATTTAATATATCATAATTTTCATTTTTATTATTATTATTATTTATTAGCTCGTTCATTAACCATTCATTATTATTTCCATTAAATTTTTTTACCATACAGGACATTTTCACCTGTTGATCCGAATTCTCTTTTTTATTAGAGTTCGGTTGGCTTGTATTAGTTTTAGGGGGATATGTTCCCTGACTATTATTAAAATTATTATTGTTATTATTTTCTTGTGAACCATTACCATTACAATTTTGCGCTATATGGCCAAATTGCCCACATTTGTAACATTTTGGATTATTATTTTGATTACCATTCCTATTATTGCCTCTATAATTATTACCTCTATAATTGTTTCCTCTATAATTTGAGTTACCTCTGTAACCATTTCCTCTGTAATTGCCATTACCGGTATTGCCATTACTATTCGAACTATTATTCTGATTTGGTTCATTATTGACACCATTACCATTGTTATTGAAATTGCCATTATTGTTAAAATTGTTTCGATTACTATTAGTGTAACCATTACGACCATTTCCGTTTCCTCTATAATTATTTCTATTTCTATAATTGTTATATCTTCCCCTGTAATTTTTCCTATTATAGTTATTATTATTTTTATAATTATTATTAACTTGACTATTATTACTATTTTGTTTCTTTAGAGTTTGATCTCTGAATTTTTGATCAGAGTCCTCCTTTAATATTCTTTTAAAATTGTCTAAGTTTTTCTCGTTTAAGGGTAAATTTTCATACTGGATTTTCGCAATTGCCTGTTCGTAACATAAGGCTAATTGTAGATTTTCTAATTCCTCTGATTCGGTTACTTCTTTACCACTATCTCTCACGTCGGTTACTAATTCATCCCATTTCTTTAAGAAACCTTTCATATTTCCTCCTGGTTGAAATCTAAATTCAGTCCATTTTGCTTTTGCCATATTTGCAGTGACAGAAGTTTTTGTGCTGTAAATATTATCTAATTTTTTTAGCATAAGAATTGCTGTATTGCAATCTCGTATTTGTTTTGTTATTTCATTAGATACTCTTTCTAAAACAAACGCTTTGGCGTTATCCTGCATTTTACAGTAATTTATCATATTTCTATCTGGCCGAAAATTTAAATCATCAATATTGTTTATATATGGCTGTAAAAATTCGTGTTCCCCAAAAATATCATAGTATCCTGCACCTCGGATAGCAGATATGATCATTCTACGCCAATCTAAATAGTATTTCCCATTAAAAACTTTTCCAAGTGGGGCTTGTATGGGTTTAATTTCGTTTGGGGATGCCATTTCTTCTTCTATTTTTTCAAAACCTAACAAATTATTTTCCTTGTTACAAATAGGTGCGAATTTTTTATTTTCGATTGATTCTTTTTCTAATTTTTTTATTAAACTTTTCTCTTCACGATTTTCTATTTTATCCAGTTTTTTTAATTTATTCAATTAGAAAAATCTATTCATGAATTTTTCTTTTGATTTTTCTGAACTATAAATTCTATTTGAGAAATAGTTTACTGAGGATTCTACAATTTTTATATATTTTAGGCTACTAATATTTTCTATTCTTCCTGAAATATCTACTACAAAGGACTCTAATATTATTTGCCCTGTGAAATATGTGACGTAGGGTAAATCGTAAGTTTCTATTTTTATATCGATAACTTTTTCACCTTCAAATTTATTAATTAATTCTTTCAATTCTTCTTCTTTAATATTATATTCACCCAATTTTCCTTCGCACAGACTAATTATTGGGGGCATAAAAATTTAATTATTATTCTACCTAGTTCAAATACACAATTATGTACCACGAAAAATAACCAACTTCAATAAATATTACCTTTACAAAAATAAAATATTTTACTTTACTTCATCTGTTGCGCTGACGAATAATCCCAGTTTTCTGTTCTTTGCTGTTGACCGTTGTACTGGCTGCTTAAATTTTGATGTGAGGCGCATAGAACGAGGATCGAAAGAACTTGAGACTTGTGTTGAATTTGAGGTTTATTGCACGAATGAAAAATACATTATAAAACGAAATATGAAATGGCGAAGCAACAGCAATGTACGATCGAAAGTAGTAGGGGGAAAGCACTTCGCGACGAGAGTGTACGTATGACATATATATAGTGATCGTGATGATGATGATGAAGAATGAGTGAAGGTGGGATTTCCGTTACAACACCCCCCTGAAATTTTATCGAATGAGTTCTTCATCATGTTCGACGCTGAAAGTAAAATTATTATTGTTTATATAAAAATGTTAATATTAAAAATGACATATACATAATAAAATGTTTTCTAAAAAAATGTTGATATCGTATTAATTTAAATATTATGGTAACTCTATGTTTCTAAAAAAATTTTGGTTTGCTGTGCTTCGAGAATAATAATTCAAAATAAATAAATAAATAAATAGTAAAATACATGCAATAGTAGGTTAATATGTGATGCTGAATAATATATGGCATCGAATAAAAAATATTAATAATTATAAAAATGTATATAAAAAAAAATAAAAATGGTAACATGCAAAAAGTTTTTTCGTATATATTGATGACTAATATAAAATATATTCGGAAGTGTGCTCTGAAAATATTCTCGAACATTTACGTCTATATAAGAATTGAAGAAAGAAAAAAAATAATCACGATTAAATAAATTGACAAAGGTTTATGAGGCACACGATCGGTTATCAGAAACGTTACGTTTTACAGGTTTTATCTGTTGTACATGACATGAAAAAGGTTGTAGAATAATATCCATTGCATCGCTTCTTTATCTTTCGAGTATGCTATTGTATTTGAACTGGCGCTTACGAGGTTTTGTATGATAAAGGAACGTTTTCGACTTATCTTAATTTGCGGTCATGTAATGAGTTTAATCTTTATTGTATTTATTGTTGGAAAATTTCTTTTCATTACTTCGTGTGGGAATATTACGTGTATTTCTCTCACGGTTGTTCAAAAGTGTATAGGGTTTTTATTATCCGAATTGTAGGGTTTTTTCTTGCTTTTTTCTTTGTTAATATTTTTGAGAGTTGTAGCATTTATCTATTGCAAGTATTTTCTGGTAAATGGTATTGTTGAGTGCATTTTTGCAGTAAATTGAAGGTTAAATTTTAAGCATTTATTTTCATGTTACGACTTATATTTTGGACTTTGGACGACTTGTACTTTATGATGATGAATTTCGAAATATATTATGACTTTGAAATAAACGAATTATTATTTTTATATTATATTATGCATAAATGTTCGTTTCATTTAATATTTTGACTACGATATTTTCGAATTTTGAACGATCTAGCGATTTTGTCAAAATATCCGCCAATTGATTCTCCGAACTGACAGTTCTAAAAAATATTATTTTTTCCTCAAATGCTTCCAGAATTGAATAACACTTGATCATCAAGGCCCTTGACTTTTTCTGACTGCCTCCAGAACATATTTTTTGTGTTGAAATATTGTCTTCCATTATATCTACACATAATTTTTCACCTATAATTTCGTAATTCATATGTTGTATTACTTTTATGGTATCTAATGCGTCATAAACCGCAATTATTTCGGCTGCTGTACTAGAGGATGCGTGAATGGTTTGTTTGCCACAATTCCATTCTACTAAATCTCCATAAGAAAATATCATAAAGCCAGTTATGGACTTTCCTTTTCCTAAATTATTTATATCAATGTTATGTTCATCGACTTGGGGTGCATATGAGGCATCGATATAGGCCTGTATACCATCCCCTTCCGATTTGTATATTATATTATAATTTTTTGTGGTATTAATATATCTGAAAATTCTTTTTATATAATTTTTCAGAGTATTGTTCGAATTATTTTGAAAGCGAGACAAAAAATTTACAGGAAACAATATATCTGGTCTTGTAAGTCTTGCTAAATACAGTAATCCACCTATCATTGATCTATATTCTGTGTCATCTAAACCATTTTCAATTTTATCTATTTTTAATCCCGTTTCCATTGGAGTATTCGTGTTTTTTAAGTCCGAAATTCCAAACTTCTTCAACATCTTATCTATATGCTTATATTGGGAAAGTGTTATTGTATTTTGTTCTATATTTCTATTTATTTCTAATCCTACGAAAAATCTTGGATTGTTAATTATGGTAATTGTGAAATCTTTTTGTAATTCCTCATTTATTTTTGTAATTGAGGACTGTAAGTTTGATGCAATTAAAATGTCATCTACATAGGTTATAAAATATATTTTTTCATCATCATTAATTATAGTGTACAGACATCTATCACATTTTGTTTTTGTAAAGCCCATATCCCTTACTTTTGTATCTAATAGATCGTACCACGATTTACTGGATGTTTTTAATCCATAAATAGACTTTTTTAATTCTAATACTTGATTGGTGTTGATATTTACACCTTCAGGTTTCCTGACAAAAATAGGTTTAATAATTGGTGAATTTAAGTACGCAGTTTTTACATCATACTGCACCATAATCAATTTTTCTTTATTTATTATAGATAGTAATGATCTAATTGTCCCTACTGATGCCACGGGTCCATGGGTCTCTGCAATATTGTACTCGGTTCTATCCTTAAAACCTCTTGCTACAAGTCTTGCCTTTGGTTTTGGATTTCCAAATTCATCAAATTTAATTGTGAAAATCCACCTTGTATCTATAAGTTTTTGGCGATCATAGTCGACTATTTCCACACATTCATATCATCGAGAGAATTAAACTCGTCATTTATTGCTTTAATCCAATCATCTCTAAACGGGTTTGATTCTATTTCAGAATAATTTTTTGGAATATTATCCTCTATATATATTTTATTATATCTAATATTTATGTTCATGACTACAGGGTTAGTTATCCCTAAATCATATTCGTAATCTGACGATTTTATGGTTAATGGTTTATTATTTATTAATAGTGATTTAATATTTTGAGTTTCGTCTACCTTAACATCACATGAAATATATGATTTTGTATTATATGGATCTTTAAGACAGTATCCCGTATTTGTATAACCCATCATTATACTTTTTTCAGCTCTATGTGCTAACTTCGGGTCAATTTTGTTTTTTTGTTTTGCTTTGGCTTTTGTGGCGTTTTGTTTTCTGACTTCCACAGGAATATGCCTGTACGTCAGTGCTCCAAAGACTTTAAGGTTTTTTAAATTTGGTTTTGTCCCATAAAATAATTCGTAGGGAGTTTTATATTCCTTATTTGCTTTTGTGGGGGATCTATTTATTAGATATGCCGCTGTTACTACAGCATAGGACCAATATTTTATGTCGAGGTTGGCATCTATTAGCATGGCCCGTACTCTCCTCATTAAAGTTTGATTTTGCCTTTCGGCAACACCATTCAATTCCGGAGAATATGGCACCACATAATCCATTGTTATGCCAACTTCATTACAATAGTTTAATATTTTAATATCAGTATATTCCTTGGCATTATCACACCTAATAGTCCCAATGGGGTACTCAGGAAATTTATTTTTCATAGATATTATAATATTCTTAAATTCATTTGTGACCTGACTTTTACTAACTATAGGCATGACAAACGTATATTTGGAGAAATGATCTATAAAAGTTAATATATATTTTTGATTTGCCACTGAGGGCGTAAACGGACCCATAATATCTGAGGATGTTATTTCCAATTTTCGAGTTGGTTTATTTCTAACACTATTATGTCCCAATCTCGAATTATTAGCAATGCAACATATTTGACAATTAGCAAAATCCTCATCCCTAAAATTTATATTTTCGGGAATGCCTACTGCTAGAGTTTTTAACTTTTGCAGATATCTAGCATTTAAGTGTCCAAGTCTCCTATGTATTATTATTTTTTTATTTATATTATTATTAATTTGTGTTTTTTGAGGTATTTCCTCAATTTCATTATTTTGTTCCATAATTTCTTCTTCTATACCCCCCTCAGGTGATTCATTATTAATATCATCATCCTGAATTTCTAATTCTACAGTAAAATCATCCCATTCATCATCTATATTCTGAGTAACTGGGGCACATATTATATTATTTTCATTATTCTCTATAGTGTTATTTTGATTTTTATTTTTATTTTCGATATTATAATATATATAAAAGATTCCTTCTTCTTTTTTTGCTGTTATGATTATTTCAGCATTTTCAATAAAGTATATGTTGGCTATATCCTTCTGTTGATCTATATTGATCATACCTGTGTTCGTAATTTTTATGGCTGAAATAATATCTAGATTTAAATCCGGCACATAATGAACATCATTTAACTCTATCAATGATTGAATTTTGTTAGAATTCTCGACTTTGATCACCATTCTCCCCGTATGAGTAGCATATAAAAAAGTATTTCTACCTGCACATTGTAATTTGATTGGAGTTACAAATTTTTTAACATCTACTAATTTATTTAAGTCAGACGTCAAATGCACCTCCGCAGCTCCATCTAATATTGCTCTGTGATTTAATATATCGTAATTTTTATTATTATTATGTTTATTATTATTGATCAATTCGTTCAACAACCATTCATTATTATTTCTGTTGAATCTTTTAATCATACAAGACATTTTCACCTGCTGTTCCGAATTGTCTTTTTTATTCGTATTTATTTGAGGTGTATTTGTTTTTGGGGGATAATTCCCTTGACTATTATTAGAACTATTATTATTATTATTTTCTATTTGATTATTATTTCCACAGTTTTGTGCTATATGACCTAACTGCCCACATCTATAACATTTCGGACTATTTTGGTAATAATTTCTATTATTACCTCTATAATTGTTGCCTCTATAATTATTACCTCTATAATTTGAGTTTCCTCTATAACCATTTCCTCTATAATTTCCATTACCATTATTCCCATTACTATTCGAATTACTATTTTGGTTTTGATTTGGTTCATTATTGATACCATTATTCCCATTATTATTAAAATTTCCATTATTACCATTAAAATTATTTCGATTACTATTTGTGTAACCATTTCGACCATTTCCGGTTCCTCTATAATTATTTCTACCTCTAAAATTATTATATCTTCCCCTGTAATTATTCCTGTTATAATTATTATTATTATTTCTATAATTATTATTGACTTGGTTATTATTACCATTCTGTTTTTTTAAAGTTTGATCCCTGAATTTCTGGTCAGAGTCTTCTCTTAATATTCTCTTAAAATTATCTAAATTTTTTTCATTTGAAGGCAAATTTTCGTATTGTATTTTTGCAATTGCTTGTTCGTAACATAAGGCTAATTGCAAATTTTCGAGTTCCTCTGATTCCGTGACCTCTTTACCACTATCTCTTACGTCAGTTACTAACTCATCCCATTTTTTTAGGAATCCCTTCATATTTCCTCCAGGCTGAAATCTAAATTCCATCCATTTCGCCTTTGCTATATTAGCAGTGACAGAAGTTTTCGTGCCATAAATATTATCTAATTTTTTTAACATAAGAATTGCTGTATTGCAATCTCGTATTTGCTTTGTTATGTCATTTGATACTCTTTCTAATATAAACGCCTTTGCATTATCCTGCATTTTGCAGTAATTTAACATGTTCTTATCTGGCCGAAAATTTAAATCATCAATATTATTTATATATGATTGTAAAAATTCGTGTTCCCCAAAGATGTCGTAATATCCTGCACCTCGAATTGCAGATATAATCATTCTACGCCAATCCAAATAATATTTCCCATTAAAAACTTTTCCCAGTGGGGCTTGGATGGGTTTAATTTCGTTTGGGGATGCCATTTCTTCTATTTTATCAAAACCTAATAAATTATTTTCTTTATTATAAACAGATGCGTATTTTTTATTTTCAATTTTTTCTTTTTCAATTCTATTTATTAAATTTTCTTTTTCGCTTCTTTCAACTTTATTTCCTTCTATATCTTCCAGTTTCTTTTTATTATTTATTAGTTAAAAAATCTATTCATAAACTTTTCCTTTGATTTTTTTGAACTATAGATTCTATTTGAAAAATAGTTTACTGAAGATTCTACAATTTTAATATATTTTAGGCTACTAATTTTTTCTATTCTTCCGGATATATCCACTACAAAGGACTCTAATACTATTTCTCCTGTGAAATATGTGACGTATGGTAAATCGTAAGTTTCAATTTTTATATCTATAACTCTTTCTCCTTCAAATTTATTAATTAATTCTTTTAGTTCTTCCTTTTCAATATTATATTCACCTAATTTTCCTTCGCACAAACTTATTATCGGGGGCATAAAAATTTAATTATTACTTAATTTTCTCTTTTCAGATTCAGTTCAAAAAATACAATTATGCAAACTCGAAAAATAACTAGCTTCAATAAATATTACCTTTACAAAAAAATGAAAAAATTATTCTACTTTACTTCCTTCTGTTGCGCTGACGAATAATCCAGTTTTCTGCAATTTGCTGTCTACCGTTGTACTACCTGCTTAAATTTGGTTTGGAGTTGGCCGAAAAATTTGGGTCCTCGATTTGTGGATCTGCGATGAGTCCTCGACGACGGGAGCAGGTTTCCTTGGGCTGTTCCTTCGATCTCTTTGGCGGTCCTTCTTGGTTTTAGCGTTCGATGACTTCCAGGTTCGGCCGTTATTAAGTCGGGAACTTCAGCTTCAGATTTATGATTTAATTTTGAATTTTTCAAAAAAATCAACAATAAATTAAATTTCGAGTTTGAATTTCTCGAGAAGAAAAAACAATTAATTCTTCATATATTACTCAACAGAAACATAGAAAGATTTTCGCGCAACAGTAAATAAAATCAAAAAAATTATTTCATTTGTTAAATTTTAAAGTCTCTCCTCATAGTTCTACCGCAGCGATGGCTACCATGATGTGAGGCGCATAGAACGAGGATCGAAAGAACTTGAGACTTGTGTTGAATTTGAGGTTTATTGCACGAATGAAAAATACATTATAAAACGAAATATGAAATGGCGAAGCAACAGCAATGTACGATCGAAAGTAGTAGGGGGAAAGCACTTCGCGACGAGAGTGTACGTATGACATATATATAGTGATCGTGATGATGATGATGAAGAATGAGTGAAGGTGGGATTTCCGTTACAACAAATTTTGTTTGGAGTTGTCCGAAAAGTTGGGTCCTCGATTTTGTGGATCTGCGATGAGTCCTCGACGACGGGAGCAGTTTTCCTTGGGCTGTTCACTCGATCTCTTTGGCGGTCCTTCTTGGTTTTAGCGTTCGATGACTTCCAGGTTCGGCCGTTATTAAGTCGGGAACTTCAGCTTCAAATTTACGATTTTATTTTTTGAATTTTCAAAAAATTAAAATTAATTAAATTTCGAGTTTAAATTTCTCGAGAAGAAAAAACAATTAATTCTTCATATATTACACGACAGAAAACATGAAAAGATTTTCGCGCAACAGTAAAATAAATTTAACAGATTATTTCATTTGTTTAAAATTTTTAAGTCTCTCCTCATAGTTCTACCGCAGCGATGGCTA
Source organism: Ericerus pela (assembly GCA_011428145.1). Classification (NCBI taxonomy): domain Eukaryota; kingdom Metazoa; phylum Arthropoda; class Insecta; order Hemiptera; family Coccidae; genus Ericerus; species Ericerus pela. The sequence continues at coordinate 14,181 of WOFM01000055.1, forward strand.
CCATGATGTGAGGCGTACAGAACGAGGATCGAAAGAACTTGAGACTTGTGGTAATATTGAGGTTTATTGCACGAATGAAAAATACATTATTAACAGAATACGAAATGGCGAAGCAACAGCAATGTACGATCGAAAGTAGTAGGGGAAAGCACTTCGTGGTGAGAGTGTACGTATGACATATATATACAGTGATCGCAATGATGATGATGAAGAATGAGTGAAGGTGGGATTTCCGTTACAACAAATACAAAAGCAGATCCATGAAAAATTATTTTAACAAGAAAATTTACGTTCGGGCTATATACTGGAATAAATTTTTCCAACTCAATTATGTGACACTTGTTTTATTTTTATTAGAGTTGAAAAAAAAGTAAAGAACTGAAACAAACGTAAACTACAAAAATTACGTTAACCAAGACATGCACCCACACAGACACAAATCAAATACACAGAAACATAACACACAAACACAAATCACATGACTGGTCCTAGAAACGAATTTACGGTGAGACAAGTTTTCTGAACGCCCTTCAGAGCTCATTATATATTATATCCTTCAAGGTTCTACTAAACAATAGACGAACTTAAAACATGACGTCATAACATGTAAACTTGCTGAAAAAGCTTCGTTCCGCGAGACGCTCGTTTTATAATAACATCCTCGAAGCTGATTAGGATTATTGATCAAAAATAACGATTAGTCTGGTAATTTGGAATCAAATAATCAAATTTTTAGTGACTTAATTTAAAAAAAAATGGATTTGGTGCAATTTCAATTGTAGTGAACCTTTTGCTTTGGCGAAGATGAAAACAAGGTTCAGCACCTACGACCTAATCTGCAGTGTCAAGGAACTGCAATGGTATAAGTCTTCCTATTCATTGTTGAACTAGTTTTAATTTGCATAATTTTTTTACTTGAATTATTTTGTTGTGTAGCTTGATTGGAATGCGAGTCAATCAGGTCTACGATATCGATTCGAAAACCTACCTAATCCGATTGCAACAAGGGGAGAAAAAAGCACCTTTACTCATTGAATCTGGCACAAGGATACATACAACATCGTTTGAATGGCCTAAAAATGTAGCACCTTCTGGCTTCAGCATGAAAGTAAGTTCATATTTTGTGAATTTACTATTTCCATCACATTCAAATGGATTTACTTGAGATCCATGTTTTAGTTACGTAAACATATTCGAAATAAACGATTAGAGAAGTTACATCAACTTGGTTTGGATAGAATCATCGATCTGCAATTTGGTGTTGGTGAAGCCGCATATCATGTCATTGTGGAACTCTACGATAGAGGAAATATCATCTTGACCGATTATTGTTACATTATACTCAATCTATTGAGACCTCATACTGAAGGTGACGATGTTAAGTGAGTAGGGTTTTGTAGCTCATGATTTCGTGACCACTTTCCTTGTAATCCCTTATAATTTTTTACAATCCGTAAATATTGAAGTGGCGCTTATTGTATTACTGTAATGTTTGAGAAATGATGCGAAAACTTTCCCATTTCGATAAATTTTTGAAGAAACGTTGAAGTGAATTCTGATGTATGTTGTATAAAAATTTGAACTAAATTCATCCCGAATTGACAACGATCAAATTATCGCAACTTGTTGAGTACTCATTGAATCAAAGCTTGATTGTTATCATTTGTTAAATAAGATTTTGTGATGCCATCATAGTTATTATATGATTTTAATTAACATGAAACATTTAGGATGCTTATTTTTTGAGTTACATTATTCAGTTTGTAATTACTTAAGGAGAATTTGTTATCGTAGAATTATAAAATTTAATACTAAAAATCGTATTTAGTCCTGCGTTTGCGTAGATATGTCGATAAAATTGATGTTGCAGAGTTCAAGGAACATTTTAATTTTATTTCAGTGTATTTAGGTTTATTCTCATAGCGCAATGTTTCTGTATGCTGAGAACCAGTTGTTATGTTGAAATAAAAAAATAACGTTGCCACGCGACAAACAGAGTGAATGTTTTATTTTATTTTAAGATTTACTCATCATTCCTTCTGAGTTATAATTCATGAATTGATTATTTCTAGATTCGTCGTTCGTGAAAAATATCCTTCTGATCGTGGAAAAGAGAGACCCGATCCTCCATCTGAAGTATTTCTATCTGAGGTATTCAAAAATGCTAAACCTGAAGAATCAGTTAAAAAAGTCTTGAATCCTAACTTGAGTAAGCCATCGTAGTTTGTGTTTCGTTTTCAATTATCTTATTGACATGTAATAATATTTTATCCTCTCAGTCTATGGGCCCGCAATAATCGAACATGTTTTACTCATCGTTGGAATATCCCCTGCCTGTAAAGTGAAAGACTTGAGACTAGAAGAATCAATGATGCAGCTTATTGAAGCATTTCAACTTGCTGAAACTATTATTAATGCAGCGTTTTCTTCTACTACCAAAGTCTGAACTCAGTGGTAAATCTTGGTGATTTTTCCTTTGATGTTTTTAATATAGTTTCTCTTTTTTTTTTTGTTTCAGGGATATATCATTCAAAAAAAAGAGAAGCGACCCAAAGAGGAGGACGAATTTTTCATGAACCAAGAATTTCACCCAATGATATTTGAACAACACAAAGATGGTCCACTTCTTGAGTATGAATGCTTTGACAAAGCAGTTGATGAGTTTTTCTCAAATATGGAAAGTCAAAAAATTGATGTGAAAGGAATGCAACAAGTAAAATATTATTAAAATAAAATTGAAAATCTTTATTGCTGTTTATGCGAATCTTACAAGCATTTTATAAAAGGAAATGGCTGCCATGAAAAAACTAGAAAACGTTAAAAAAGATCACGAGAAAAGAATGCGCAGTTTAGAAGTTTCTCAAGCAGAAGATACGAAAAGAGCAGAGCTGATAGCTCGAAATCAAACCATAGTGGATGACGCTATCATGGCTATTAGGCACGCTATAGCTAGTCAAATGTCATGGACGGATATTGGTAATTTAGTCAAAGAAGCCACCAGCAAAGGTGATTTTGTAGCATCAACTATCAAACAGTTGAAATTACATATTAATCACATCTCAGTCTTGCTGTCGTAAGTGAAAAAAAACACTATTTATTGTTCATTTTGCTGTAAAAATTAGTTTAATACAAGTAATTTTCTTACTTTTAGGGATCCGTATAGAGATTTAGCAGACGATGGTACGCCACTGTTCAAGCCAACTCTTGTCGACGTTGATTTAGATTTATCTGCATATGCAAATGCTGAAAAGTATGTAATCCAAATATTATTATCTTGATACATGAGCGCTGCCAAGAAGTTATACTGCGACCAATTGTGTAATTCCCCCTTGCAGGCTTTCATGTCTTGATCTTCTTTACATTTTTTATTTATGTTATTTATCGTATCATAGATACTACGACAAAAGGCGACAAGCAGCTTCAAAACAAAAGAAAACTTTAGAATCGCAAGATAAAGCGTTTAAATCAGCTGAGAAAAAAACCAAACAAACTTTGAAAGAAGTGAAAACTGGTGTCAGTATAAGTAAAGCGAGAAAAGTTTATTGGTTCGAAAAATTTTTTTGGTTTATTTCATCGGAAAATTATTTAGGTAATTAATGAGATCAACTATTCTGTGTATTTCTCTTCCCATCGATGGAATGTTTTTTCTTTGTACCCTATCATATTGGAACAACGCCAAAAAATGTACTTTTCACGCAGTGAATTTTTCTTTATTTTTATTCCAGTAATTGGTGGACGAGATCAGCAACAGAACGAAGTAATAGTTAAACGTTATCTAAAAACGAACGACATCTACGTTCATGCTGGAATTGTTGGAGCGAGCAGTGTTGTTATTAAAAATCCGAAAAACGAACCAATACCACCGAAAACCTTGAATGAAGCTGGAGCTATGGCCATATGTTACAGGTTTGTCGTTGTATTTAATTCGTTTTGTTTTAGTTTGAAGTTTTGAATTGAGTCTGTAAATTGCTCACAGAAGAAAAATCTTTAATATAATCGCTTTTCAAATTTTGATTCAGTTGTGTTCTCGGAGCCTGTTTCCATCGTTATCAATCAATGCCTCTTCTAAAAAATTGTATTTGCCTTGTCTTTGGTTTTCCAAAATTTGAAGAAAAAAAAATTGTTTATTAAGAAAACAATTTCGAAGATGAGAGATGGTGACAGTTCTCTAAAATTACCCAGCATAACGAAATGAGTTTTATCAAAATTCAATTTGCAGATCCCTTTCGAGACTTCAGTCGCATTCTGTCTTTTAAAGTTTTCTCGGAAACATTGTCTTGATAATGGTGCGCCTTGTGTTTCAGTAATTCGTGGGAAGCGAAAGTGGTAACAAGTGCTTGGTGGGTACACGCTAACCAAGTTTCGAAAACCGCGCCTACTGGTGAATATCTTACTACCGGTAGTTTTATGATACGTGGAAAAAAGAACTTTCTACCTCAATGTCATCTTATCATGGGTTTCACTTTTATGTTCAAATTAGAGGACAGTTCTCTGGAAAGGTAAAGTCAGCCGCATTTAAAATGCTATGTTTAACCAATTGATATGGTAATGTTCTGATCACAACCCCAACTGAATTTCTGCCTCTAGACACGTTAATGAACGTAGAAAAAAAGAAATCGAAGAATCTTTCGATGAAGGTGTTAACATCAACACTGAACCAGATATTGAATTGCAACTATCAGAAGATTCTGCTGATGGTCAGTAAACACTTTTGGTAATGGATGATTGAAAAAAAAGAAATATTTTTCTTAAATTTTCACCCTCATTTCTTATTCTTTATTTTTATTTACGGTATCTCTGTCTTTCCATCTTCTGCGATTTTCTCGGTAACGCAATACTCTATGGTGTATAAGTGTATTTCTTGTGCGTAGCCAACATCTAGTTAGGTAACTGTTATTAGTCATTAGTGTTTTTTTTCTTTTAAAAGTCCGACAGAAAACTTCTGTGATGAGAACTGGAATAATCCGTCAACTTTATGGAAAATTTTTCTTATAATTCTATGCCGAAAATTGTATGAAGTGAATTAATTTAACGAGCCGCCTAAGAAAACAGTTGATTTTATGTAGAGGGCTAAAAATTTTTCCGATTCATTAATTTCAGCCATGAAAACGTATCTACCGATTTTTCTATCTTACTTTGCTAATGTGCTTACCAATTAATTGTGTTTGTTAATTTTTTACTTTTTGGTAAATAACTGATCGGCAGCTGCTGTGCTGTACTGGTGTGCATAAAACTTATTCAGCTTGCATAAATCCACTGTCAGACTAGTATTTTTTTATAGCCTGCATTAAGTATTTAAAATTGAAACAAGTGTTTCCAACCTTTGGCTTGCGTAACCAAAAAAGTAACTTTTAATGTCTTCAGTTACTTGTGAATAAAATGAAAATGTAGAACAATTAAAAAGTCTAATATGTACAGTTTTCAGTAGTCTCAAACTCGAACACGTTTGTTAAATTTTGTCTATAGTTACTGAAGGGTCATTGTGCCTCACCGGCCAATTTTAGTATAACATATGCTTCATCTTTGAAATTATTAACACGATGGAATTTCAGAAGAAGAAGCTAACAACAAATTATCTTCATTAGAAGAAGAACCGGAGCTTTATCCAGATACAGAAGTCATCGTTGAACACAGAAAAGACAAGTAAATATTATGCGTATAATACTGATTATTGGTAGTTTACCTTTAGGGTATTAATTAATAATTTTATTTTGTTTTGTTTTTTGCTTCAGAGTGAAATGTAATATTTGTACAAAAGTATCAAGAAATGGGCAAAATAAAAGCCATCAAACGGCTGATGAAATGAATGATGAAGATTATATTGTTTATCTTGGTGACAATGTTCCCATTGTAATTAAACCAACGTATAATAAATCAAAACCAAACGTTAAAGTCGTCATCAATGACCCATTAAAAGGTAATGAATTTTTTCTGTTAAAATAGTTATTTGTGATACAATTGAGTAAAGTTAGTGATTTTAATACGAGTGTGATCCTTGCAGCACGAGCTGAAGGCGAGTGATTCAAATCACTCGAATAGTAATGTCCTACTTCGCACGAGTATAATGTACTATTTTTTACAACACCCTCCCCAAAAAAAAGTTTCACCAAAAAACAGAAAATTTTCCTTTAATTTTCATTTTTTCATTCGTTTATTCTCAAGTAGATGAGGATGAATGAAAACTGATGGAATACAAATTTAAGTAATTTTTCTCTTCTTTCCTGCAATACCAATCACAGAGTATTAAATATAATAGAGGACACACGCTTATCAAAACCCTGCAATGAAAAATGGCACTGCTTTCGAAGCTTCTTGTCCTCACTCCTTCGGTACCGAATTTGAATTTTCTTGTTACTCATTCTGGTCAATGGGCAATGATCAGAATTTTTTTCAAATAATTTGATTAAATTAATAAATATAATTATCAATTTAGAAACACAATCATCACGAATTTTGTAGATAAAAATAAAATTGAAAATTGTCAGTATCTTAGCAGTGGTGGATATTTTAATTGTAAAAGTTGTGCCATTTTTTGTTTCACATGCGTCCTCTATTATATTTAATGCTCTGTGGTACCAACCCCAGATTTCTAGCTTAAGTAATGGCTTAGTAATTATAGATTGAAAGAAGGAGAGGTTTCTATATTTCAAAAAAGGCAAATTTTTTATTAATTTTCGTTGTTTTTGTTCATATTTGTTCATGCAGTTAAAGATGATCAAAAATTACATGAAAAGCAAATTTGAGAAAATTTTCTCTTCTTTTCAGAAATTATAATTCCAGTTCTCTAGCTTAAATAGTAGCTGAGAAATCATGTAGTGAATGAGGAGAAGTTTCTAGATTTCAAAAACTGGCCAATTATGTATTAATTAGCGTTTTTATCGTTTGTTTATTTTCAAATAGCTAGAGATAATTGAAAAATTATGTGGAAATTTTGTAAATTTTATCCTCTTTCCAACAACGTCAACCTTCGCTCTCTAGCTTAAATAGAGGCTGAGGAATCATTAATTAAAATAAGAGAGGTTTCTTTCAAAGCTGAAATGTTGTGTTCGATTGAAGTGGCAACTTGACCATTAGTTTTTCAAAAAATCTAGTTACAGAAATTTCGTAATGTTATATAAGTCAGAGTGGGCATGTGCAGCATAGACATTGATTGAATAATATTAGCAAATCCAATGCTCCGCATGCACAAAATTTTGCATTTTGACATTGGGGTAAAATCTCATACTTCACGCATTGTTAATAAGCATGAAAACAAGTCTGTTTCTGTTGTGAGTGTTGCAAAAATGTATTTATAAATGAAATTGCCGATTCATTAATTTTTATTTTCATACTTTGCAGAAAATCAAGAAATTAATGACGTTCATGAAGTTTCAGCAAAACAGCAAATAAAACAAAAACGAGGTCAAAAAAGTAAACTCAAAAAAATTAAAGAAAAATATAAAGACCAAGACGAGGAGGAACGAGAACTACGAATGAAAATTTTACAAGTTGGTGTTTTTTTTATATTTATAGCAGTCCAAACTTTTTTTTTTTTCAGTGAAAGGTACTAAATTATGGTAATTTTTTTTAAAATTATTCGACTGATTGCTAAGCCATCACATTTATTGTCGCTGTGGGGGAGAATGGTTTACCAGTTTTAATTTTTCAATCACATAGCGGAGCGCCAATAGAAACAAACCAAACGCCGCCATTTTTGGTAGTGAATGTGACGATAGCTGGCCTCGAACTTTATGAATCATTCGATTTACAAGCCGAGCATCTAACCTCTACACCACGCAAGACCAATTTCATCTTTCGTGATTATTGAAAAAACGCGTTTCGTGTGTGAACTTCGAAACACTGGAAACAAATTCATTATAATATTGTAGGTGTCTGCCTGACACAGTGGTTAGATGCACGGCCTCAGTCAAGAGATCTGCCAATACGATATTACCGACTCAAACTGGTGAAGTGTGTTCGGTTTGATTTATTTGATTGTCTTGCATAATTATATTGTTGAAAAATTTGTAATGAAAACAAATTATAGAATAATTTGTCGACTAACTGCTTATTAGTGTATCGTGTGATACATACAACGAGTAGAAGATAAAATTATTTAATGAGAACGGTTCTTTGTTGCAGGGATCTCATCAGAAAGAGAAAAAAAAGAAAAAAGAAAAAAAAGGAAGTAAAACTGTTGGCGTCAAAAAGGAAGTGCTGGTTAGTAATCGTCCCGCGCCGGTACAATTGTTATCCGTCGAAGAAGACGTCAAACCAAGCGAAGTGATTGCAGAAGAAGAAGACGATAAGGAAGAGTCGTCTGAGGTGACGACCACCGCTGACGTGGATATGTTAAATTCATTAACAGGCCAACCTCTTCCCGAAGATGAATTACTATTCGCTGTACCTGTTATTGCTCCCTACAATGCTATTGTGAACTATAAGTAAGGGGGATAAATGATCCTTTCTCTGGGTAAAATTACGTCGTTTCCGTCTCTAATTTATATTATTGTTGTAGATATAAAGTGAAATTAACGCCCGGCACCGGTAAACGTGGAAAAGCTGCGAAGACCGCGTTGAATGTATTCCTCAAGGACAAGTTAGCGACCCAACGCGAAAAAGATCTAATAAAATTCGTGAAAGACCAAGATTTAGCTAGAAATTTTCCGGGAAAAGTGAAAATTTCGGCCCCTCAGTTAATGAAATTAAAATCGTAGTATATAACTTCATCCACTTTCGTGAAAAAATGAGTCCTTTATGTTCTGCTAAACTGGCTTAATTTCAATTTTTGGTTCCGAAATGGGCGACATGCAGTTGAAAAGATACGTGTCCAAATTTATTTCAACTTAATCTCTGTTTGTCCGTTCGATAGATCTATCCAATTTCATCTTTGGCGTCGGTTATTGTACAAATTTCTTCATTTCGTATTTATGACATATTGTTTACTAATGTTAAAGAATAAATGACTGTGATCCATTTTGTTGTTGTTTTTTTTAGTGTATTTTTCAGGAAAATACAATTATTGCATTCAGTACGGAGGCGATACCTGTGGAAAAGTGCCGATCCCGAGTCGTAGATCAAAATTTTATAGGTCACTCAAATTCTGTATGTAATATATATATATATATGTAAGTTTCATGTGGAAATGAGACTAATGAACTTCAATTTGAACTAAAGATTTATTGCAAGAATCAAATTTATAAGCAACTATAGTTAAATTGATAATTTCAAGTCGAATTATCACACAATGAAACTCAGAGAAAATAAAATTGTGTAAAAACACACATAAAATGAAAGAGTAAAATATTAGATGTTGCATAAGCAACGAGAGAAAGACGAATGTCTTGACAGTGAAATGTAGGTACTGTCTAGCCTGCATTTCACAAAGTCGAAACACATTCTCTAATCTAAACCAACAGGTGAAAATGTGAAAAAGATTGATTGTGTGCGAAGTACATGAAACAGATAATAACAGAATGAATGTGAGTTGATGTTAGACAGGAAATAAGGTGAAAATGTTGTGATAATAAAATTACGAGAACAGAATGAATGTGATGAAATGAAATGAGTGTATCGAATAATTTTACATCCCCACACCAAGATATAAAGTCGATGGGAGCTAAAAAAAAATTTAACAAACTAATCAAAATATACAGGGTTACAAGTCCTATACCAAGGCAAAAGCCAGGACTTAAAAGGATCAGACAATTCAATTTTCAAAACTCGACGGATACATTTTTGACACATGAAATATATTAGATTCATATTTTTGAAAGCCAGCTTCCACCTCAAATAAGACATTTGAAAGCTGTTTTAGAATTTTATAAGGACCTGTCCTAATTTCGTCCAATTTGTTTCGATTTAAAGAATTTCCATGCAGAACGTAGACAAATTGACCTACTTTGAAATCAGGCTGTTTTTTATTTCGGTCAAATCGTTTTTTGTTTGCCAAGTGGCTTTTCATAGAGTTTTGCATGGCTTTTATTCGGTCATTTTCCAAATTAAATTCAAAAGGGAGGTTTTTAAGCAATGGTGGAACAGAACCATGCAAAAGATAATTTGGAGAATATTTTGTCACTGAATGAACTGTGTCATTATATTCTTGAACGCATTCCTGAAATAATGTGGGCCAAAGCCTCTTTTTGTTTACCTCATTTGCATTAATTTTGCATCTTAACCTGTTAACCAAAGTTTGATTGAGGTGTTCATTCAATCCGTTTGAGAATGGACAATCTACTGCAGTAAATAATAATTTTGTATTTTTAAATTTCAAAAATTCTTTAAAAGCTGTTGAATTCAAACCGGTATATTGATCTGCAAGTAGATATTCTACGTTATGTCCATTCTTATATACCAAATTTAATAAATTCACAAAATCAGTAGCCTTCTGATGTTTTGATGTGATGGCATATGCATACCTAGTAAAATGATCCACTAAGAGGTGGACGTATCTCTTAGTAGAGTTGTTTCCAGCGAAACCACCAATTGTGTCAACAGACATGTATTCAAAAGGCTTTGTGGCCGGTCCCAATTGAGACATTGGTCCAAATGTGGGTGAAAGATGAGATTTATTCATAATACACACTGAGCAATTTTTACAAAATTTTTGAATAAACTCTCTAAAATTTACGTTATAAAAGTAGGGTAACAAAGACAGCTCAATTTGTCTTGTCCCAATATGACCAAGCTTGAAGTGGATCTTTTTGATTAATTCTTTGGCAAATTCATCCGAAACAATTATTTTTTTATTATCTTTGTGATTGGTAAAAAGGAGGTTATTTTTACCATTCATTACGTTAATCTTTTCATTAATTCTGTCCAAAGTTACAGATTTTTGATCTATTAATAAATCCTCCAATTGCAAGATATTCATAGTTTTAATTTCTGAAATAGCTTCATGTGGCTCGAGGACTGGATTTTGAGACAAACAATCCGCTTCTACGTTATTTTTACCTGGCTGATAAGTTACTTTAAAATTAAAATGAGATATCGACAAAATTAATTCCCTTAATTCATCATCAAATTGTGTATTAATTCTCATGTTTTCTAAAGGTTTATGATCAGTAATAATCTCAAAATTTATATTCTGAAGTAGATATCTCCAATAATTTAGAGCCTCCTTGATAGCCAGACACTCAAGGAAAAGGGCTTTTCTTTTTTTTTGACTTTCATTTAATTTTTTAGAAAAATAAGCCACAGGCTTAAAAGTACCAGCTTCCTGCTTTTGTTTCAAAACAGCACCAATGCCTTCTAAACTAGCATCGTTAAAGACTTTAGTTTCCTTTTCTGGGCTGAAAATGGCCAGACATGGTTCGTTACATAAAATACGTTTAACAAAATCAAAACTTTTTTGGCAACTATCACTCCATCGAAAAGGTACATTTTTCTTCAATAAATTATGTAAAGGTGCTAGTACCATAGCAGAATTTGGAATATAAGAGTGATAGAAATTTACTTTTCCTAGGAATTGCCTAACGTTTTTGACTGTCTGAGGAACAGGAAACTCACGAACCGGGAGTACATTGTCGAAAATAGGACGTGTGAGATTATTCTCAATTTCGTGACCTAGATATTTGACCTTGTTTTTAGCAAAATTACACTTGCTCAAGCTAAATCGAAAACCTTCTTTATAAATTGCGTCCATTACTTTCTCTAAATGCAGCAAGTGTTCATTAAAAGATTTTGAAAAAACCAAAATATCATCTATGTAATTTACTGAAAAATTGTCTAGGTCGTTTCTTTTTAAGACATTACGGAGAATTCTTTGAAAAATGGCTGGAGATGTTTTCAGTCGGAAAGGGAGGCATTTCCAGTCATAATGACCTGTCTGAGTTACAAAAGCAGTCTTGTACCGATCTTTCACCCTAAGTGGTACAGACCAGAAAGCGCTATTGATATCTAACACACTGAACCATTGGCAGTCCCTGGCCTTCACTATCAAATCTCCTATGAGAGGAAAAGGCTGGCTTTCAGGGATTAAGATCTTGTTCAGGGCGGAATAATCAATACATAGCCTATTCTTTTTCTGAGTACCATCTGACTGTTTTTTCACTGTGAGAGTGACTGGAGCTGCAAATGGAGATGAGGATTCTTGGATTAACCCTGCTTTAAAAAGTGCAGTTACCTGTTCCTCAATCTCCTGCTGATCCACTATGTTACACCTGTAAGGCTTTCTGTAGATATATCGATGCTCACTCAGCTTAACTGCGGCTTCGTGAGTGGAAACTTTCCCAACATCGAATTTATCCTTTGCGAAGGCATAATTGAAGCAATTAATTACTTTGTATACTTTCCTTCGATCAGAGGTACTCAGATGTCTTAAATTATTAGCAACAAGTTCAACAGAATTAATACAAGCAGTATTCGACTGTCTACCAGAAGTAACAGAAGTCCTACCTCGACTAATAATTAAGTTCTCATCTTGCCTTAGCTTAAAGGCTTTAATCAGATCTAAACCTATAATAAAATCATGAGAACAGTTGTTTTCATTTAATACGAAAATGTATGCAAACTTTGTGATATCAAAGATTTTTACTTTACGTTTGCATATTCCGAGTATTTTGCCATGTCCACTAACCATTTTAAAATGACAGTTTTTAAGCCTTAAGAATTTACACTTTAATTTTTTTAATAAATGAGAATTTATAGCTGAGATATTCGAACCACTATCATAGGTTCCTTCAGGTTCATGGCAATCGTTTAGGCTTAATTTTACTTTAATTAGTGGTGGCACTACAAGTTTTTTGAGATATCATCATCCGTCGAAGAATCCGCCAGCTCAGTACTATTGACAGATTTTTGTTGGGTGTCCTGTTTTTCTGCATACCAGCAATTTGCTTCTGAATGCATCTTGTTAGGATACCCGTTTTTCTCACAAATAGAGCATGGTTTTCTATTCTTCGGATTTACGTTATTTTTAAAGTTATTGACAAAATTTACGTTATTCTTCTTTTCGGAATTAGAATTGGTAAAAACTTTTGACGACTGAGAAAGAGAATTCTGACTATTATTTTGACTATTATTTTGACGACGAAAAGAAGGGGGAGATGAAGGTTTATTCTTATTGCTTTTAGACCTATCACCTACAAATTTTTCATCTCCTTCATATTTCTTTAATTTGTCTTTAAGAGACTGCAACGTCAAAATACTGTTCTTGTTTAAAGATTTGACGATATGATCCGGTAGACCAAAAATTACTAAATCAAGAATAACTGACTTCGAATAGCCACGATTACATTCAATTAGTACCTTTTCTTTGTTTATGACGTAATCAACAAGCGAACCGCCTAAGTAGCGAAATCCGATGGCATTGGCAACAGCACGAAAAGAATTATCACCGAAGTTGGAAACTAATTCTTGTCTCCAAAGTAACCATTCTGCATCCACAGGCAAATTCTCCTGCGTGACGATAAACCAATTGTTGAGAGAAACATCCAAGCAGGATTTAAGAACCTCAACTTGACGACGACCTTTGAGTTGGAACCTCGAAACCTCCTTCTCAAAGCGATCGCACCATGACTCGACATTTTTATTTTTCGGATGGAATTTCTCTAGAAGTATATGACGGAGGATCTCCTTCAGAGACTCTTCTTTTGGCGACGACAATTTTTCTAAACACGAAACCATCGAAGTGAGAGCTGGACTCTGCGACTCAGACTCACGAACCGACGAACTGACAATAATTTCTCCCAAAAAATGTTCAGAGAAAATGAAATTGTCATCCGCATCGACATACATTGAGAAAACCTCATCTGGCAAGGTGACATTAACGTTCCTGAAATGACCCCTCGACTTTAGAGACGCCACAGCAGACTTAATGACTGGTAATTTACCCAAATCGGGATGCAAGGAAATATTATGAAGCTCGACTGGAAAACCGAACCATTCTTCAGAATCGAAAAAACGAACTCTACGAACCGCACAATAGTTCGACTTGCCATCAGAACTGGCAGCGATAATTAAATAAAAAGTTAATTTTTTTGACATATTGAAAATAATAAACGAAACCAACTTTCACTCAAAACTAATTTTAAGAAATTATCAATTTGTAAGTTTCACGTGGAAATGAGACTAATGAACTTCAATTTGAACTAAAGATTTATTGCAAGAATCAAATTTATAAGCAACTATAGTTAAATTGATAATTTCAAGTCGAATTATCACACAATGAAACTCAGAGAAAATAAAATTGTGTAAAAACACACATAAAATGAAAGAGTAAAATATTAGATGTTGCATAAGCAACGAGAGAAAGACGAATGTCTTGACAGTGAAATGTAGGTACTGTCTAGCCTGCATTTCACAAAGTCGAAACACATTCTCTAATCTAAACCAACAGGTGAAAATGTGAAAAAGATTGATTGTGTGCGAAGTACATGAAACAGATAATAACAGAATGAATGTGAGTTGATGTTAGACAGGAAAGAAGGTGAAAATGTTGTGATAATAAAATTACGAGAACAGAATGAATGTGATGAAATGAAATGAGTGTATCGAATAATTTTACATGTAAGCTCTTTAGAAAATAATGAAGAATCATGTAGACACATCTTTCATCTTTCCTTACTTAAAATCCATCAATAGATGAATATAATACAAATCTAATATATATATGAGACATCTCTGCAACTCACTATATCAGCGAGTGCGAAACACAGACAGAAACTGTGGTTATTTTAAGAATGTGAATACATATTCTTATATATATATATATATATATATATATATGTGTGTGTGTGTGTGTGTGTGTGTGTGTGTGTACACTTTTTGCTCATTTTGGCAGTTTTTAGTCTGTGGAGCCTCCGTTGTTTGATCTGCGGCAATGAAGCTTGGTGTAGTGTTCGAGGCTTTCATGGGCTGCATATTCGTATTAATGTTTTTATATTCATCCGCTAGTTTCGGAGGGAGCGGTTCTGAAAATTTTACAAACCCACAAGATCATCATCATAGTGCTCCGTAAATCAAAAAATTTTGGCTTGAAATTTTTATTGTAGTTGGAGACTAAGAAAGGCTGGTTTGGTATTGAATTTGAGTGAAATCGGTTCGCTGGTTTTCGAATGGCAGTCATTACAAAATTTGACAATTTCAGAAAATACATCCTTCCTGTGGTTGATGCCCGGCAGAGATATTTTAGTGGGTAAGTATATACATACCTACCTAAGTAGGTACCTAATTTTTTCTTTCTAAAATACAAATTATAGCCGTGTTTGGCATGGCGAAAAAGAACAGAACTAAAAACTTAGGAAGACTAGGTACCATTTTCTTTTTATTGGATAACAACTATATAGTCAACTTTGGCGGAATGTACCTACTTAGTCCCTTATAGAAGTTTTTAGGTCATTCTTCTTTGCCATAACAAACACAGCTAATATATGTATAGGTGCGGGTACAGTACTTACATAATTATCTTTGGTTTTGAAATTGCCCGTTGGAAAGTGCGAAGAGTCAGTAGTGGTACCTACTTGCTAGGTATTTAGCTTTTTGCCAGCAAAATTTCAGCACAAAATCCGTGTAACTTGGAAACTATAAAATTGGTGACCTGCGGATGGTCTCATTCGATTCACCGCAAAAAACATACCTACGTACAGCGTGTAGCTATGTTATGTGACGTGGCTCTTGTCGAAAATTGTCAATATATGTTAGAAATTTTGGTAAAAAAAAAAAAAAAAAGTTGAAGCGAATTTTCAGGTATATTTTCTCTCCTCCTCCCTTTTATCGACTCTAACGTCATTTTAACTGACTGCAATTCAAATGATGTTCCACACCGACGACTCTAATTCACCAGGAAAGGTATAACTGAAAGTTTCCCCGAATCCCAACATTTTTAATCGGTGTCCGTATAGCGTTAACAATCGCGTGACAATTGCCTCTCAGAACAAATTCATCACATAGCTCCGAAACTACCGGTTCTAGCAGACCAGCACTCTGTGGTTGATCTCAATCGACTCGGTGCAAAAAAATACCTACAAAAAGCACGACACTTTACTCGACCTAATTCGTAAGACGACAATTTCGAATTTTCCTGATTTCCCCTCTCCCCTCGCCCCCAAAACGATATTCCAAACACCAAATTTTGATGGACCTACTGCAAACGGAATATTGAAAATATCACTGCCGCGCATCAACCGCTATAAGTGTGTATTTTCCAAAAGTGTCAAATTTTGTAATGGTTGCCATTCGAAAACCTATAACTGATTTCGCTCAAATTCAATACCAAACCAGTCACTAATAGTCTTCAACTACTACAAAAATTTGAAGCCAAAATGTTTAAATTTAAGGGAGTAATCGTGATGACAACAATGTGGATTTGCAACACTTTGAGAACATCTTCCTCCGAAATTAGCGAATTTCAAAAATTTTAACACGGATGTGTAGCGCGTGAAAGCTTCTAACACTACCTCAAGTTTCATTGTCATAGGTCAAACAGCGGCGATTCCACAAACTCCCAAAAAGTGACAAAATGATATATGATTGTGTACAGAAGAATTTGAGGGACCTATATACTTATTCATTATATATGACTCAGGATCAGCGCCCCTTGGTCCCTATTGTGCAAAGCAGGTGTCACAATGTGGCAAATTGCCACAAGAGAAAAATGACCAAATTTTTTCCACAATGAGGCAAATTTCAACCAATCAGAAGAGAGAACAGAATTGACACAATGTGTTCTTTTGTCACAATTTGGCAAAAGTATAATACACTAATTAATAGAATTTCTGTCACAATATGTTAAAAATTTTTACCTCATTGTGGTATTTTTGATGTCATATTTTATACATTATTTTTGCCATATTGTGGCAATATTTTGAAATTATAATAATAATTTATTTTTCTTTGTGTCATTTTTTATGTTTCAGTTTACATATTGTGGCAATATTTTCCCCTTAAAGTGAAATATTTTTGGTTTCTTTTTGGTATATTTTATGCCACTTTATACACTTAATTTTCACCATATTGTGGTAGTATTTTTGACACAAAACGATGATAATTTTTATTTCTTTGTGGCATTTGTAATACCCTTTTCCATGCTACATTTTTATTACATTGTGACAGTATTTTAGACATAAAATGACAAACATTTAAAACACCCTTGGTGCCCATATACTTTGTTAGTGTAATTATTAATTGCATGTACTATAATGGATCATATTATCAGGGTTTTGTAAAAATATTTTCAAAATATTTAAATAATTACAAAACATCAATTAATTTTTGTTTGTGCAATTGATTGAAAACAAAATATCTTGGCACATCATGTGGGATTTCCATTGTTTGTCATTTTATGTGAAATATTTTTTATATTGATAGTAAAAATATAGAGCATGATAGTATTGGTATTACAAATATCACAAAGAAATAGAAAATACAATCATTTTGAATTAAAAATATAAAACTATAAAGCATGCCCTAACAAATTAAGTGTTGGAAAAAGAAAAAAAAAGTGAGAGTTGAAACTGGATACACTCAAAAGTACATTTAATTCTTACTAATATCTGTAGGTCCAATTTCATTAGATATGGGCTGGAAAGTAAGCTCCATAAAGTGAAATTGGACTAGATTTGAGTAATGTGGAACTCAGGTTTAGGAGTCCCAGAAATAACACAATAATGAACACCATAAAACCCCATTTTCCCCTATGCAACATACTACCACATCTAAAGCAAAACCTGAGAATTGGTAAAGCCATAAAAAGGTCAAGTGTGAGACATTAATAATTTACAAATTAAGAGAAATTAAAAGTAAAATACTTAAAAATTTGGCAAATAACAAAATTAGAAAAACAAGTAAGATGGTTCCCTCTTTTAAAAATGGGACAAAGGTAAATAATTATTGAATAAAATATTTTTTGTAAAACAAAATTGAAAAAATTCAGAATATATGAAATAAATATAAAATATCTATTTTTGCATAATCCAGGAAGTGTAATGTAAAAAGGTTCAGTTCCAAATAAAAAGAGGTAGTATTTGAAATAAGATAGTATATGCATAAATTGTATGGAATTATATAAAAAATAAAAAAATATGGGAAATCACATGAAAAATTAAAATCACAAATGAAATTACAGTATTTGAAAAATTTCAACATTTATTAACTAGTTTAACTAGGAATAACAAGTGAAAACAAAATAACAGAAAATAATTTTTTCTATTATAGAAGGACATATGTTGAACTAAAATATATTATTTCTATTGTCCAATTTAATTCTATTGTATAGTAAGAAATATATCAATAACAATAGGTAGGAAATATTCAAATTAATAAATGAAAAAATAAGATGAAAATTA
The DNA here is from genome assembly GCA_011428145.1 of Ericerus pela. Lineage (NCBI taxonomy): Eukaryota > Metazoa > Arthropoda > Insecta > Hemiptera > Coccidae > Ericerus > Ericerus pela. The sequence goes on from WOFM01000055.1 coordinate 32,444, forward strand.
TTTCCAAACTTTAGATTATTGCAAAATTATAGAATAATATATAGATATATAGAAGAAATTGAGATTAAAGAACATAGTTTAAGATATTGAAAAATATTAATCATATTAATGGGTGTTTTAGATATGACTACAGTGTTAGATAAACTTAAAAATAGATGAAATAATTCAAGTACCTAACTATGTACAATCACGTACATCCAAAAAATATCAAAATTCATAACAGGCAAATAAAAATTATTGGTCTGACTTGGAGATATTTATATTATAACCAAGGACTGAACTTAATGAGAAAATTGAAGTCAACCTCTGCCATCTTTGAATTAGACATTAGTACCATATTGGGTGGAATAGGATTTTCAAGTCAAATTCTATTTTATATGGTGTAAATTGCATTTATTCTGGTTTTAAGTAATATTATACGTAACTATATTAAAAATAGACGTAATTAATAAAGTAATAATATCAAATTTTTATTTTTGGAGAAAAAAATTTTTTTTAGTATAAATCTAGTTCATTATGTCTATTTTTAATACATAATGTACCTAAAACGAAAATAAATACAATTTGGCTTGAAAATCATACTTCCACCACGTATTTATATGGTACTTATACCCAATTCAAAGATGATGGCAGCTGGATTCATGTTTTGTCCGAGTAAGATGATATATGAGTTTATTTATAATATAGTATAAGCATTTTTAATCTGACTGTGAGGTGTTATGAATTATTAACAAAATTACTTGATAACAAAACTAAACTAGAACAAAATAAAATTTACCTCAAACAGAGTCTACTTCACTATCAAGTCATGAAGTATGAAATTTTGCATCAATGTTGGGAGTTCTATTTAATTCTGACTTATAAGTTAGTTCAAACATTTGAATGGATTTATTAAATTTGAAAAATAAAAATTTTTTCAGCTCCTCTTCAATTTAAAACTACTAAAAACATCATTTGATCATTATAATTTATTCTTATTTTGATATTTCTTACGGTACTCTGCATACAATAACCCCGAATCATTGGCAAGCTTTTGATGTTGTTCATCAGTGATTGCAGTGGTATTTGCATCTATAAGATTCACTTCTGACAGCTCTGGATTAGTATTAAGGGGTAAAGTTAGCTGTGTAGGTATATGTTCATGTTGAGGTACACTTTTGTGTGGAAGCTGTGACAAATAAACAAAATTAATAAAATATTTAAGTACTGAACAATGCAGTGTATTAAGCATACTCACTGTATGTTTCTTTCAGCAACTTGACATCTCTTTGCAGACCTCATCCAATGACAAGTGCATCAAAACATTCTGCACTATCCAGTGTTTTCCAATTTTTATAGAGTAGGAGTTTACTGGTTTCATCTCTTTGTGAATTAGTCTTGTCATTGTTCTTATTGTCAAATTCTTTCAATTAAAGACTGATATCTTTCCAACTGAATACTTTTTCTAAAAGCATATAAGTTAAAATAAATCTTAAAAGAAGGTAAATTTTGTACAGCCCTACATCGATCTTCCTCAGGTTTACGGACAATTTCATTACATACTGTAAACTGTTTATCCCTCTAGTTAAACATTACACAAAAAAGATCCAATTAGCAAATATTGGATAAAGAGGAGATTGCTTCTAGAAGCAGAATAAAATAAATATACACACCATTCGAGCTTCAGCAAGGTGTTTGACTCTTTCTTTTTCTCGTTGGTAACATCCCAACTTATAAGACCATGATTGTGAATAGTTTTTTCCATCTTCTTTAAGGAATATATACCATTGTATTTAGGTAGAGGAGGCTCATTATGATCACTACCTCCACTAGACATAATGTCAACTGTGAAATAATAATGGTATTAATTGATGGCAACATAAGTATGAAACCTCAATACAATCAGTGACCTAAAATTGATTCTTTACTTAATGTTCAGCAAATCTGTTATTCTTTTTTGTAAAATTTCAATAGATAGTAAAAGGGAATAGTAAATGAATACATTTATAAGGTATATTATTTGTGAAGCTCAAAGAAAAAAGTTTACTTGACAAAAATCTTGGAAAATATTTATATGTTCATCAACTTCCAAGTATTACATAAGAAACTTCATTCTTGAGGGCATGGAATTTTTTTTTCCAATTTTTCTCTTAAATAAATTTATATCACTGTTGAGATATTCATAGTTTTTAAACTTGTAAAGTATAATTATAGAATAATTTCCAAGGAAATTCATCTCAATAAACACAAAAGATTTGTTTGTGGCTAAAACATTTTTGAAAGACAAAGAGCTATCCAGAATCACCAAATAAAGTGATACAGAAAAATCAGTAGCAAAAAAACATCAAAATTCAAACAAGAAACTCAACAAAGAAACAAATAGTTCCTAATTACTAATACTAATGATCGCATAAATTAATTATTTACTCAGTTCAACAATTAAATGACAGCTATATGAAAATAAAATCAAATTCAAATTGAATTTCACTTTTTTTTTCCTAAAGTGTGATTTATTAATAAATTGTTACTTATCTCTTGGATATTAAACATAGAATAACTAAAGACTGTTGAAAATATTTTTTATGAAGACCTAAAATTTTTAGTAACATGAGAACAATTTTTCTAGTTACTATGACAGTTTTACAGAACACAATGCAAAAAAACTGAAATTTATAACAATTTTACCACCTCAACAATAATGGAACACATTTTCATTTTTTTTTTTTCAATTTACAATATATTTTCTAATAAATTTATTCTCAAACATGCTGCATCTGCAACTCTATCTGCTTATTATATACCTAACTATAACTATATAATAATAAAAATGTCCAAAGTGATCAAAATTATTTTCACAAATAAGTAAAAGTATTCCACTAATCCTCTGAATAAAGTCTGATTAAAACATTATCCTTTTCTACAGTACCTACTGCTAATTAAATATTTATTTAAAAACAATAACTAAACAAACAATGAAGAAGGAAATTAAAATCATATTCTAGCTCCTCAAAGAGATGCACAGTACCTATGAGTCACACATTTTTAACACTTATTGAAGAGTCTACCTTCTTCAAATTCCAGTTATAAAACTTTTTGTTACTTCTAATTAAATTTTAAAACATAATCATACTAAGGTACAACTGACATTGAATTAAAACTTCAAAGTAAAACTGATAAATAACTTTCAACAGACTGGTCCTGAACTAAAACTTATTGAATCCTATTTAACACTTTCTTGCAATATCAAACATAACTATATAATATGTCTGATCACTCTACCTTGATTTTTCTCTGTACTCAAAGGCAAAAAATATACGACATATAAAATAAAATAGAAATATCTCATTGGTACCACCCATATACAGGTATAAACCAGCATCTTTTTTAACATAAAAAAACAAAATTGACAGCAAAAAGTTCTATTTCATCAATACCTCTTTAGAAAACCAAATTTAGAATTGGCCAATTTACATCTACAATTCAAAAAATTCCAGCACAGTAAGCCACGCTAGAAAATGTTGATTTTTCAAACCAAAACTTAACTAAATAAATGGATAAATAAAAATACTAAACACTATTCTATAAATTTTACCCTAAAAAACTAAATCAAATTATGCCAGAAACAGAGCAAAAAATAGCACTTTCAAAGTTACCCTGACTTTTAAATTTTGAGGTGTGGGCTTTTATGATTTTTATGTGCTGGAACTGGGAAACCTATACTTTTTAAGATTAAAAAAAAAAACTGAAGTTATCTAGATACCATACATTTTTGCATACATATAGCAAAAAAATGGAAAAATTTCAATTCTTTTCCATCCAAGTTACCCCAGTTTATTGGTAATTAATAGAACTTTATGAAGGTCAAGGTCCATTCATGTATAATGTAAGACAGCAATAGCAATACAAAATTATTCAGAAAGTATAAACTCACTTTAGTATACCTATATAGGTACTGATTTTGTTTAATACAGCAACTTCGAAGCGATACAATTTGCAGAAAGCCCATATAATTCTACATAATTATATCAATACATTCATCCAGTCATTATTCGCATATCAGCTTCCATGAACATGATTTCTATAGAATAAATAAAATAGGACCGTAAAAACAAGTGTATTAAAGAAATATAAATGACACCAATGATGGCAATCAAGTAGGTAATAACTGAATAAATCAATGAATAAAATGAGTTATGATCAACAATTGCAGTGTCCATATACATACTTATATAAACAATGCAATACCATCAAGAAGTATGACTGGCCCATATAATCTTCAATGATACATAAAAAACTAATAGTAATACTACTTACAAACACAGTAGTCTCCATCAGGTTCTAGTTTTGTCAAAGGCTACAGTTTCAAGAAAGGCTACTCGAATGCTAAAACAAAACAATAAAATAAGGTACCTACTTATAATGAACTACAAAAATATACACAAACACCCACCTTAACCTGAATCACTTGCATTCTAAGGAAGTACCTATAGAAAAGTACAATGATCTGAAATTCTTCAATGAATTAATTTCAAAAAATATGTACCACGACATTCGGTAAAATTTCAATGAATTTAAGCCTGAATTTTAGTATTCTTCAAAGTCAATTCAGTTGACTGAAGATTGTGTGATACTTTTCTATACACAAAGCTTATTTTTAATACCACTGAAAAACAAATGATTTGAGAAAAAATCCACACACAGGATATCAACAATCTTAAATTCCTAAACAACTTATCTTTAGAGTAAATGAGAATTCAGGAGTAAATTCGTTGCAACTTGAACAAATTGAATCCTGAATGATAAGTACCGTACGTTTATTTTTGGACGACAATTTATTGAGGAATTGAAGATTGTTACCTATTAAGCCAATGCGTGCATTTCTTCTCGAATTGTTTGTTTTCAATGGAATTTCAAAATAAGCTTCGTGTGTAAAAAGGTACAACGCAATCTTTAATTCCTCAACGAACTACCATCGATGAATACCTATTACAGGAATCATTCAGGATTTCAACGAATTTAAGCCTGAATTGTAGTATTATCTTCGAAGTCAATTAGTTGACAAAATAAAGATTGCATGGTACTTTTCTATACCTAGGTACATGAAGCTTATTTTGTAATAGGTACCATTGAAAAATAAATGATTTGAGAAAAATTCTACGCACACGTCGCCCTTAAAATAATCAGGTTTCAGCGAGGAATAGAAGAGAATTCATCTTGATACAAATTCTCTTCGATTCGCAGCCCTTAAATTAATCAGCATTCCGCGACGAATCTAAGAGAATTCATAGATGAATTCTCTTCGATTCATCGCGAATTCTTTTCATCGCGAATTTTCTTCGATTCGTAGCCCTTAAATTAATCAGCATTCAGCGACGAATCGAAGAGAATTCGTAGCTCTTAAATTTATTAGGATTTGTCGCGAATTTTTTTCGATTCATCGCAAATTCTCTTCGATTTGTTGCCCTTAAATTAATCAGCATTCAGCGACAAATCGAAGAGAATTCGTAGATGAATTCTCTTCGATTTGTCGCAAATTCTTTTCGATTCATCACGAATTTTCTTCGATTAGTCGCCCTTAAATTAATCAGCATTCGGCGACGAATCGAAGAGAATTCGTAGCTCTTAAATTTATTAGGATTCGTCGTGAATTTTTTTCAATTCATCGCAAATTCTCTTCGATTCGTCGCGAATTCTATTCGATTCATCACAAATTTTTTTCGATTCGTCGCCCTTAAATTAATCAGCATTTAGCGACGAATCGAAGAGAATTTGTAGATGAATTCTCTTCGATTCGTCGCGAATTCTTTTCGATTCATCACGAATTTTCTTCGATTCATCGCGCTTAAATTAATCAGCATTCAGTGACGAATCGAAGAGAATTCGTAGCTCTTAAATTAATTAGGATTTGTCGCAAATTCTTTTCGATTCATCGCGAATTCTCTTCGATTCGTCGCCCTTAAATTAATCAGCATTCAGCGACGAATCAAAGAGAATTCGTAGCTCTTAAATTAATTAGGATTCGTCGCAAATTCTTTTCGATTCATCGCGAAGTCAGCTAGTAAGTATGGTATAAAAAAGTATCACAATCTTCAATTCCCTTTCATATTTATAGTCTTCAAAGAATTCATCAAAAGTAAGTAAATCATAACCATGCAAAAAAGAACTAGACGAACTTAAAAAGAGACATAGTAATATAGGTACTTACCATTATAAAATCACTGTTTTGCATAGTAGGTATCTAATTTAACGATTCACTTATCCAAATTTGGTAAAGTTCACTAAAACGGGCTATCTTTAATTGCAATGAAATTCTCACCAAACATTGATGGTGACATTTTTAATCAATCTCACAAATTCGAAGAACTAAATGTTGGAGGTACTACTAAGATAAAACTTCACATTTACAACTGTATATCACCAAATTGGAGGGAAAGCAAAAACAAAACACTGAGTCATGTGACATTTACAGAGGTAATTATTGTGGCAATTTGTAACACTTTTTCTGTTACATTGTGTTAAAATTTTTGTCACAATGTGACATTATTATGTCAAATATATTTGGCTCATTGCAACAGTTTTTCTGCCTCATTATGTTGAAAAATTTGTCAAAATGTGGCATTTTATATGTTGAATATATTTGCTCCATTGTGACGCTATTTCTGCTATATTCTGTTGAAAATATTTGTCATAATATGGTATTATGTATTTGAAGTGTACTTGTCTCATTGTAACAATTTTCTTATCACATTCTGTTAAAAATATATGTCACAATATGGCATTTTGTACATCAAATTGTTACAGCCCTAAAAATTAATTAATTTTGACACAATGTGAAAGATTTTGGCATAATTGACACTTTGTGGCAATAAAAACTGCCACACAGACCACTATTTTGCACAATGGGCGATCGATCTCACCATTGCACTGAATGTAATAGTTGCATTTTCCAAAAGAAAATACCTACACTAAAATTTTCATAAACGAATTAATTTTACCCGCCTAGAAATCTTCGTTTCCTGAACTATTTGAAATCACAATCGCATTGTTTAACCCTATTTTAAAGTAATTTTTTCAGCGACACTGGAAAGCGTCCTTATATAGTCCTTACATTAAATTATACTGGTGTACCGTATGTATGACAGTAGTAACTGCGCATGCGTATTAATATTAAAATACTCACATATCATAACGTGGTAGGTATTAAAATTCAATATTTTTATATTATTATACGCTTTTATTCTACTCACTAAATTTGTTGAAGTAGGTACACCGGATGACCAACAACAGCGCTGCTTCCACGTGTTGCGACACACGCAATGTCACGCATACATACACTTATATCCGTTTTTATCGGTTGTTTTTTCAATTTTTGTTCATTGTTTCTGTCTCAAAAAAAAAAGTGAGAAAAAAAATTTTATTTTCTTCTTCAAGTTATAAAAGCGTATTTTTTAAAAACTCGTTTTTAACCTAACTTATTATTTACATTTTGACTCGCGTTTTCTTGTCCTGTCATAAATTTCTATTGCCCTATAAGTATGAACAACTATTAGGTAGGTACTTCAATGAGGCGTTGCACTACCGTCTGGTCTGGACTTCGGAGTAAATTAACAAACAACGGTCCAAAGACGAAGAAATGTTTTAGATTATAGTTACAACCTCTGTCACTACACAATATGTCTATACAGATAAAAAAACGCAGCCAGACGCAACTATAGAATTTTCATTTTTCATAATTTCAAACATGTTCGAGTGAAAAATTTATAGTCGGGATGACCGATGACCACATTCAGAACAAATTGGAATTAATATTGAAATCAGGGTGGTAAAAAAACAAATGTCAGGTGTGGGGTTCGAACCCACGCTCCCGTTTGGGAACCAGAGCTTAAATCTGGCGCCTTAGACCACTCGGCCAACCTGACTCTTCAAACAAAAAGCGAATTTTTAACATTATATAAAATTATTTATAGTAGATACCAACTGTAGACGTATTACAAATATTATATTTTTATACGTTATTAAAGACTAATTAGTGTATTTTACTGATGGTCATTTTCAAAAATTATTAAAACTTAAAATAATTTTATAGTGCAGATGTAAATATCCTTAACGCATTTTACTAACAAATTCATTCGTTCTTCAAATTGAAAAACAATCGCGAATATATACAGACGAGATATGAAGGCGGACGTACCAACAAAATTATTTGGAGCATTATTTTTCAATTTATTTATAGGTGATGTATAATTGTATTGATCAAGGTAGATATGTTAATATTGAACCCATAGTTCTGTAGGTTCCCGGCAAACAATTCACCGCTAACTGGTAAAAAAATTAGGAGTCTCCACTGCTAATTTTAGCAGTAGGTACTTTAGTATTATCACGCCTAAAAACCAATGCTAAATTATCCGTAACTTCTAATTTGGCACACTTTTTACCGCTAATACACAGCAATTTAACGTCTAATGACTTTTCATAAATAGGTATCTGTATTTTAGTGGTAGCACTACTAATCCATATCTATAATTAGTAGTGCGCGTATTTTAGTTGTAAATAGTGCACGCATAAAAAGGTGTTAATGCTAATTTTACATTGTTTTTTAGCTGCGAGAATACTAATATACCACTAAAATTAACAGTGAAGACTCCTATTGAACAGAAAATATACAGATTTAATTTTTGGTTATTTATGATTGTGGTACTATAAATAATAAACGGATTCGTTTGTATATAAATATTTTAAGTGGTTTCCTTTTTTCCCAAAACTGAAAGAAATAACAAAAAAAAAGAAACAACTCATACTATTTTGTAGGGTAGCAACAGTGTACTTAATAGATAAGAAAATTTATTCAGAGGAATTAATACCTAACGTAAAAATACCTACTTAAAGTTAAACACAAAATTAAATATAAAACTTAAAAAAAAAATTATTTTTTATAAGATTTGATCAACAAACTTCATTCAATATTCTTCTAAACTTATAGGACCCATTGACCCGGCCTTCAACATTCTAAAACAGATTATAACACGTTTAAAATTAAATCAAGTACCTATGTTTATTATACTGTGGGCGTATGATTTGTTTGGTTACATTTAAAATTGATTGTATTTGAAAAATATAACAAGATGGTAACCACATAGATACATGATGGGGCTGCAACCCCACTAGAAATTTAGTGCACCACAGTTCGAGCCCCAGCATGAAAATTAAAATAAAAAATAACTGGAAGAGCTATGATGAAATGTCTATGAACACAGTATGAGTGTATTGGAAGACTATTTTTTATTTATTCAAAAAAAAATCAAAATGTCTCTGAAAACTAGCATATTTCTAAATAAGAAATATTTAGAATTTTTCTATAACTATACAGGTTGGTCCATTTACTACGCACCTCGCTTTTTTTCCTGTTTTTAAAAATTGAAGAAATGTTATCGAGGTAGCTCCCTTAATTTATCATTGACATTTTTTTTAAAACCCTGCAACTACTAAACACTAGACCTAGTTTATGTTTTTAAATATGAACCCGCAATTTTACCTTCAAATTTTGAAACAAGAAAAAATTTCCTGAAGATTCAACTGGTCAAGCTTCAAAGATACAGAGATAGGTATGATCATTTACAGAATCACTGAATATGTTGCAGCTATAACAGCTCTGATATGTGTTGGACGGAGTCCATGTAACTCTCATACATCTTGTACACTACCTGGCAATACTGAACTCATAATACATAACTTTTGTAATCTTATTCACGCACACACCGCTACAATGTAGTGGGGAATTTGTCGTTTTTCTACCCACATCTTCAACTGTACTTTCAACTGTTCTTTAATCGTCCATTAAATGTTGTAGCTGTAAACTCGTTTCTTTAATTTACATGAAAACACTATCCATTGTTAAATATTATCCTCACAATATACAAATTGCCTGATTTAAAGTGAGTTTCCAGCCATCATACATTAGTAAATATCTACTCAACTTACCTATCAAGAATTTTAACTATGCAACTGTTTCTAATTTCAAAATCTGAAGATAAAAATGGAGTTCTTGTTTACAAAAAACCAAGGTAGGTCCAGTTTTTGGTATTTGTAGGGGTTGTAGGTAATTTCCAAAGATAAATTCAAAATATAGTTCAGAAAAGAGGGGAGACACCTCAGAGTTATGAACAACTTTTTCTCATCTTCAAAACCAAGAAAACTACCAAAAAAATTGGGAATAAGGGAAAACTTTAAATAGCTGATAATTTTTAAATAAGATGTGATTAATTTGCAGAAATTATATACTGAATATGTTTTGGAAATAAGCTTCGTCGAATTTAAAGTATTATGTAGGAAATGTTGGGATCAGCCAAATAGTTTCCTTACCATTGATACCAAACAGTGGATGTTTAAGGACAAATTTGAAAAAATGTTGAAATAAATTTGGAAAAGTTTTACAAAATTTTTACAAATCCAAAAAACGTGAAAAGGTAGATGAATAAGTCGCACATACATACCAAGACTAATTCTGTTTTGGTTGGAAAAAATTCTGGAAAAATTTAAAAGTCCCACCAAAAATTACGGAAAAGTTTCACAAAATTTTTACAAGTCTGAAAAATGTAAAAAGGTGGATGAACAAGTCGTGTATACAGATACTGTGGCAGCTACCACAGATCAGCTTTGCATTACTTCTTTCTCAATCACCATCACCAAGCACTGTGGCCGAGTGAGTACGGTGCTGTATTTTGAGGGGTGGTGAGGCAGGGAGTTTTAGGTATTCAGCCAATACGGGTTTAAATCCCCGTACCACCTGAATACCTAAAAATACTAATTTTGTCTTGATTGAAAAAAAATTCTGGAAAAATATAAAAGTCCCAGCAAAAAATTTGAAAAAGTTTGATGAAATTTTTCACAAGTCCAAAAAACATTTTCCACAAAAAAATCACAAGTTCAAAAAATTTTAATCAAAACATTGCACTGCCAACAAAAAAATTTCAACTCTAACAGCAACATTTACCCGCCTTAGAATGGGGAAATTTAGGGGTCATTTACCACTTACATGAGGCATCCAACAACAGTAGAGAGTGAGGGAATTTCCCTGTCTCCAAGGTGCTCCTTACTACCGTCAAGTAAGGAATAATCAACATATTTATAAGTGACAATTCACTAGGTTTCAACCTATATATGTATATATATATATATATATATATATATATATATATATATATGAATGCTGTACTTCCAAAGAAAAGGATCCAGAGCCAAAAACAACTTAAAAATGAAATACCACAATGATGAGAAAATATGAATTTTTCCATTACAAAACCATACAACACATATCTATATTTACCAATTCAACTTCACTTGGCCCAGTTTCTCTTTTATTTCGGTAATAGGTGCATTTAGACACCTCTCACATTTCAGGTATCCGGTAACTTCGTCATTTGCGTTTTTCATCACTCATTTTAACAATAAAACAATTTCAGACTTACATCAAAAAATTCGAACCACAGTTAAAAAATCAAATTAAGAAAAACTTTAACATACAAAATCAAAATGTTCTCATACACCAGATATACTTCAAAACAAATGCAAATAAACTTCCGTGTGAGGTCACTACCATTTATCAAGTATGATACTTATAAACGAGCCTGTGAGAATGAAAGTGACGCAAGTCGCACTTAATTCATTCTGTATAATGGAGGGGTTTACATTTAATATTACAATAATTCAGTGCACGCAGGTACCGAGCTGAAATTGGCTGTGTGAACTCGTGATAGTAGGTACTGTAAAGATACGGAGTCAAAAACGAGTTTTTTTTCATGACGAGGGGTTGGCGGACAGCGGATTTGACTTACACCATTGTCAAAATTACTTATAAAATCGGTCGGATCAGTGAAGATGACTTACACCACAAATTTTTAGAGAAATGGCAACAAAATTATAATGCAAATTTTAATCTTAAATTACAAAAAATAACATTTTGTTGTTTTTAATATCATTAAAGAAACCTGAATTTTAATACAAAACGGATATTATCACTTATTCGTCAGCGAGCACATCTTCGGGTTCAAAATCCGGCAAATGCCCAGCTTCCATACCATCGTTACCTTCTACAGAAGATACGGAAGTCAGATTATTAAAGAACGAATGATGAGTTGGTGGAATGTATGGTAATAGATCAAGCATATCAGACTTTTTTTTTGCAGTAACTGGTGAAACGTGCGGATATAAGCGAGTTTGTGTAACATTGCTCAGGTGTATGCGTCTTCTCCCTTTTTTTCCAGTCAAACTCATCTCCGAAAATTCGTTATCTTGTAAGGAAGTTTTGTAAAATATGGAAAAGGGCGCATTTTTGTCGTACCGGAGCCATTGTATTTTCAACCAGTTTACAGGTTCATTGTTCACGTTCACATTTTGGCCAATAATAGCTTTCTCAAGTGCTTTTGTACATAAGAAGTCGCTTCTGTCCATCTTACAAACAGTGAACTTTTTCTGCCGACGGCAAGTAGTCATCACATTGTACCAATCATCGGGTGTGAAAATGGTTCGATTTTCAGCAGCACTTTCTACAGATGCAAAATCAGAATCATTTGGTAAATATGAGTGGCCAGATACGAGGAATTTGTGGTCGATGATCTCAACTGAATTATCTAGTGATGAAACAAATTTAAGCAGAGATAAAGCCATTTTAATATTACAATTTTGCCCAGAGCACGTATCACTGAACATGGTAATTCGTTTTACAGTGACTGGTAGCATCTTGAAATGTTTTTTCAAACATGTTACAACTTCTTGCGAACCTCGTTTCCCTTCAAATTTGTTCCGCACGTAAAAAGTTTCTTCATCTTTCGATATGTCATTTAGCCCTACATTGTAGCATGTAGAAGGTAACGATGGTATGGAAGCTGGGCATTTGCCGGATTTTAAACCCGAAGACGTGCTCGCTGACAAATTAGATTATTAATAGTGATAATATCCGTTTTGTATTAAAATTCAGGTTTCTTTAACGATATTAAAAACAACAAAATGTTATTTTTTGTAATTTAAGATCAAAATTTGCATTATAATTTTGTTGTCATTTCTCCAAAAATTTGTGGTGTAAGTCATCTTCACTGATCCGAATGATTTTATAAGTAATTTTGACAATGGTGTAAGTCGGACTTGCACCACTATTATAATTATCAGAGCCTGGTTACAATTTACAAGCAAAACTTTTGGTGGCGCTCTCTGGCGGAGAAAAGGTTAACTTGACTTGATTCACTTTCAAACTAACTGTTTGACATCGTACGAATGTATACTAGCGCTATCGCGGATTTTTTGGAAATTTGACTTACACCACTTTTATTCCCACAGGCTCATTAACATACAGATAAAATAATCATATGGTCACTCGCTGGTTTTGAATGGAATGCTTTCATATGGTGCAATTTTCAACTTCTTAGGGTCTGGTTTAATCCTTTTGCATAAATCTAGGAATAACATCTCATTCCTCGTGGGTGGGTAGATAAACATATTTTTTTTGGCTAAGAACCAACTACAATGTACTATTGTCATTTTTCCTGAGTTTTGCTGCACAACATAATATATAAACATCATTCTTTCATCTTCCCTTTGTCCATAATCTTCTTCATCTGAACTAGAGGCACTTCTCCATTCAGACCAGTCAACTAAAACACAACAGTACACTTTTAGAAAAAACTGATGAATTTTGACACATTTATGAATGATGCACAATAAAGAAATGACACTTACTAGAAGAAGTACTCTTTGCCATTATGGCCATAACAAATATTAAGTAATAATTATATGAACATTTTTAATTCACTTTGAAAATGCTATCAGTAATGAATATAATACCTAATAAAATAAAACTTTGAAATGTGTGCAACCAATGTGAAACTGAGCAATGAGAACAAAAAACATATAGAAGTACGCATGTATTATGTATACATATACATACATGTAAGTAATTTTGAATGAAATATGAACAATATCTCGATTGCACTAAAAGAAGTGAAAATATATTTTAAGAATCAGATAATTTACATACTTAGCATCAAACTTATTTCAACTTACCTAAAAGAAGTGAAATACAAAGATTAAAAAGTTCATTACTCGATTACAAAATTACTTAAATCTTAGATTGTCATATTACATAGTTTAGCAGAAAATTACTAGAAAGAAACGTTTTGATCGTCTACATTATCTCGATACATTCGATTCTGCCGTACTATGGAAATGATAAGACGGACGTGAAATAGCCAGTTATTTCTAAAATACGTACACGTATTTTACATCCCCATACCTGAGAAAATTACGAAACAAAGGGGAGTAATTTGGAAACATGGAACAAATTTGACTCTTTCTTCTGATAACCAGCATCTACGCGATATATTACATTTGACAAACTTTCAGTTATTTTGAACGGGCCCGTTCTTATTTCATCGAGTTTATTTTTGTTTAACAGATTACCATGATTTACATAGACTAAATCGCCAACTCTATAAGAAATATCTTTTCTCTTGGAGTCAAATTTTTGCTTATTATATTTATGACTTCTCTGGGAATTTTCAAATGCTAATAACCTGTCATTGGTCAGATCTGTTACGTTAGGCATCGGAATATCTTTTGGACATAAATTTACTTTAATATTATTCATTAAATAATTTGGTGAAAATAAGGTTGATGAATGAATAGTATCGTTATATTCTTGAACACATTCTTCTGCTAAAACTGACCAAGGCTTTTTTTTATTTATTTTGTTTTCGTTAACTTTACAGCGTATTCTATTCACCAGAGTTTGATTTAGTCTCTCATTGAGACCGTTGGAGAAAGGACAGTCTACGGCTGTAAAAATTAATTTGATATTGTGTGACTCCAGAAATTCTTTAAATTCTTTTGAATTTATTCCGCCGTATTGATCCGCCAGAAGTGTCTCTATTTTCTGTCCTTCTCTTAAAATTTTACGTATTAAATTTATAAAATCTGTGGCTTTTTGAGTTTTTGATGGTAAAATGTACGCAAAACGTGTGAAATGATCAACTAATAAGTGTAAATATTTTTTTGAAGTATTATTTCCGTTAAAGCCACCTATTGTATCTATTGACATAATCTGAAATGGTTCAGTCGCAGGGCCCAACTGAGATAGAAAACCATAACGAAAAGATGCTCTGGACTTATTTTTAGTACAAATAGCGCAATTCTGACAGAAAGAGGTAATCAGTTTGAAAAAATTTTTACAATAATAAATTGGAATAAGATGGAACGAAAGCTGCTTAGGACCAATATGACCAAATTTTTCATGAACTATCTTTATTATTTTAGTCGCTAAATCTTCTGTTATCAAAATTTTATTTTTACCTCTAATGTTCATGAAGAGTATATTATTTTTTTTTATTACGTTATTTTTTTGGAAATAGTCTCTTGAAAATTTATTTTGGTCCATAGCTATTTCATTAAATTGAATAAAATTTACTATTTTAAGTTCTTTATGCGTTTCAAAATGTTCGAGGACAGGGTTACGCGACAAACAGTCGGCCTCCTGATTCTCGGAACCAGGTAAATACTTTACTGAAAAATCAAACTGAGACAAGTAAAACATAAGCTGACCAAGTTCATTATCAAATTTAGAGTTTACGTTCAGATTCTCAAGCGGTTTATGATCTGAATAAACGACAAATTTCTTTCCAAGAAGCCAATGTTGCCAGAACATTAAGGCCTCTTTAATTGCCAGACACTCCAAAAAAATCGCCTTTTTCTTTTTTTGATAAACATTTAACTTTTTGGAAAAATAAGCGACTGGCCGAAAATTTCCGTCTTTCTGTTTTTGTTTCAGGATTGCCAAGTCCTTCCAAACTTGCATCAGTGTATAAAACTGTCTCCTTTAAAGGATCATAAATAGCTAAACAAGGACTTGAACATAAATAACTTTTTATCTTTTCGAAACTATTATGGCAGTCTGTTGACCAATTAAAATCTACGTTTTTCTTCAATAAATTGTGTAACGGTTCTAAAATATGTGCAGCCTTTGGAATATATTTCTTATAAAAATTAACCTTCCCTAAAAATTGGCGCACATTCTTTCTATTTTGAGGAATGGGAAAATTCTTGATAGGGAGCACATTATCAAAAACAGGCTTAGTTACGTTATTGCTAATTATGTGGCCTAAATATTTTACGTTATTTTTGGCAAAATTACATTTTAATAGTTTCAATCTAAAACCTTCTTTTTTAATGGCCATAAACAATTTATCAATGTGCTCCAAGTGTTCCTCAAATGTTTTTGAAAAAACTAGAATGTCATCAATATAGTTTACACAAAAATAGTCCAACCCGTTACGTCGGATAATATTTTGTAGGATCCTTTGAAAAATTGCGGGAGATGTTTTAAGGCCAAATGGCAAACATGTCCACTCAAAATGGCCATTTTGTGTGACGAAAGCTGTTTTATAAGAATCTTTTTTGCGTAAGGGAATAGTCCAAAAAGCGGAATTAATATCGAAAGCTGAAAAATAAACACAATCCCTAGTCTTCACAATTAAATCTTCTATTAATGGGAAAGGTTGACTTTCAGGTACAATAAGCTTATTTAATGCCGTAAAGTCGATACATAATCTGTTCTTCTTTCGAACGCCAAACTCATCTTTTTTAAATGCCAGTGTAACTGGAGCCGCAAAAGGAGATGTAGATTCCTGGATCAGACCATGGTTTAACAACTGGGAAATTTGAGATTCAATTTCCTTCTGATCAATAGGATTACATCTGTACGGCTTGCGAGATACATACCTATGCTCAGTCAATTTAACCGAAGCTTCGTGGTTGTGTACACAACCCGTATCAAATTTGTGTTTCGCAAAAATAGATTTATGTTTTTCAATTAAATAAGTTATTTTATTCTTTTGGTAATTATTTAAATGATCCAAATTTGCCTCGAATTCATTAATTTTAATAGATTCATTAAAATTTACTGTAAACGGTGCAGACTGAACTACGGTTCCGAGATCAATTTTTTTATTATTATCCATTACGTTAATCTGAGAGATATTCAATTCATGGTCTTGGTGTAACCCAAAATCCTTTATCATATTTAAGCCAATCAAAAAATCATAATCAAAATTAATCGAATTTATCACAAAAACATCTACAAATTTGACGATATCAAAAATTTTTACTTTGATTTTTACGATTCCAAAGACTGAAGCCGTACCACTGACCATTTTAAAATTATTGTTGCAAGAGTTAATTTTTATTTTATTTTTCCTTGCAAATTTATAGTTTATTAATGAAATATTTGAGCCGGAATCATAAATACCGTTACATAATATAGAATCATTAATTAAAAGACGTAATTGAATCAGTGGTACCGTTACTCGTTTTTTTGGCAAGTCATCTGAATTATTGATTTCGGACTCTATCTCCAAATTATTTACAGATTTTACTTTGTTAATTTCATTTTTTTTTGAGTCCTTAAACCAGCAGACATTTTCCGAGTGAATTCTACCAAATTTCCCTAATTTATCACAAATCGAACATGTTTTTTTTTAGGAGTAAATTTCTTATAATTAGTAATACCATTAACATTTTGAACAATCGTATTTGTTTTTTTTGACATAGTCGAATTTGCATTCTCAGAAGATGTACGACGAGCAGGGTTATCAGCATCATATTTTTTTAATTTAGAAATTAATAATTTTACCGAAGTTACTGAATTACGATTCAATGAATCTTGAATATGAGCCGGCAAGCCTAACACTATTAAATTCAGTAATACATTTTCAGCGATAAAATGGTCTAGATCTAACATTAATTTTTCTTTTTTTATAACGTATTCTATTAAGGAGCCCGATAAATATCGGAAATTGTAAGCAAATCGGATCGGTTTCCAAGATACGTCACCGAATGTGGCGATAAGATCCTCGTGCCATAGAGCCCAGTCAGCATCAACACCAATTTTCTTTTGGGTATTCAGGAACCAGTCATTCATTGACGTATCTAAGCAAAGGTGAAAAACCTCAATAACTCTGGATCCAACAAGAGAAAACCGAGCTACTTCTTTTTCGAAACTAACAGCCCAAGCAACTACGTTTGAATTCTTGGATGTTAATTTATCGACCAGAAAATGTTTCATTATTTCTTTTAGTGATTCCTGTTTCTCCAGTGACACTACCGGCGCGACAGACGAAGAACCAGTCTCTACCGATGACAAAAAATAATCAGAAAAGACAAAGTTACCGTCATCATCCAGATATGATTTTGCTAGCTCCTCAGACAGGCTAACATTTACAGTGCGATACTGTCCGCGGGCTTTAAGCGCATCTCTGGCAGCTTTCATTGAACCCGTAGCTAACAGCTTGGCATGAATAGTCAGCGATTGAAATTCAGGAGGAAAAGCGTACCACATTTCATCCCCTGGTTTTCTAACTCTTTTTATTCTGATAACAGTAGATTTCCCATCAGCAGCAGCCTCAGCAAGCATGAAAACTTGTAATCGAACTGGCGACATCGCTGATCAAAGAATTAATCTTTGTATTTGTAAGTAATTTTGAATGAAATATGAACAATATCTCGATTGCACTAAAAGAAGTGAAAATATATTTTAAGAATCAGATAATTTACATACTTAGCATCAAACTTATTTCAACTTACCTAAAAGAAGTGAAATACAAAGATTAAAAAGTTCATTACTCGATTACAAAATTACTTAAATCTTAGATTGTCATATTACATAGTTTAGCAGAAAATTACTAGAAAGAAACGTTTTGATCGTCTACATTATCTCGATACATTCGATTCTGCCGTACTATGGAAATGATAAGACGGACGTGAAATAGCCAGTTATTTCTAAAATACGTACACGTATTTTACATACATATATCTTTTATACTCGCCCATATATATATATATATATATAAATTCCAGTAGCAAACTGTAGGGAAAAATGAGCAGTTAATAATAGTTAAGGCTGGTTTACAATTAATGGGAATGGTAACGGTAATAGGAACGTAAAAGATAAAAATTTATATTCAGGTGGAGGTGTTCACAAAAGGCCAAGAATGAGAATGGGAAAGATGGTTCAAGTTTATCTTTTCCATTCTTGTTCCCAGATTTTTTATACTACTCATGAGCAGTTTCAGCAGTTGATTCTCATTCCTGTTCCCATTAACATAGTATTGTGAACATAAACAGCTACATTCCCATTCCAGTTCTGTTACCATTCCCATTACCATTGATTGTGAACCAGCCCTTATTTTCAAACTGAATTCGTTAAATTAGCCTCAGTGCAGCTATAATACAGACATTTGTGGAATAGATGTAAATTAAAATCACCACTACCTATTCCCTCCTAATAATAAACTGCCATTTTAGGGGTAGAATAGCAGTTTTTCAGATTAATCTTATTTAACAGAAAATTATCTTTCTTATGGACAAAATATTGCTAATTAAATCAGATAGCTGCACATTTCCTTTCTGACAAACATTTGACAGACAAATCAAACCCCCACATACTTATAAATTACAGTAACTTTTATATGTATTAGTTTTAGCAGTGGATTAGCCATATAATTAGCAGTACAGCTAAATATACCGCTAAAAATTGTTTGCCGGGTTACTTCAAATTTTTTTCAAGTTGAAAAAATCAATATATATGATAAAAGAAAAACTGTCAAATGTTTGTATCAACTTTTCTCCACAACCAACCACTGCTGCGTATTATGGAGTGTTTTATCATGAAGCCCTTGGTCTCGATCTTCCTCAGTTGATTGGATTTCTCAATAGGTGTCTGAGTCTGTGTCTTATTAATGTCTTTCTATGTCTCAATGGCTATGTTTGTGTCTTTATTTGCGATTATACTGGGACTTCATCCCAAGATTCCTCGATTAAGTCATCAGGCGATACGACTACATTCTCCTGATTATTCACACTCGATGTCTTTTCAGTTGAAGCAGGTTTATCAATTTGGCTCTGTTCAGCAAAATTTCTACTTGAACTGGCTTCACGTTGATCTTTTGTCAACTGTTTACGGGTATCAACATCCTTCTCGACTGTTGAACTTGTTCCCTGCAGAAGACAAATACTGTCCTGCTCCAACTCCCATTCTGGTCCTGGTTTCTCCGTTAGCTGTTGATCATATATTGGCACATTTTTGTACTGATCATAACACTTCTGTAGGTCTTTGTCGGTCTTCCCATTTTCATCTATTTGTTCTTTCAACAGCTCATTCAGACATTTTATAAGGCTTCTCTCTAAGTTATGTAACAGCCTGATACATGAAGCCGGATCCAACAAAAAGTACTTGCCTATACCAATCTTTATCATCTTTATCACTAGAGTTTGTGCCATTATGCCTAATGTATAACGGTCCAAAAAATCAGACACACCTTCTAAAACTCGTACATCAGGATCATCACCTACAAATTCTTTTGTCTTGTTACCTTCAGGAGTTTTTCTTTATTATTGTCTCTGCCGTCTGGTGCCATGCTAACAACCGTCTGTGTCTCAACCAATTCCTCAATAACTTCCTGTTTAAACTTATCAATACAATCGGTAATTAGTGTCATTTCGTGGTAATTCGATTTCTGAAGAATGTTTGTCTCAAGAAAAAAACATTAATTAATAACATAAATTCGACCACTACTTTATCAACTTTTAATCATTCCTCAAATTGCACATAAGGATTGTTTACCTCTAAATTCTCTGAATTATTAGTAAAACGAGGATTGGGATACTTTAAACCTGGCCAGGATCTTTTTTGTCTACATACCTTAGTGCTTACTCACAAAAATTAAATGCTTATCAATTTCACCAACATTTTGTTGCGACCTATTTATGTCCTTAAGTAATAGGATTTTTAAATTCTCTTATTAAAAATGCACCCAGACCACTTTACAACATCAATTCTTAATTTCATACAATCGAAAGAAGCTAGTAGCGGAACTTCTTTCATCACCAAGTCTCTTACTATTTGTTATGATCATTGTCATTATCTTCATGTCAACAAGTTGCACTAAATTACAATAATTTTCAAACAATATAATTCTCTGACTCGTAAATATTTATGTCTAAGTGTCTATTATTAATGTCTATTAGTTAACTGAGGGATTTACAAGTTCCGATGTTTATCCTCAGATTCAAATTAACAAACTTTTAATGACTTTCTGTTTTGATACTATCATCGGTTAAACATCATTATGCGACTTATTGACTAATTAAATTAAATAAAAATTTACTAGAATCCTTTTCAAAAAGGTCAACGTTAGCAACTTGTGATAAAAGTGCGCCAGTTTTCTAAGTTTCTCAGTGACTATTCATTACTTCATTTGTTTCTAACCATGTGTACATGTCTTGTAAATGGCTGTTACATGATGAAAAATCCAAAAACTTCTCATAAACTTGATCCTTCGATTCAAGTACATAAAAAGTGGCAAGCGATGTGAAATCATCTAAAAAAGTTATCGTTTATTATTATAAGCTGTAGTCTGCCTTGGCCCACAGACATCTGAGTGTACAAGTTCTGACGGGTGAGTGGATTTCCTGTCAACAGAACAATGAGGAAGCTTCGATTGCTTACCCTCAACACAACTTTTGTAAAAATCAACATTATTATAATCAAAATTATTAATTAATTAGGAACAGGACATGCGTTTCATAATATCAAAATTGGGATACCCCAACCTGGTATG
Source organism: Ericerus pela (assembly GCA_011428145.1). Classification (NCBI taxonomy): domain Eukaryota; kingdom Metazoa; phylum Arthropoda; class Insecta; order Hemiptera; family Coccidae; genus Ericerus; species Ericerus pela. The sequence continues at coordinate 54,079 of WOFM01000055.1, forward strand.
CTATAAATTTACATTTTCATTTAGAATTTTGAATAGGGTTGGGCGAAAAATTAATATTATATAGTTTATTGTCCAGTGATTTTCCATAATTTATGAGCTGGCCATCATGTTCACAAATTAAATAAACATTGCCTTTGCAATCAAAATTAACTGTTATACCGGATTGGCACAGCTTTTTGATCAATAAGAGGTTTGTTGGAAATTCCTCTGAAAAGAAAACATTATTAATTACGCATCTAATTCCCGTACTTGACCAACAAATTATCATTCTGACTTTATTAGTGTAAACATAGCTGTCCGTTTTGAAAACTTTAATCCTTATGGGATTTTTTAGCGTAATATACTTAGTAAATAAATGATGTCGGACAACTGCCCGTCTGATTGCTAACTGATTCATTTGGCCTGGCCTACGATCTGACTGCCTACGTTGGTCGAAAGAGTGCACCACATGCCAACAAGCTAAAATCAAGCTTTCCACCCTACTGATCGCTTGAAGCATGTGCACATCGATATCGTGGGTCCGTTGCCAAGGGTTAGTGGTCCTCATCATTGTCTGACAATGATTGACCATGCCACACGATGGCCACACGCCATCATGACAACGGATATTTCCACGGATTGAGTGGCAACACTGTTAGTACAACACTGGGTGTCCTCCTTCGGCGTCCCCGAAACTATAACGACGGACCAGGGACGCCAGTTCAAAAGTGCTTTATTCAACTCGGTTGCACGCCAGTTGGGAATACACAAAATCTCAACTACGGCGTATCACCCCCAATCGAATGGCAAAATAGAGCGCTGGCATCAAACTCTCAAAGCCACCATCATGGCTCGCGAGAACTCCAAAGACTCATGTGGAGAATGGGCAGCCAATTTGCCTCTCATTCTTCTCGGCCTACGCTCGACGGTCATCTCTGACCTCGGCGTATCCCCAGCCCAACTCCTTTTTGGTGAAGAGCTCCGTCTCCCAGCTGACTTCTTTGAAGATAGCCCACCAAGTGTTGTCACTCACATCGACGGCACTAACCTTCCACAACGCATTTGTGAAAGTGCGAATGCGTTCACCCAAATCATCCGCAACCACGGCAACTCCTATTCATATGTCCCAGCTGATCTTAAATCAGCTCAAAGTGTATGGCTACGCGTTGATACACCTTGTAAGGCACTCGACCCACCGTACGCCGGCCCATACAAAGTCCTCAACTGTACGGATAAATGGTTTGAGATCGACATACAAGGACGACACACAAGCGTATCAATCGATCGCCTAAAGTCAGCCTATGTCTACACAGATATAGAAGCCGACCCAGATGACTCAACTTCGATCGATGATCCTTTGGGACCGACAGTTGACTTGTCATCTGAGGTTGTTTTACCTAAAAACAATGACTCACCCCCAAATGCCTCACCCCAACCTTCGACGTTGTCTCCACACACAGACAACACGCTTGATTCTTCCCCGATTGTAATTACATACAATCAAAACAAAGAATCGCATCCCGAAACATTATCGAAGGAAAATACACAATCGCACCCCATTGGCCAGTCTCTTAGTTGAACAGCTGATGCTACGCTCTATGACAAACCAATTGCGATTTCCCGTCCCCTCCCACATTTGTCACAGTCAGCTCACGCAACTGACGACAAGTCAAGCGTTGTAGACGACGACGTATTACAAAAATTGTTTCGTGGTGTCACCCAGTCGCATAAGTACGACGCGTCTTCCTCCTCAGAAGACGAACTGGCACCCCTACAAAACGAACTCGTAATATTAATGTGCAAGAACAGCTGACGCAACCGCACCTTCGTTCGTGTTTACAAGACGAAAATAAACAACAGTTACAGTCAAGAAAACCAGTAAAATTCATGTTTTAGAAACTTACTCTTCTCTTGACACGTCCAGCAGTTATATACTCTTCATCACATGCTGTTCATCAGGCGCTTTTAACTATATTTCATGTAGCGTAATAGACCAGTGAAATGTCCCAAGAGCGTCAGAAGATGAAGAAACAGCCCTTTTAAGGGCTACACGTCCACCAACAGAGGGCGGTAATGGCGATGCACCGTCGTCTCCTCGTGTAGACAACCATCGCTCCCCCTCTCCCTCCCTCTCACTCACAATGTCACCTGCTGACGTTGTCCCATCTCCTTCCTCCACAGCTACTGCCACCTCTCCACCGGTGAAGCAGACATCCCCTGTATCCTCTACATCCGATCAAGTATCGGCGTCATCCGTGACACCTACCTCTGTTGGACCTGTACTAGAGGGTGCAAGCCGTACTCCTTCGCAAGTACCGCAACGGCGATCGACGCTGAAGCAGAGTGTGGAGTCTGCTGCCAGGGGTTGAGGTGCGCCTCTTTGACAGTACCGGCCTGCTCCTGGATTGGTGGCTTGGGGCTCTGAGTTTGTACAGTGCGGCCTTGTCCATAGCTCTCGTTCTTGGGTTTTTGTGCCACTCCCCAGGAAGACCGTGTACTCATTGGAGATTCCACATCAGGCTCGGGCTGCTGTACAATTAAGCAATGAGCGGATTGACATCCGCACATTTGTCGAAGTCGTTCAGCATGTTCAATCCAAGGGACCTTTGCCCAGTCCTCAACCGTCTTCCTCGGCGGGCCTCCCCTCTGGGGAATTCCCACCGCTCAAGACGGTCAAACAGATTGAACCGCTTCCTCTTCAGAAGCGCCAAAGACAGCGACTGCCACATTGCATACCAGTGGTACTTGTCTGTCTGCAGCAACAAAGCGGTCCCCCCAACTGTCGACTTCCAAAGTCGCGGAGGCACCAGTAGCCACGCAAATGGCATCGTCGGTCCCAAAAGGCAAGTCACCTCTACTTTGCCATTTGGTCATACCAACTGCCCAGGAAGAGACAATGATGGACGTAGACCCCACTCCGGCCCCAACTGTCCATCTCCCCCCAACCCCCACATTGGTCCCTCAATTCGTACTCTCACCAATACGTGAAGAGGTTGAACTAACAGAAAGTGCTGCTGTCGATAACCCATCCGTTATCGACTTAACGGCAACACCTTCACCGGAAAATGTCCCCGAGCCTCAGCTGTCCACCTCTCATGCTAAGAGTCCCCCGGCTGATGGCAAACCGGCGAAGTGTCCCCGTTTAAACTTTAATGCAGGGGGCCGCTCGCGGTCTCTCCTATATGGAGCTTAAACGGGACAAAAGACGTGGCAAATCCCGGACCCAAACTCCCGCTCCACCTCAGGCTTCCACACAGGAGCCTGCCGCGTCTGTGGTACAGCCCCCTGTACTGCAACCGGTAGTTTCTCCTGTGTTGCAGAATCAAACACTGCAGCCGTGGGAGCAATTTACCACCGCCGTGCTTGCAGCACATAACGTCCTGTCACTCGCCCTAGCGACAACACCGATGCCACTTCCCCAAGTTGTGATGCCTCCACCCAGAATTCCCATTCCCCGGCACCTACAACTCTCGGCATTGGTTTACCCTCAGGCCCTAGTTATGCCGCCTTTAATGGCGCCGCCAATAACCTACCCGCCTATTTACTGGGCTCGGCCCGCACACACTCCTCGCTGAACACGCAACCGACCGCTATTGGTATTTGTGTGGTGTCATGTACATTTATACACACACCCACAGTAATTAATTTCGATAATCTCTTCTTGAGTAGACTCTTGAGAAGCTTGGTCTTGGTTTAGATTAACTTGGTTGGAAGAAGCATTCTTATTACTTGGACTTGATGTTGGTACTTGGTTTTGACTAGGTACGGAATTCTCATTTTGAATAACAGAATTTTGTACGAGTTATCTTGGTTTAAACTTGGATTGTTGCCTAAATTATTATTAGAAAAATCTAGGTTTTGATTATCTAAATCTTTGTGATCGTCACTTATATTCTTATATGTTTTTGACTCATCAAATTTAACATTACATGAAGTACATGTTTTCTTGGTTTCAGGATTGTAAACTAGATAGCCAGTTTTTGGATAACCAGCTAAATATTGCTTTTTACTATCAACATCAAATTTAAGACCTACTACTTGATTTTCTTGGAGCACATAGGCTAAAAAGCCAAACACATGAATTTTTGATAAATCGAGCTTTTTACCATAAAAGAGCTCGAAAGGTGTGAAAAATTTTAGCGCATGATGAGAAGACCGATTATAAAAATGGGTGGCAGTCTCAGCAGCAATTCCCCAAAACAAAGTTGGAAAACCACTTTCTTGGGGCAACAAATGGTTTTTTACTTCTATTGTGTGATTTGCACGTTCCACATTACCATTATGTTCACTGGTGTATGGACCTGATGTTTCTCGCTCAATGCCAAATTCTTCCAACAAAATATCCATACCTTGGTTACAAAATTCAGTTCCATTATCACACCTTAAAATTTTCAATTGCCCTTCCATCAGAAATTGAGCTATCATTTTCTGTAGATATTGTTTGAAGAACTTGGTTGTTTCGTATTTCTTTTTCAATACAAAAATATGCATATAGCGAGTGAAATCATCAACTAATAAAAGTAAATACTTATTTTTCTTGGTAAAAGTTGGTGATGAAATAGGCTCTATCAAATCAGCATGGGTTATCTCACCTCGATGAGTAGCACATTCTCGGTCTTTGTCAAAACATTTTCTCATCATCTTGGTTACATTACACACTTCGCATTCTTGGAAAATATCAGAACAAATGATATCAGGCATACCTTCTGCCACCGATTGCAGTCAATATAAGTTAGGAGAGGAAATATGGCCCATACGACGATGCTAAACCTACACCTTAAATGTATTCTAGTTGACTTTAGTCATTTCTCAACTTGTTAACTGTGATAATCTTGACTGTGTAAGTCAAACCTTTTTCTTGTTACTAATAATTTTGTGTATCATTAGATGCGAAATGTCCGTCATGGTGAAGATGTCATAATAAATTGGTTAAACTCGAATCTTATTTTCTTTATTAACAAGTGTCATTTTTATAACTTGTTTAGTTTCATAATTCAACAGGTTATGGGCCCAGTATAATAAAAGTCAATGATAACAAATACTAGTTATTTTTGTGTAATTTTCGTGATATGTTTTAAATGTGTTTTACCAAGGATGGACTTTGCACGTTTTTGCAGTGCACCGTTTCAATTTTTCTTTGTTTGTCTTCATGTTGAAACATCTGTTGTGATGGTTAATCAATAGTGGTTTGTGCATAAATTGGAAGCCCTGGAACACAAAATGGAGTTCAACAGTTCTGAGGCAAGAATTACAAAAGTTAGCATTTTAGACTGTACACCATTGTTTGAGGAGAAGGTTTGGTCAAGTTGATGAATCAAGAAACCACCACTGAAGTCAACTGTGATTATTGTAAGAAAGCTGACAAATGTATAGCTTTAATTGTTTGTTTTCTACCTGATTCACATCTCACATTTGCACAGGATGCCATAGAACTGTACCAGATCATCAAAAAGCTTGATGAAGTTTACTTGAAAACTGGTACTGCCATTCGCATAATTCTGAAATGACAATGGTGGGACCTACGACTTAAAGAAAATTGTGATTTGGAAGAGCATCGACGAAAATTTGAGGAACTTGTCAGACTCAAATTAGCTGGGGTAAAACTCGAAAATACAGACACTGGTGAATAACTACTAATATCTATGCCTTCTAGTTACAACATTACCATCGAAGTACTGGAAAATGACACTCAACTCGATTTGGAAAAGGCAAATATAAAATTGCTCAACTAGTTCACCAAACAACGGGGAAGTATGTCGAGGACCAAAGCTGAAATGGAGTCTGCTATGGCCACAAGGAATTCAACTAACAATCTTGAATCTGAAGGACCCCAGAACACTGTTAAATGTTTTGGATTTGATCACCTTGGTCACCAGCACAAGGACTGTTGCTCATCCTTAAAAGATAGTAAGAATATTTATAAATGTTTCAAATGTAATGGCACAGGACACAGTGAAGTACTGTAGGAATCCAAAGGCAAATTTTTGAGTTGACAATACTGTCCCAACTCTCGACTCAATGTGTAATAAAAAGTCAGGGGATTCATGCTTGTTTATGTGTTCTGATGGTCAACTGTGTAGTAATGAGGAAGAGAAGTGTGATTTGATTGTTTTCACTTTGGACTCAGGTGTGACAAACCATAACATTAACGATGATAAACTTTTCACCAAAAGTATTTTATTGAATAATCCTATAAAAATTAAAACATATAAAAAATAGCTTTGTTTATGCAACGAAAGTTGGCACTATAATTTGTTATTTCCAAACTGGTGTTTAGTGCGTAATTATACAAATAAGGATGCTAGGATATTTCAATAGTAAACATCAAATGGGAATAGAGACCATAGAGAATGTGGACTGGTGAATGAGAGAGTAAATTCTACTAATAAGTCTGCCAGGGTATGCGGACTGGTGAATGATAAGAGTGAAAAATAAAATCTTGCACATTTCTTAACAGGTTTCACATACATATATACACACATATATATGTGAGTAGGGCTTTTAACCACTAAAAACCAAAACAAATTCACATCATTGATTTGGGAACTGATAACCAAAACAAAAAAATTTCTCCTAACCATTAACCAGAATGATAACAAGAAAAATTGGTTTTCATTGGTTTTTATGAAGTATCGATAATATTGATTATTTTTTTGAAAAGTTACTAATCATTTCCTAAAAAATTATTAATTATAGATAATTTGACCTGAAAAAAATTTTTTTTGTCTATTTTACCCCAAATTTTGTCTTAACCAATAACCAGTAACCGCAACCAATAACTAAAAATTAGATAAGTTGTTTTGGTTAACCAGAACAATAACCAGTAACCAAACAATTACATTTTGTTGGGACACTACCTCACAAACACGGGACATCACATTGACTAACACTGTATGTAACATACTTTTACATTTACTCGTTTTGCATGTGGCGACACTGATCGCCAATATAATACTCTTCCCGCCACTGCTCGAAGGAGAATGTTCTCCGCTTGTCAGTCGTTGTACTAACGTCGTGAATAAACATATTTCAAAATGGAAGTCCGTACTTATCTTTTCTGTGTAAAGTAACTAATCCTCACCTCAATATGTTAGCAGAGCTGCGGACAACAGAAATTAGTGCGGTAAATTGAAATGTAATAATTGTGTGTTTTATTAATAATTGAAAGTTCGTGTTTTCACGCAAAGTGAAAGGCTTAGTGCCGAGTGATACCTCCACGCAAAGTGGCAGGAAAAATTAAAATTGGTAAAGAAAAAGTTCAATTCAGTGATTAAAGTAAATATCCTGAAAAAGTGAAACGTTCAATAAAAGTCAAGTAACAAATTAAAAGTAAAATAAAAGTGAAATTGATGAAAACAAGGGTAAAATCTTGGGCACCTGTGAAAACGTCAAAGTCAAAAGTCTGGAGAAAACAAATCAGATACGAAAGGATTCTATGGTTTGGTAGACCAGCGCATACAGTCAAAAACGGTTGGCAATTGTTCATGCTGTGTTCCAGGGACTGAAACAACGAGAGAAAAGTGAAAATCCAAAGGTTGCTGAGTAAAAATCGTCGCAGTTTGGTATCATTTGGGCGAGGTAGCAGAAGGAAAACTTCAAAAAAACACGAAAAAAGAAACGAAATATTAAAGATAAGTAGAAAACCTAAGTTAATTTACATATATTTCGTGTGATTTTGCCCAAAATTAACCTGAAAAATTTAAATTGCAAGTAAATTAATATCATATTTCAGTATATTTCAGGAAAATTCTCAACCAGAAATTAAACAAAGTTGAGACTTGAAAGGTGGTATCGATAGCCTTCAAATTTTATCTTGCTGGTTGAGAATTGAACGAAAGAGGAAATCTTTGTTGGATGAGAATTATCGAATCCAACAATAGAAAACTCATTTTCGAACATTGACACAAGTGACAGATTTTTTCATGTTCACATCGAATAAAAGATTGATAAATTGTTTCCTTTTCAGTAATCACATTTCTCACATTTGTTGAATATTTTTGCATTGTGTATTAATCTGAACTTTGATATATTTAATAGAATCATCGATGCTCTGATATAAGATTTGGGACTTTAATTAATTTGACTTTGGAAATTTTTGACAAAAATAAAATCACAGTAATTTGACAGCTCAAGAAGCAGTAACAACGGCGGAGAGATCAACTCATCGTCGGCAATACATTTCGTAAGAATTAATTTAGAATATTGACTAGTTAATAAAGTTCATAATATAATATTTTTTAACTTGCATTCCCAATCGAGTGGTTGAGACCATGTTGTGCATTATCGTGCGGTTGAGACCGTGTTACCCCTTAAATTTAAGTTCTCGTGTTTCTAAGGTAGGACATAAACCCCCTAATACCCAAAAATTATAATAAAATGTCGAGATTTGACACAAAATAAGTATTTGATGGGAGGAATTATGATGCCTGGAGGACCACAATGGTGTCAACACTATATGCAGAGGGACTGTACCCAGTAATGCATGATGTGGAAACTGAAGTGCTGTTTTTGGGATTAGAATTAAATAATTTTTTAAACCCTGAGTCTGGTAATGCCAGTTTGGCTAATAGGATGGCATATTTTCGTAACCAAGAAAAAGGCAAAGCTTTAATTTATCAGGGATTAAACAACGAATTAATAGAAAGAGTAAAAGACTTAAAAACGATAAATCAAATTCTGAAAGTTTTAGATGAAAGGTACAAAAGCTGCACGCAAGTTACATATATTAATGCGAAGCAGGCCTTTCAGAGGTTAAAATTTAATAGTGAAGGTAACATGAGAAGCTACTTAGATGTGTTTTCTTGAGCAGCCCAGAAAATAAGGGACTGCGGAAAAAGCTTAGACAAACAGGAGGAAATAGAACAACTCCTTATATCTTTGAACATGGATTATGACATGACAAGGCTGGAATTTAATACATTAAGCCAAGATCAAAAAACGATAGAGACTCTTCATGCCATGTTGATCGAAAGATCAGATAGACTATATGATGAGAAAAAATCTAGGAATATCAATAATAATAAATTTCGTAATTTTAATAATAATAATAGAAACCAAAGATTCCAATATGGTGGGAATTACAATAGATATAATTACACAAATAGAAATCAAAGTCATAACCAAAATATAGATCAGGGGAAAATGACATACAATAATAATCAAAAGTCAGAAATGCCTCAAAACAATAATAATAATAATTATGAAAATAGAAAATACAACAATAGTCAAAACCAAAATAATTTACCAAATACGAATAACTTAGTATGCTTTAAGTGCCACGGCAAAGGGCACATAGCTAAGGTATGTCCGTCAAATAAAGAGGGTATAAAACCCCAAGACAAATTAGATGGTCCTGCACAAAATACAAGATACGGACGAAATAATCAAAATAATAATAACAATAAAAATAAAAAAGAACATGATGTGCAATGGTCAATGATGATCAGATATAAGGACCAAGGACCAAATAATAACACAAATAATAAATTGATAAACCTCATAACATCGAAAGATACGAAACAGGAGTCAGATTCTGATTATGTTCCTCTCACTAAGAGAATAATGTTAGATGGTGGAGCTGTGGCCCACGTCATCTCTGATTTATCGAAATTGTCTAAATCTATAATGCTTGAAAAGCCTATCGAGTTAGAATGTGCCATCCAAGACACCTTACTCATTGCCACCCATATAGGAACAATGTTTATCAGGGTGGAAAATTCAGAGAGAAACCAGACGGTTATAAGATTAAAAAACGTACACTACGTACCATCCTTAAATGTGGATCTTATGTCAGGAATAAAAATAACGGAGAATAGGGCGCTGGGCATAGACCAAAATTTTTCGGCAGCGCATATATACGTCCGCGGGACGGACGAAGTGATTTTTTCAGCCCCAAAAATCAGGGGGGTGTACATGGTAAAGTACGAGATTGTACCGGAATCAATGGTCAATATTATAGATAGGGAAAACAATTTAAATAAGATATGTCCTTATAATAATAAATCAAATAAATTGGCATGCATGCCTAATATAAATTCCCAGGATGAGTGGATGGAATATGAAATAGAAGAAGAAATTGTTGAGGAAAGTCAGGAGGAAACGGAAGAGGATAGAGAGAATATTAATAATGATACACAAGAAAAAGAAAATAATAATAACTTAGATGATAATAATATAATAAACACTAATAACGAATATAATAATAACAATACACAAAATAACAAAACGAATTAAGATAGTTGTGAAAGAAATGAGGATGTAGGCACAAATAATAATAATATAATAAACAATATAGAAGGAATAAGTGAGAATATAGAAAAAGCAAAAATAGATAAAAAAATGATATGGCATAGGAGATTGGGACACCTGTCAGGGAAAAATTTAAAATTCTTGACTAAGGTCTCAAGAGGTATTCCGAACGGAATTACATTTCGTGATGACAAATTCAGCCTGTGTGATACATGTGTGAAAGCAAACTCCAGGAGACTGGGACACAATGGAACTCGCAGTAAGCCAGAGAGAAAACTTGAACTCGTTTCATCCGATACAATGGGCCCCTTTTCACCAGGAATATATGGTGAAAAGTACGTTTTGATATTCGTGGATCATGCCACAAAATATACTTTTATCTCCACTATTGAGAAAAAGTCAATGGTGTTCGAAGAATTCAAAAAATTATATATGAAATTAAAATCGATATTTCCAGACTGTCCCATAGCCACTTTAAGATGTGACAATGCTAGAGAATATCTGGACTCAAACATGAAAACATTTTGTGAGGAAAACGGCGTGAACCTTGAGCCTGTTGTTCCGTATTCACCGGAGTTGAATGCGATGGCCAAAAGGCAGAATCAAACGATCATGGCAAGAACTAGGGCCATGCTGTTCGACTCCAATTTGGATTTCAGTTTTTGGTCTTTAGCTGTTTTGACGGCTGTTTATGTTATAAACAGAAGCCCAACTAGGGCCAACAAAGATTATAGGACCCCGTATGAAATGTTTTATGGTACTAAACCGGACCTATCTAATATGAGAGTTTTTGGATCTCTCGCGTTTAGACATATTCCCATAGAAGTCCGTCAACAGCAGGCCACAAAAAATAAAAGAAATAAAACCAATGTCGAACATCCGAAACTTACACAAAGATCCGATAAGGGGATATTTGTGGGTTACACGAATAGTGAGTACTGTATAAGGGACCCATTAATAGACAATTCGCATATCACTTGCGACGTCAGGTTTGATGAAGCGAGGAACATTACACAAATAGACAATAAACATAATAATAATGAAATAATACAGGAGAATAATAATATAATAGAAACCCTTGTAATATTAAACTTATTTAAATCTAGATATAAAAATTATATTGAGGACCACATCCCTCAAAAATGGGAGGATGTCAAAAACAATCCTTTTAAGGAAGAGTGGCAACAAGCAATTAATGACGAGCTGAAGTCACTATCTGATATGGGCGTGTGGGAAGTCGTCCCAAGAGAGAGAAATGTGAGATTAGTGGATACAAAGTGGTGTTTTACCACAAAACCCAACAACCAAGGCATTCATATACCGAAAGCCAGATTGGTTGCAAGGGGGTTTAAAGATCTCACTCACTATTCTCTAATGGAAACATATGCCCCGGTGATCCAATATTGGTTAATAAGGTGGATATTGTCTATTACAAATAAATATAATCTAAATATAACACAGTTTGATATAAAGACTGCGTTTCTGAATTCACAAATAAAATATCCCATATATATATCAAACCCTAGGGGATGCCAACTAGGCGAAAATAATTGTCTAAGACTAATAAAGTCAATATATGGACTGAAAACGTCTTCTAAAAGTTGGTATGATCTATTGAATTCAACAATAATTCAAGCTGGATTCATACAATCAAAAATAGATAGGTGTCTAAATATAAAACAAGATAATAGTGGTGCTATGGCATTTTTAATAGTCTATGTGGATGACATGTTGTTGGCTAGTAACCACGAGTGGACACAAGACTTAATAAATACCTTCAACAATAATTTTACACTAAAAATAGAAAATAATCCAACCTTTTTTGTAGTATTCGAGATAGATAGGGATATTTCGAAGAAACAAATCACATTAACACAAAATAGATGTATAGATAAAATTCTCCGGAAATTTGGTATGACGGAATGAAATCCATCTTCCACACCTATGGAGTCGGGATTAAAAATAAATAGACCAAAAAATGGATTGGATGACACCGAATATAGGGCTATGATTGGGAATTTGCTATATGTGGCAAGACTGACCCACCCGGATATTGCCTTTGCCGTTAATTACTTGTCACGTTTTCAGGCATCCTCCAATAGTGAAATTAAAAATTATGTTAGTCGTATCATTAGATACCTTAAAACCACAAGGGATTTTTCTCTAGTCTTCCACTCTGATCAAACTCACATAAGAGCTTTTGTCGATGCGTCGTATGCACCCGACGTAGACGATTCACCCATTGAAATAAATAATCTGGAGAAAGGGTGCTCCACAACGGGTTACATGATATTCGTTAACGGAGACTTGTTAAATTGGGCCATTCATCGGCAGAACTCGGTTGCAACCTCGTCAACTGCAGCCAAATTAATTGCATTGAATGATGCACTAGACGATATATATGTGATCTGGAGACTAACTGAGAGCGTTTTCTCTGTAACCAACCCAGTGCAAGTCTATGAGGACAATATATCTGCGTCCAGAATTGTATCTGGGGGAGGCCAGAAACGATCCAGGTCTTTAGCGATCAAATGTTACGCAGTATTGGAAGCTTTCCAAAACAAACTAATAAGTTTTAACGATATTAGGTCGCCTGATCAAGTTGCCGACATACTTACTAAGGCACTTGATCGGAAAACCTTTCAAAATATTGTTACGAGAATACTCCGGACAAGTCAACTTTTTGGCCAATAGTCTTAATTGACATAACCCTCAAAATTTTTTGATATTTGGTTTTGGACTGCTGATTGGCATCGGTCTTTTAGCGCCTATCGTAAATCGAGCAGTCCATATGTCGTTTCACACTTCACTTCACAATGTTCAATAGGTTCCCCGTCGCTGCTCTACCTCTCTTATTGGTATCAGCATTCCCTAATATACACAATTGATTCCCACAATAGCATATTTATAATAAAAACCCACACGATTAATTATAAGGACATATACATAGACATATACATATACATTTACATATATGATAATATTAATTCTAAACAGCTAACGATGAGGAGATATTGATCTCTCCGACCTGTCATATTATTTATAAATTTTTTAAAATCACACAATACTTATAAGATGTGACATAACAACAGAGGCTCAAATGTATACCTCATGTTGGTAATCACACGATATATTTAAGATAAAATACATAACACATACTTCCACGCACAAATTAATTGTATATTATAATACTAGTCCACGACTTATTCAATTTTTTTTACCATTTTATATATATATATATATAGCAATTGTATATGACACTTACATGTAATAATTTTGACTGCTTTTGCTTATTTTAATATTTTTGTTGTTTATATGTTTTTTTTTAAATACATACAATGTGTGACAAATTTTTTTTACTTATATGTTCGTTCGTCCGTTTTGAATTGCAGGGGGGTGTTGGGATACGATTCCCTCACTACCTCACGAACACGGGATGTCACATTTACTAACACTGTATGTAACATACTTTTACATTTACTCATTTTGCATGTGGCGACACTAATCGCCAATATAATATTCTTCCTGCCACTGCTTGACGGAGAATGTTCTCCGCTTGTCAGTCGTTGTACTAACGTCGTGAATAAACATATTTCAAAATGGAAGTCCGTACTTATCTTTTCTGTGTAAAGTAACTAATCCTCACCTCAATACATTTTTAACCAATAATCAGTAACCAGAAACCAATATAAGTTTTTATTGGTTCCCAGTAACCAATAACCCCAAAAATGTTTTGGTTACAACATGAGTAATATGTAAGTTTATCAATGATGGCAGGGTATGGGTGTGGGGTTTGGCATGTGCGAACCTACACCCATACCCTGGTGTTTTTAATGAACATTTACATACTACTATTAGACTTGGAAAGCGTTTCTCTTTTCATATTCATCTGTAACTCTGGTCCAAGTAGACCAAATGAAGTGAATGAGGACTCATTCGATCAAGTGTAAGGTCCTTAGTACTTTAACCAGTCTTTCATAATCTTTGACCATACGCTAGATATGAGCTCTGTTTGATAGGATTACACTTACTTACACCAGCCTACACCAGTAGGGATATTCCACAAATATTCAAGTAAAACTTGGCGTAAAGTCATATAACATTCTGAAATTTGTGGAATCGCCCTCCTGGTGTAGGTTGGTGTAAGTCTGTGTAGTCCTATCAAACAGAGCTATGGTCGAAGTTTATCATTGTAGCTGTATTAGGAGGCGAGATATTTTAGTTTAGTAAAAAGCAGGAAATCTTCCTCCAATAATACTTATTTTGATATCTTGCCTTCACATTTTTATCACTATGCTAAATGCTTAGTCCATATAGTTATGTATAGTCAGTCGAGAGGTTCGCTGGTTGAAAGCCTAGTTTTTTTTAATTATATAATTATAGTTATAGTTATAGTCGAAGTTTGGAACAGAACGGAGTGTAATATTTATCAAAATTGAAATTGAAGGGTGAATTTAAAATTTTCAATATTCAAACGATTTCTGTTTTGTGTTTATCTCATTACCTGCAATAATTGTTTTCAACGACCACAAATTTTCATACTCGTAAAGAAATTTTCCATTAGACCCGAATGCTTTATCTAAGGTAATCGAGATAACGCGATCGCGAAAATAAATCATGTAAGAATCGTAATTCGTATATTCTTATCAGTTACTATTGTGCTCGGCTCGTTTGTTCTTAATTTTAATTGCCTTTAATTGAATTTTTGAATCATTTTACAGATAAAATGTTACGCCTTCAAAACATTCCCACCGGATGCCTACAGAAGTTCGTTGTTATGTTATATTGTGTCTTTATCTTGCTTATACGCACGAAGTAATCATTTTTCAGTTTTGTCATTCATATTTTTCAGATTTTGTCAACGAAACGTCAGTTCCGTTATTTCCATCCCCAATTCTGCTGATTATTTTAGCGTGAAGAATGAACCAATTTTGGGTGTGTATGACTATTAGCGCATATTTCTTGTAATTTGTGTCTGGTCTATTCTCATAAACTCAGCAGGAGCCTGCTCAAAAATTTTACATTTTGAAAGCCAGACCACAAACGCAGTAAAATACAGCAATCCAAAAATTTTTTATTTTTATTTTATTTTTTGCTGATTGTGAAATCTAATGTTTTCCTCGAGGAGAAGGCCGATGCATTTTGCGTCATTGCATAATTCGAAACACGCAGCTAAAAGTGGGGGAATGTCATACATTGGTTTCTCTCCAATAGAGATTTTAGTTAGTGATGGAGAAGTTCTTCACTTCCTTCAAATTGTTTCTGTTTCACTTTAGTTGTTTCGGACAATATAAATGAAGAACGGAGTGATTTTTGCCTGTAACATTATTTGGTCGAATGGTTCCTCCATATTCACGCAACTTTATTTCATTGCATTTGGTAGGAGTCAAAGTTGAAGAAATTTTAATAATTAATTTGAGCTAATTGTGCACTTATCTTGTACATGCGAAGAAGTTTCTCATTAATTATTGTTCCCGCATTCTTTAACTCCAGTGGAATCACGGTGTCAAGTCTTCCAATCATTCCAATGAGTGTTAATGTCCTCGAATGGTTGTATTTCTTTGTCTGAAATACTGGAAGGACTTCATTTTTGAGTTGAAACAGACGTTGTGAAGTGTATTGAATGTTCTGGCAGTTCATGGCTTTGTTATCTCAATCTTACTCGTATGAACTAGAGCGTAAAATTATTTATGGAGTAAAGTGTTTGTATTTACATTTTCACTCACAGTATTGTTATTTCATTTTTTGATGGTGGTTGACATTTTCGAATTCTTGATTTTATTAATAATCTTTGAAATATTCCCTATAAATTTTACATAATTTTTGCAACGTGTCTATTCGCTGTATTTTATTTCTTATTTTACGCATTTTTTAGGTTATTTGAAAGGAAGCAATGAACGTGAAGAACTGCAAAATACTTTGAAGAAAGTGTCGGAAACTATCGAAGAAATTCCCATAGTTATTGGAAATGAAACTTTTACCACTAATGACGTGCGGTATCAAGTTATGGTAAGATCTTATTATTTGTACATGGCGTGTTTTATCTGTTTCCTCCCCTCTCCACAATTTTTTTGAATGACGTGTTAAAAAAAAGTATAACTATTTTGTGGATTTACGTGCGCTAAGGAGAGAGTTGTCCTTTATAATGCATATCTACGTACCTACATACTGCTCTTGAGAGAACAAAAATTTAAAGCGTGTGGATTATGAGCGTTGGAGTAACTTAGTTGAAATGCCTAATTATTTATTTTCAATTATTCGTTTAACAAACTACTGCTCAAAAAATTTGGCAGATATTCCTAAGTTTTAATATTTTTAAAAGTTTTCTTTGAAAATCTACTTACTAATCGTGATGTCATTCTACGACCTGCGAGTCGGAGTAGGTACGTTTTTCGTTTCATATTTCAAGGAAAATTTTGGCACCGAAAACTCAAATTTTCTGTGTAAACCAATTTCTTGTTATCACGGTTATGATCGCAATTTTTGTCCAATAGTCACGAAATTTGAAAAGAAGATTCGTTTATAGCCAAGGATCTGACCTATTTATTTTGATATAGAGATGTCACATATCAATAAAAAAAAATTATCGATAATTATCGATAGTTTCGAGGAAGTTATCGATAAATATCGATATGTTTGACATTCCTGAAAAAACTTACATGATTATTAAATTTATTGATAATATGATGAGTTCTTCTTGTTGATAAGCGTGAATCATGATTAATTGGTCTAGACTCAAGACATCAGCCAGAGTGAAGAGTTGAAAGAGAAGAGAATCAAATTCTGAACCTAGTTTAACTATTTAAATTTTAAAATATTCCCCATTCCTTTATAAAGTTCAACATGAGTGTGAGGGAACATAAGGTAGTAAGATACAAAGAATATAGCGATCTGTTCAGTAAATTAGCAGCAGAAACCAAAAATTATACAGTAGGTTTGTTTTGTCCATCTGGATTCTAATAGTAGAAGTTGGTGTTTAATGTGAACGATAACGAATTAATTAATTACTATGCAAGTAATTTACTATTTTTGCAAAACAAAAAAAAATTGAAAATAACTATCAATATTTTTTGAAAGTTATCGATAACTATCGATATGTTTGACATCTCTATTTTGGTACAGATCGGCCGTACAGTAGTTCCAGTATCGTTGATTTTCGTTTTTATTTTGGTTATGAAATTCCTAATTTTGGACCAATAGGAACATAACTCGGAACAAATAGTAACATGTTACTAATTTTGACGCGGATTGGCCAGACGGTACTTACGGTGCAGCTATTTTGAATATTATTTTACCTACAAAATTATTGATTTTGTACCAATAACTAAAAAATTTGCAAAAAATATTGACTAATTTATTGCAGCATGTTAGAAATTATGGTGCAGATCGGCCTAAAGATACTTCCAAAAAATGTATTTTGGTTTAGATTTTGGAAAAGGTATAGCCTAATTGTTTTTAACTGCGTAATTCTACGTTAAGAGTTGCAAAATTTAATACAATCATCAATTAGGGATCTAACCTACTTTTTCTAACAGAGCTGCTGCTGCGTTAGAGTTTTTAATTTCTTTTTTCTCTTAAATAAAGGTTTCATTTTATTTTCTGAAAGAAAACTCAATTATTAATGCCATATTTTTGTATTTTTCAGCCCCATAATCATCGCACAAAGATCGCCAAATTTTATTACGCTAATTCTGTAAGTATATGCCTGTAATTTTTGAATTTTTCCTTCTACCAATCAGATCGTTTACTTTGTCTTATGTAAGTTACTCCGGAACGACCATAACTGTTTTTATTATTTTTTGTGAAGGATTTAATTAAAAAAGCGATCGAGGTGTCGAAAGCAACTCAACTCGAATGGGATAGCGTTCCATTGAAAAAAAAGGTCGCAATTTGGAGAAAGGCAGCCGACCTAATGGCCACCAAGTATCGTTCACTGCTGAACGCGACGACTATGTGTGGTCAAAGTAAAACTGTTATACAAGCTGAAATTGATGCAGCTTGCGAGTTAATAGATTTCGTGAGGTACTTGTTTTGCAAATGGTTTATGCACTTTGAATTTACTGTACCCGTCTACAGACAGGATAATCGACTGTTTTATTTTGTCTCGTGTCAGTTTTAATGATAACTACTAAATGGGGCTGTGCCCTTTTTCAAATAAAAAATAAGTATTACCTATATTAATTCAGTATTACATTCAACAAAAAATTATAAAATTTTGAGTCATAATCTACAATTGGTCGTATTGCATTTCGCTAAAAGGAAGAAAACATCCCAGATAGATGGACTTAAATACATAACCACTAAGCAACCTGTTGCTCGAAATTGAGCTCTTTGTTTTATAATCAACTTAGCTTAATGTTTGGGTCAGTGATGGAAACCGTCTTATGAAACGGTTTCGTTTTGGGTTTCACTCACAAACTTTATTTTGTTTCAGTTTGGTTCCCCAGTTTTGTTCCTCACAAATTTTTTTATTCGTTTTCGTTTCATTTTTGTTCCGTTGTTTTGGTTTCTACTCATTAATGCTCATATTCATATATTGTCACATCAGTCAGTTGTCATTCACCCTTATGACTATATGACAAAATGCAGTAAGCAGAATACAGATGCTACATAGGAATGTTATTGCATCAGCCAATATAGCTCTCACTCACACATTTGTGTACGCATTTGTCATAACCTTCATTTAACTGCCAAATGCGTTGACACATTATGATTAAACAAGAGAAGGTATTAATCACCCTAAACTATACCTATACTTTCTTGGAATCTTCTTAAACCTTCTGGAAGAATTATCTTGATCAAGCCACATAATTAGTGGGAGGATAATCAATCATCTCATTAGTCAATTATGACATCATTCATTTCTCAACCCAATTTTGTATTCATTCGTTACAAATCCGTCATTAATATAATTGGAGTAAATGAAATGTAAACTTCACTTCATGAAGAACCTTTGAATGGTCATCTTTAATAACCACCAATGGTAACTATTTTAGTTACACAGTCTCTTGTAACTGTTAACTGTTAAGGGGCTCATTAGGCAAATCCACAACTGTTAGTATAATTTGTACTTTGTTGCATTAGAATCTGTTATTGAAGTCATTAAATGTTGATTAAAACTTAGTCTAATTGTTTTGAGTTTATCAATCAATTATGGGAAAAGTTGTCGTCACCTATCAAAAACTTAATTTTTTATTTAATTTATTTTACATTTATGAAACAATCAATTATTGAAGAAAATAATCCAAATATAGAAAAATGATGGATGATGTGCGTGGAATACCTTGTTGTGAGGAAGATATTCTCACCAGAAGGTAATTCAACAGAATTATGTGTGTTCAGCTACTTCATATTAAACATATGGGTAAGCCAAAACTTGGGCAAACATTGGTGATTTTAAAGCTGGTTTGGACAGTTTTTATAGTGGCTTATTTACACGCACACAGACACACATGTATACATATACATATGTATATGTGTTGTAGAAATCACGTCATTTCTTATTCATTGCTAAAGCAACTGATAAGAAATGACATAATGCATTTGTGTACTGGTCCAAGACATTACTGAGATCTTTATCTATCGTTTTGTCATCAGCCAAATATTGCATCTTACTTGCCTTTGTGTGCAAGTAAGAGCATACGAACAAACAGTGTATATAATATACTGTTGAATATAATACACCTGATAAGGAATGACGTGTGTACGAGATGTATAGTTCCCACAATGTGCAACCAAAATTTAAAAATAGAAAAATATACAGTACAATACAAATTACAAATGAACAGCGATATGCTAGCAGGGGATAAGTCCTCTCAGCATTAGAGTCTTGTATTGTAGGTTGTTTGTGTTGCCAGAAAAGAAAACTGCAAAATGCAAATTTGAAATTTTACCATAGTTTCATTTCCAATTTCCATACTTGAACGTGTGAGTGTAACTCAATGAATGAAACCAAAAAAATTTTTTATAACTGAGTGTGAAAACACTACGCACTATGGCACTACCACCACTATAAATCTGTAACTGTATTTTTGAAGAATGGAGTGAGAATAATTGGGAAACATTCTTGAAAAGTTCTTCAAACATTCTTGAGAACATGAACAATTGATTTATCAAACATTTATCATTTGTTTATTGTTCAGAATGTTTTTTTGCGTCAGAAGTAAAATGTTCTCATTCTTGTTTTGAACACTTGAAAACAAACAGTTTCAGTTGTTTTTGGTTTCAGTTTTGTTCAACATCACTGCTTTGTGTTTTTGGTTTAAATAGAATATTAAATAGTTACAAAATGTCTGTTGTCTGAAATATGTTTGGGTGGGCATTTCAGTAACAAGAGCTGGTAGCAGGAGCCAAATAACCAGGCCAAGATTAATCAATTTAATTTTTTTTTTTAAATATGTAAATTATTTTTGAGTGATAAAGTTTCAATTCTGCTATGGCACCCTGCTGTAAACCATGCTATAGAATTGTGGATGAGCAGTTCGAATCCCACAAGTGGAATATTTTATCAATTTTTTTTGTTTTTTTTTTGGATGATGTTTTTAGGTAATATTTTCAGAATTACAATTAAAATTTGAAGTATGTGGTTCATTCATTGCATAGGTGGTGGGATCTTTTGGGCAGGGGCAATGTGGTTAGTCCATGGTGTGCTACTTTGGGAGTGACAATGATGAGGGGTCAAAGTAGGTGGGGCAAAGCTCCACCCCTTGGAGACCACCTAATCATTGTCAACATACAAAGTAGCATGCCTTGGTCAGCGCCCCCACATCATCTGCAAGATCCCTCCACCAGTAATTTGCTGAGGTGTATTTAAATCATTGATTCCATTTGAGAAAAAGAAAAAATTTAAACCAATTGGACACTTGTCTTTTGTTCCTACTACCAGCTTGTTTAAAAACGTATTTTTAAAAGATGAGCTTTAATTTTTTTAGGCTTTAGCTTCTTGCAAAATAAACATTATTTCTTTAAGAAAGGTTGGCTACAGTATTGATATAATTTTAAAATCACAGTAGTGAGTGGAATAAAAGCTTATAAAAATGCTTCACCTTTCCAGATCCTGTGCTTCCACTATGATTGGCTGCAATAAATTCTTCTGTACACAATAATATATATTTGGCATTTTTTGGGAGTCTTTGGAGCTTCCGCCGTTAGACCTACGGGAATGAGGCAATGAAACTTTGGGTAATGGGATATACATTCGTGTTAACCTTTTTGAAATTTATCCGCCAATTTCGGAGGATGGGATTCTCAAATTGTTCCGAATTTTTAACAAAAATTGAGAAGTTATAATTTATTCTTTTCCATGTTAAATTTTAAAATTGACCAGACAGTTTTTGTTTGTCCAGCGTTACATACATCGCCGAGTCCTAATGACGATGTATTTTACGTGCAAAATGTATCGTGTTCACTGTTGTTCAAATTAGTGGATTAGTACCCGAGAGAAAATTTATTGAATAAATATAGGTTGGAGTCCACAAAAGGGGGCTATCCTACATTCTCTTTGCTGTCCCAAAGTCTGGACTTGATGTCGTAGGGTTTCCCGAATAACAAAATGTTCCTTAATTTTTTGTTCCTTCCACCAAATCCCCGAATCCACTTTTTCCAAGAAAAGTTTTCCCTAACAAATATCTACTATATAAAATTCAAAAAGTCCGAATTTCCATTCATATTTATTTTTCTTACTTTTCTTTGAGCTAGAAGGTTGAAAATTAGCATAAGGGTGCATCAGTATCACGTCTAGATACTTTTTTAAAAATACTGAAAATGTGAAAGGGGCCGCAGATATGGGCGAAAAACACTTTTTGAAGCAGCATTTTTTCCGCTGTCAGTTGGATGGGTGACGGTTAGGAATTGTTTTTAAGTAGGTTTTCTACTGAAAATCTACTTATTAATCTTGGTGTCATGGAACGATGTGGTGGTGGGAGTAGGTATGTTTTTTGTTTCATAACTCATGGAAAATTTTGGCTCTAATAACTCAAATTCATATATATGTATGTATAAAAAACAATTTCTTGTTATCACGGTATAGGTCGCAATTTCTATCCGATAATCACGAAAAGTGGAACGAACATTAGTACTAAGCCAAGGACTTGATCTATCGATTTTGTTGGCCGTACGGTACTTTCAATATGGCTATTTTCGTTTTTGTTTTGGTTATAAAATGAAATTTGAAACAAAATTTATCATGATATATTATAACTTGATATAAATTTTGATGCGGATCGGCCGTCTGGTACTTTCGGTATGGCTATTTTCGTTTTTGTTTTGGCTATAAAATTATCAATTTTCTATCAATAGCTACGAAATTCATAACAAATATTACAATTTGCTATAAACATGGTACCTTTTGCAACGCTGTTTGCGTTTTTATTTTATTTATAAAATGCCTAATTTCGAGCCAGTAGCAACGTAATTCGGAACAAATATTTATTACGATCTATCAATTAGTTTTTAGTTACTTCGTACCTAATTTTACATTTTTCGAAAAACCTACTTTTTCTAACGGAGCTGCTGCTGCGTTAGAGTTTTTTTATTTTTTCTAACAGAATACGGTCTTACTGATGAGATTTCCTGAAAATTTTATTGATTGGTGCCAATTGCTGATAAGTGTAGACTCCCGATTTCCATTTGTGATTTAATCATCATTTTTGCACAGCCTGGCGAAGACAGGGATGACGACTAGTTTTCTATAACGTATATCTTCCCGAATGTATATTTCTCTTAAAGATGTTTATTATTTCCATGGAGTGTGAATGAAGGTACTCAGTCAGTTGTATAATCGGTGATGATCATAAACATGTTAGAAAACTTGAAATGGTAAGAATGGTAAAAAGGAAATTATGAGTTGACGGTACATGTCTTTCTCACGTTAAAAAAATAATTCACCTCACCTTACTACCCACTTTACCCACCTTAGTGTAAAGACAAGTCAACAGCATAGACGTATTTGTGTAGATCTATGGTTGACAATGTTTGTCGCAATTTATATGAGTGGATACTCTGTGTAGTAACACGTTGAAAATTTTTAAATGTGGCGAATAAATTACGTTTTGGTCTTTGTTGTCCCTCATGATATCATATTTTTCTTGGATCTTGACTTATATTATAATATTTTTTTCAATAATTTTACTCCTATCTTCAATTTCTAGTTTTGTGGTGAATTTATTGCAGCAACTGATCAGTTCATCTGAAACTGAAACCTTACTCCATTATTCTTGAAAATTTCGTAGCGATTCGAGGAAGTTTCAAATTTGTAACAAATTTGTTCGTCACGGCAACAAAATATGTCTAATTTATGACACGATGGTCGTTTACTATTACTGCCGATAATGCACTTTCTCGAATCAGCTTCGCAATAAATTTTTTATTTCTTATTTTTTGCATTATCAACGTTGTACTTGGTTTTTTCCCGCCCACTCTCCTCATATTTTCGGTAGTTGAAATAAGTTCCTTTCGTTGCAGATTCAACGCGTTCTACGCGATGGAACTGACAAAATACCAACCCATCAGTGAAAGCGCTGAAGTTACCTTAAACTCGCTACGGTATCGCGGCTTAGACGGGTTCGTGGCTGCCGTGTCGCCGTTCAATTTCACTGCCATCGGCGGAAATCTAGCATACACGCCGGCACTTATGGTTCGTATCGTTGTAATTTTAATTATTTTTACCCTTCGACAAATTAAAAGCGTTTACGCTGGAAAAAAGAAAACAAACGGTGATTTTTATTTGTGCTTAGGGCTGCGCAGTGTTGTGGAAACCATCGGACACTGCGTTACTCTCGAACTGGATTATTTTCAATGTGATGAAAGAAGCTGGCGTGCCACCGGGTGTAGTCAACTTCGTACCCGCTGATGGACCAGTATTCGGCGACACTGTTACCTCTTCGCCCCACCTAGCAGGCATTAATTTCACTGGATCCGTCCCGTAAGTGTGTAATCCTCATCCCCTAATCGGTTTTCAGTGTCCTTGGAACGCGTCGGTCGTTGTACCCAAACTTGAGAAGAAACGCCTTATTATGGCACTTTTTTTTTTTCGCCAAATTCTAACTGCTCTTTTTGCGATCGTACTGGATGAAGCATCTGCAGCAGCACGCGCAACTTCAGCTACCGACATCTTGTTCGTAAATTTATTTCGCGTCGGCCTAACGTCTAGTATAGCATTGATTTGGGATGCGATTTCTAAATTGATCAATACCCGTAAATCCGTGAGGCTTTTGGCAGTAAGAAAATTTTTGTACCAATTGCTTGATGAAATTCTATTTAAAAAAATTTATTTTCAAGCCAGCTGCGCGACTGTAAATAGTCCAAATCACTTTATGCTCCTTTTCCAACGTAGCAAGTCTTTTTAAAGTTTGAAAATTTAGTTTTTTTTTTTTTTTTTTTTAATTTAAAGTAGGTATAAAATTAATTCTTGATTCTAACTTCAAATTCGTGCGACTCGCAAACATGAGAATTAGTTGTTCAATGCACAATCTTCTCCCTTAAATTTTATTTTGTATTTTCTATGATTTCCCGTCTCGTTAGGGTCAGTTTTACAGTGCTGAGTTAACTTTAATTTGAAGATGAAACTCGCCAATTTCGATGGGTTATTTAACTCGTGTTCGTTCTCAAATTTCGTATCAACTCGAGTTTATCTCCCACTTTACAACTGATGCTTATTGTCTGGAAATTACGACTTATTTTCTTACCGTTTCAAAAAATTAAAATTACCCTTCAGTTGACTTAGTACTGATTTGCTTTTGGTTATTAACGCCATTTATAGTCTGACCGAGTCAGACGTCTTTCCTTCCGAATTTTGGTCCACCTGAAAGCTCTTGCAACTATATGCTGAGGTGCAATCATTCATTTGTGAAATATTACGTAAATCGCCGAAATTATATCTCCAAACATAATGACGAACTTTTTGCGCCTCACACCAATACAAAATAATTAATCATTCGTTATTATTACCCTTTAGAATCGATATTCTGTGCAGCATATTCATTACGAATTCGTGTTCTATTTTAAATGAAATTTGCACATTTTCTTCACTCTCTTGATAGAATTCATGTATTCAGAACGCACAGTTTGGAAAAAATTGTTAACGAAAAAACGTACTCGTTCCAATTTTTCCTATATTCAGTAGGTTACAGGATGTTCGTTGCAATTTGCTCAGCTAGAAAATTTTGTTCGTTTTTATTGGTTTAACAACAAAAAAAAAGTTGGTTGTTGGCTTGTTCGTTTGGTGTCAACCCAACGTCAGCTTCAAGGATGGTTTATACTCCACGATTTATTCTCTTTGACCTACCTAATACCTAAAGAAACAGTGTATATGGTTTATACTTTTTCGCTTGATTTATTCTCTAAAAGTTGATATTTCCATATTTTACAGAATACAACTTAGAGATAAGACTAAGAAAATAGAGAGGTGAGCTTAAATCCTGCTTCAAGTATCAACAGCCTGGGTTTTTTATTGTACGCTTTTATGTTCGTTCAGTTTCAAACATCCGTTAAGTTGCTGAGTTTTTTAGCGTTCTGTAGTTCATGGTAAAATTATTTGGTAAAGGATAAAATAAGAAAAAAAGATCGCTTCTGTAATTCGAACAACTGTCCTATATTGGATTTTTAAGCAAACTGGCTGATATTTGGCGAATTCTTAGTGAAGCTCAAATAAGAGGGATCAATTCTTATCATTCATATAGCTGATTGGCTACTCGTTGAGGTTACACGTGGTTTGATAAATTTTTTGCTTGTTTTTTCACTCCTATTTCTTTTGTTTTAGCGATATAGTAGCGCCATCCATTTGCTTAAAATTCCCAATTGGTTGGGAGTGCGTATAGAGGAGAGCGCCATAGCAGCGTTCAAACAAAAGAGAAATGAAAACGGTATTCTAAACTTCTAAACTCCTCCCTATTAAAAATACATAGAATTGTGGCCATAGCATGTTTATTCATAGACAAATATTTGTTATCCTGGCGTATGGATGGAATACTATATTCTTTCAGATTAGAGATACGGGTTCGAATGCATTTAAGCATTTCACACAGCGTTTCGCCAACCAGTGTATTTTATGCCTTCTGATTGGTGCATTTTTGGGAGCTCCATTTAAAAATCAAAATATAATCAATTTTCTTATTATCAGTTACCGTTATATTGACGATAATACATTGTACCGCATTATTTTTCGAGGAAAGAGTGAAACTTGATTATAACTTTTTGAGCACGGTATCGACGTATTGATGAATTTTTTTTTCTGTGGATTAAATAAATTCTTTTAGCCAGAAAAATAAAAATAAAACTTGAACCTGTAACCGATTCATAGTTCCAGTAGCCATATGGACATTATATCCTAAATTATGCGTTTCGGTTTTAATTAAGGTAATTTACACTTAATCGGCTCATTTCTCTATCAATTGTGAAAGTATGCTTTAATTCCACCTTATTTCTAGCATTCTGAACAATTATTCCAGTTGTCATTGAATTGCTTTTGACATTCAAATAAACAGGGTTTATTTGTGTTTTTATTGTAAGCGAATTAAAAGAACAGTGGAATCAAATTAATAAATGAGAATTCATAATTGCCATTTATCACGTCGAAGGCTATATCAGCAATTCAGTATTGAGAGAGCACTCAAAATTGATCAGTCAAAATGTATAAAATATATTCGTTTGCGAAATGCTGTGCGGAATGTTGTTTAAATGTGGTTAGTATCTGAATGGTTGCAATTTTTGTTGAGATTTTTTCGATTTTTAAGTTGGTTTGCGGTATTAACCCTCAGGGTTGGGGGTGAGTACGTTTTTCGTTTCATGACCTCAGGAAAATTTTGGCATCAATAACTCAAATTCATATATAATATAAAATTCAATTTCTTGTTCTCAGGGTACAGGTCGCAATTTTTATCCGATAATCACGAAATTTGGTACGAAAATTTTTACTGAGTTGAATATTGATTTTAGTGCGTATTGGTTGGACTGTACTTCCGGTACCACCATTTTTGTTTTTATTTTGGCCATAAAATGCTCAATTTTGCACCAATAACTAGAAAATTCGGAGAAAATATTTATTTGGATTCATTGTAGTACGCTTCCAATTTTGGCGCATTGGCCAGGCGGTATTCCGGTACCACCATTTTTGTTTTTATATTGGTCATAAAATGTGAAATTTTGGAACCATATGTACGAAATTCGAAATAAATATTCATTAAAATTTATCGTACTGTGCTACCAATTTTGGTGCGGATTGACCGGGCAGTACTTCCTGTAAAGCTTTTTTTTTTTTTTTTTTCTAATTTGTATGAATTTTTAAAAAAATTATCCGCATATTCCTGTTTTTTTTATTTTATTTTATAACTTTATTATATTTCCTTGATTTTATTTGAAATTTTATGATTATTCACTATCCTTCATCATTCTAATTAATTTTTACGTGCTTTTTTTTAGTTCACTAATACACACGTATGTACGTTTGTACAGGTGTTTTTCAAATCTTGCAAAATGAATTTAAGCCACTTTCTAATGTCATAGAGGGCTGAAATTTGGCATAGACACTCATCTCGAATGATAATACAATGTTCAGCCATAATGTTGGAACCCCAATATGGGGATGTTTCCCTCACCTCTTCCATATAGGACTTGGCCCTGCATCAACAGACGTGTTGCAGACTAAAGTCTGCGACCCAAATTATTAGTGCATAGCACTTTAAACAAATACACTGTCTGTATACACTCATACATATGATACATTTCTACGTTTACCAACAAATGGTAAATGGAAAAGGCGAGTATGTAAAATAGTACGTACTTGCTGATATAATATGTGTTGCAGTCAGTATAAGGTACTGCGGTGCCTTTGGACAATTGCCCCAGTTAGTTAGTACGGTTAGTGTACAGTTAGGCTTTTAAACCAGCTGGCTACCGGTACTGAGAAATAATTTGGTTGCCCACACATAAACCACTTTCCCCTTAGGTTCCATAAATCTCATGTAGGTAGTATCTACCTACACCTGATATCCAGGTTGCAAATGCTGAGTGGGTCTAATATGGGGATCATTTCTTTAAAATTTTATTTTTTTTAATATCTTGCAAAATGAATTTAACCCACCTCCCAATGTTATACAGGGCTGAAAATTGGCCCAGACACTTATTTCAAATTACAATAAAATGTTTCCTCATAATATAGCGACCTCGATATCCGAGTTGCAAATGCTGGGGGGTCAGATTTGGGGTAATTTCTTTAAAGTAACATGTTTTTCAAAATCTTGCAAAATGAATTTAGGTCTCTTCCAGATATTGTAGAGGGCTGAAATTTGGTCCACATTCTCATCTATTAAGTAACCTTAAACAAGACTATGAAGTAAAAAAATAAAATAATAAATAAAAATAAATTTTTATAAAAACATGCTTTTTTAAAAATTGAACTAAATTGTAAAAAATTATTTTTTTACAAGAACAATTTACCAATCAATTGTACCACATTTTTAAATCGTCAGTTACTTTGAAAACAACCAAAAATTAAGTACAATTTTAAATAATGTTAAACATCTTCAATTTTTGACTAAAAAGAAAAACGATGCCCCTATGCAACAAAGTCGTTCGATAAATTATTAACTTTCACATTACATTTGAGTAAATAAAAAATGTGGAAAATTACTAAACAATATTGTTTCAATGTCTAATTGTATAATATAGGTATCTTAATGAATGTGAATGGGTAAAAGATTTTGGAATGTGATAAGAAAATATTTCAACACAATAAATTTTATACTTTGGTAGATTTTCAAACAATAATTGAAGCCATAATGAGATAATCGTTTAATATTCATAAAGATGGCCTATGACTAAACCTGTCTTATGGTGCTTGATGATAAAAAAATTGAATCTGATAAATTTATTGTATAGGGCCAACGCTTTTCTTTTTAGTCAAAAATTAACGATGTTTAACAGTTATTTAAAATTGTACTTAATTTTTGGTTGTTTTCGAAGTAATTGACGTTTTGGAAAATGTTCTTGTAAAAAAATAATTTTTTACATTTTAGTTCAATTTTTAGAAAAGCATGTTTTTATAAAAATTTATTTTTATTCATTTCAAGAAATAATGCTTTTAAATTTTACGTTGTCTAATATTTCATCTGCAGCTAACAGATTTCATACAATCATAACTACCATTTACACGTGTGAAATTACAGACAGTTAATGTGACCATCAAAATTTGTAATTCTTTTTTCTCGAAAACCTACTTTTCCTAGCGATGCTTACTGCGTTAAAGTTTTTTTTTTTAAATAATTTCGGACAAATGCCTATGCTCTTAATGTATTGTGGGTGGTTAGGTGAGGTGGATGGTTTTTTAATTACTATAAACGTGTATCTTTTAATAATTTATTTTTAAACTAAACTTATTTTCAGTACCTTTAATCGATTATGGACGCAAGTGGGAAAGAATATCAACAACTACGTAAATTTTCCACGTCTTATTGGAGAGTGTGGTGGTAAAAATTATCATTTTATTCATCCATCAGCTGATGTTACGTCAGTGGTAAACGGCACCATTAGATCATCATTCGAATATTCTGGTCAAAAATGTTCTGCATGCTCGAGACTTTACGTTCCTGAATCGTTGTGGTCCCAGGTAATTTTTCTTAGTTATTTATTGTAGTATTTTGGGAGAAAATATTTCTGGGCTTAATGCAAAAAGAATACTTGGGTAATACCTATTTGTATCACTTACTGGTCGTATCCATGCTTAAGAATCTACTTAGCAATATGTATAGTTCTTGCATTCGGCCATTGATATTATTCATAAAATCAATTTCATAACAAAGAACGCTTTATTTTTCCTTCCTTCTTGGTCGCTTGTGGTCAGTTTTACTCATGAAAAAGATTCATTTCCGCACTTTTACATCGATCAACTTTATAAGAATTTTTGATTCTTTAATCTAATTTCATTGAAAAACATTAACAAACGACTCCTGCTGTTACACCATTAAATTAGTATCAGATTTCAAAACTTGCTTGGGAAATTTATTTCTCCTATATGAAATTGATAAATTCAAGTTAGGAAACCACTGACCACCAAATCCCGATCAACTCTCCCCCACACTCACATCAAATGACTCTTTCAAGCTGGACAAATTGACCTTAATGCTGGAACCAAAAAACCAATGAAGAAAAAAAAATTTGCCTCTCTTAGGTATTTGAAAAGCATTGTCGTAGTATGGCTATCTTTTTTTCTCCCCTAGGTACTAGACCTTCAGCTCATAGAAAACTGTTTTAATCACTTCGTTTTTTGTTTTTTTTTTGTTTTTTTTTTGTTTTTTTTTTTTTTTTTGTAATTCTAAGGTTAAAAAAGGACTGCTGAAATTGAGAGATAGTTTAAAAATTGGTAATGTCTCCGAATTCGATAGTTTTTCTTCAGCTGTAATTGACGAGAAAGCATTCCAGCGTATAAAAGGATACATCGATTATGCTAAGCAATCACCGGAATTAGAAATCATCGCTGGTGGTTCATATGATGACGCGTGAGTTTTTTTATTTTATTCAGTCTCATGGTTTATGTTCTGTCAGTAAAGGTCGTTTGTCACTAATTTTACATCGTATGAATTGTTTCAGACAACGTATAATTTTTGATTAATTTTAATATTTTCAGACGAAAGTATTCTATAAATATTACTCCATTCCATCCCTTGAACGAATTTGGCGAACTGAACCTTAGGCTTTGGTTTAGCATACCACTTTTTGTCAAAACTTGAGTAGTTGCGGGTGTTCTTTGGCTAAAATTTTATTTCACGTATATTAATTTGTTTGAAAGTGAAGCGAATGATATTCAAAAATGTAAGAAAAATCTTCTGAGTGGTTATTTTATTTTGTCCGTTCCTCTTTTTAAAAAATTCAGATAAGTATACATATATCAACTTTTATCACTTGTAGATTTTTCGGTAATTTGTATGAAGGTATGGAGATTTATTTTGTTAAGACAAGTCTTCCTGATGCAAAAACTCTCGTGCACATTTTTATTGCACACTTGCTATTTGAAATCGAAATAATCAATTCTTGCTTTAATTCTGTATCACGATGTTTTAAAACTGATACAACTGTTTGAGTATGACAAAAAACTGAATTTTTGTTTCAGTTTTATTACCCATTCAAATAATTTTGCATATGCCTCTATAGTTAGACAAATATATTTAATGAACTTAGCTTGTAAAATCAGGATTCAGATTTTTAGTTTTGCGAAATTTCCTATCTTTTAGCTCCATTAATTTTGACTGAGAGCAAATCATCTTACTTAGAGCAACAGTTACGAAAATGTTTTGTACCGGTTGAAGTTTTAAAACCTGTAGCCAGATTCTGTAAATCGTTATGGGCGTAGCTACAAACAGCGGTATGGAAAAAAATAACGAATTTCATGTCATGTAACGACATGGTTGGGGATCTATTTACGTTTGGTAGGTGATTCGTAATCAATTCCAATTCTGTAACGGAATATAACGAAATTTTTTGCTATTTTCAACTTGAAAGCTAGTTATTGAAGTTCGTAATGTCCGGGAGGTATCGTTATTGTTTAAAATTTTAACGAGGAGTAGGCCACCCCCCGTTACAGGCTTAACGACAGAAGATGTCAAATGTGATGGCGGAAATTTTGATTTTTTTTCACAAGTTAATTTACCAAAAGTTTTGATGAACTTTTGGAAAATATTAATATTTTTTGAATAGCAAGTACTTATATTAGTGGAGGGGATTAAAAAAAACTAGGCCCACTCCATTTCTTAAACGTAGGCCTAATGGAAAATGAAAAACTTGCGTACTTTTTAGGCTAGGCATTGTTATTTTAAAGGTGATTTTTCAAATTAAATGTTGGTCTAACCAGGGTCGGCCGCAAGGGAGGATTTTGGGGGTTTAACCCCTCATGACCCAAACAAAAAAAACAAAAAAAAAAGCAAAATTAGTACCAAGTAATCTCGGGTATTATTTTTAATTATGAATAATGCAACCACTTGCGCTTCAAAAAATGGTCCAATCCAAAAATTAACAAGAAATTGAAGCTTACCACCTTAATAAACATATTCAATGATATATCATTCTATCAGTAATCAGTGATAACTGTCAAATGATAACGAATTTATACCTGTGTATAACGTTAAGTGATGTTAAGCCAAGTTACAGAATATCACCATCGTTATGGGTATAGTGTTAGATGTGACGTTATTTTCATAATGTTTTTGTGCATACTGACAAAAAATTTGTCGTTGTGCGTTTGTAACGATTTACAGAATCTGGTTGTTGTTTTTAAATAAACGATTCGAATCACGAATCCTTTTCAGCCCCAATAAAGGATTCGAATTCCATTTTTTTCACAAATCCTGCTCTCTATTGCACGGTGGAACTTAACGAAAAGTTAAAGACACAGAGTATGAGTATTGAATATAATAGAGGACGCCCGTTCATCTAAACGCTGCAGTGAAAAATGGCCCCACTTTTAAAGCTAGTTGTCCCCACTCCTTCGGTACCGAATTCGAATTTCCTTGCCCCTCATTCGAGCTCATTGGCAATAATCAGAATTTTTTGTCAAATAATTTAATAAAATAAATTAATAAATGTAATTATCAACTTAGAAATCCAATCAACACGAATTTTGTTGAAGAAAATGAAATTGAAAATTGTCGGTACCTTAGCACTGGAGGATATTTTGATCGTAAAAGTGGTGCTATTTTTTGCTTCACAGGGGTCCTCTATTATATTTAACACTCCGTGGTTAACGAATGGTCTGGAGGTGTCCTTAGGGTTCCTTAACGTTCGTTAAGTCGAATAGAAAAGAAATAACAGAATTTAAGAGCATATAATTAACGTCTGCAGTAGGTAACTAAGAAAATTAAATTTTTTTAACGTTAAAAAAGTTTGAAACTCATCATTGTCCGAATGAAAAACTAGCAGAATGGAAAACTAATCGCTATCTCAACCATTTGGCAGTGGCATGATTTACATAGTTAGAAAATAGCGAATCATTGATTCTTGAAATAGCTCACATATGCAACAAAGAGAAAGGATGAAAGCAATGTGCAGTTTTATTGAAATCACAAAGCTATCAAAGTTATAAGTTATCGAAAGCATTTAGGGAGGAAGGGAACCTAGTTTTGGAGAGCTCAAATTTTCCAGTGACATAGCCATAGGTTATATAAAAATCCTTTAAAATTTGACTGAAAATCTGAAATCCTATGTTTCATTCTCAAGATTCCTTATACTTTCGCTGAAATTCTCGAACTAGATCAAAATTATATGCCTATAGATTATTTGAATCACAGAATTTGAATTGAATTTCAGCAATACTTTAAAAATCAATGGTAAGATTTCAACCAAATTTTCACAAAATCTTCAGCTGACATAGGTCAATGATTTTGCAAAATTTTTGCTGAATCGTATTATTGGTTTGCGAGTTTTCAGTGAAATTATGTTCTGATTGTGATTCAAATGGAGCAATAATATTGGAGATAACAGATAACATTGATAAATCAAAACTCTAACGCCAACTTGACGATCCGTTCATAATATCTAAAAATCTAACAGACGTTTATAATATGGCTTCTGTTTTTGAAAATGACTGTATTTCCATAGAATACGTCTTACGTTATGAAAGCGGGTATTAGGGTTGCCAGGTGTTCAGATTTTTTGAAGGCCTGAAGAAAGTGTACGAATTTTGTACGGATTTTTTTAAAATTGTGCGTTATTTTCAAAGATATTTCTTTATTTTACTCATAAACTTCTGCTATTTTAGATGGAATATCACAATGTTCTGTCGAAATATCGAAGTATAGCAAATTTATGTTGAAATAAGTACAACATAACTGTGACATACGTACGTCGATCTCTGATGGTTTTTTTTTTTTTTTTTTTTTTTTTCTCATCAGCACTAAATATGGCGAAAAATTGAGGAAAAAATGCGAAAAAACTGAAAAAATGGCGTAGGCTACGGATTTATAGCGTACAAATAACAGACCAAAAAAATTTCGAGAACACCTTCTCAGTTCGTTGGTTCTGAATGGTTGGAATGTTTTGGTTGTTACTCGGGTGTGACCCGGTCGGTTATTCTGAACGGATCTGTGAGGCGGTAAAAAAAAAACTGCGCTCAAAAAAAAAGAAGCGTCAAGGGATTTTGAAAAAATATTGTTCAAGATCATACGATCAACGAGCATTGCTCGTATCGGTATTTTGTCGTGAAATAGGCGCCTCCGCCATTTCCGTAAAATTAGAAAAAGTCGGGACTGGGTGGTTTTATCTGTGCACGATCCGTTGGTATTTGTGATAATGTTCTCAAAAAAAGTTGATTCGATTCGAAAAATTACGATTTGATTCCTAATTTCACGAAAATTTTAGAAATGTTTCGTTATCTTCATGTGTATAGGATTTCTCCAAACACAAAAATAATGAGGAGTGAGTCGAAAGGAATCGAAGAGTTTGAGTGTAGGTACGATAATTAGTGAATAATCATTCATTGTATCTTTCAGAAACGAAATTGTAACAGCACCTTAGCTGTGTAAGAACTTTTAACGTATGTACTTACCAATCTTCACAATAATAAATGTAAAAGATTTTTGCGAATTCCGAAATAAGAGTAAATTGGACCAATTGAAAAACGTTGAAACGGCACAATACATTGGACGTATTAGCCGTGTATCCGCTACCCACCCAACAGACACGACGTATTCTACGCCAAAAATACCTATGGCCTTGGCTCCGATGCAGCCCCTGCCCATTTTCATTAATTTTATGAAACTCCTTCCTGGTGAATGTTTAACTATAATTTACTTTCTTTGTTGGTTCTTCGTAGTCTTGATGCATGCTGCTTGTGACTGATGGTTCGTTCTGTAGAATATGAATCCTTCGAACAAATATCAGTGTAAATAAATTTGTCGGTTTGAAAAAAAAAATCTGGGTGAAAGCTATGCAGTTATTCAGATTTGGCATTTAATTGTGTATTATGTTTTCATGTACCTGTAAGGCCGTTAATTTTTGATGTGTAAACATCTTAGCACTCGATCTACACTATTAGGGGCTAAAAAGAGAATTACGATCGTTATGCGTCCTACAAGTTACAATATTGTAACTGTTGGCGTGTATAGGTGTGTGGTTGTTGGGAACGCTCACAACCACACTGTTTCGTTTACACATCAATCCTTCACGAGTCCTCATTGGGACTCGCGCCTTTTTCTTTCTTTTGCACCTCAGTATTATTGTCCAAAGAGCTCCTGCGAATTCATCCCCATGTTAGAGTGTCTTTATTACCACCTATGTATATTTTATTTTTGCAGTGTAGGCTATTTCATTCAGCCGACGATCATCGTCACGAAAAATCCGATTAACAAACTAATGAGTGAAGAAATTTTTGGGCCCGTTCTTACCGTCTATGTGTACAAAGATAACGAAATTGACTCGACTTTGCGGTTAATCGAAACTACTACTCCGTATGCTTTGACCGGTGCAGTTTTTGCCCAAGATGAGTGAGTACCATTTCAGCCTTCGATAGTTACTTTTTGTTTTCACGCTTTTCTATCACCTTTGTATATCCATTCGAATAGAAACTTCTTGAAAGATTCTCTCGAGAAACTGAAGTATACCGCAGGTAATTTTTACATCAATGACAAAAGTACCGGTTCAGTAGTGGCCCAACAACCTTTTGGAGGAAGCCGCTTGTCAGGTTGGTTAATATATTTTTTTAATAATGACATCTCGTCTATATCTGCAGCATTAATAACATCAAAGTAAACCACCAGGTACAAATGATAAAGCTGGAGGACCTCATTACGTGCTACGTTGGTCATCACCACAGTCCATTAAAGAAACTTTCGTACAATTAAAAGACATTAAATACGATTACATGAATTAAAACTCTTGTGCAATTAATAATTATGACATAAAATACGATTACATGAATTATGAAAAAATTGAAATATTGTAAGCCTTTAAAAATTTTTCATGTATAAATAATCAATTTGCCTTGTAATTATTTAGTATTATTCAAACGTTGAAATGTATCAGTATTCATATTTGGTCGTTCGTATTAATTTTACTTGATTTCTAGGGCACGTAGAAATGTATCATTTTTCTTTGATAACTCATGCTGCGTTGAATCCCTTTTTTATTTGTAAAATGATTTAGTCAGGTTAAAAACCTATTTCTTGATTCCCTCCCCTCGTTTGTTATCGATCATGTTTGTAAATATAATTGATTTTACGTGAAAACCTAAGTCAGACGAAACTTCGTCCAAAAATTGTTCATTCAGTATCAATCTGATTTCGTGCTCGTATCGAGTAGAAGCGAATTGTTAATTCTAATTTGTCACACCACGCG
This sequence comes from Ericerus pela, assembly GCA_011428145.1. Taxonomy (NCBI): domain Eukaryota; kingdom Metazoa; phylum Arthropoda; class Insecta; order Hemiptera; family Coccidae; genus Ericerus; species Ericerus pela. The sequence goes on from WOFM01000055.1 coordinate 90,619, forward strand.
ATCATTCGCTATTGGTGTGTTGAAATTTGACAATATTTTTCTTTTGATTTTCTATAACATACCATATTATGTAATTTTGCATTTACGTTCATCGAACAATAAACTTGGTTGTAAAAATGTATTTGCTTTTTTTCTGTTTCTAAATTCTTCGAATTCGTGGTGTCGTCGATGCTAAAATTTGTTGTACATCTCAGGCCGAATGTAATATAGTAGTAACAATGATACTCGAGTAGATACTTGCTGTGACTTACTTAGGTATTTTTTATGGTGAGCAACAACGTTACTTACATAAGAAATACCTAATAGGCCAGTACTGAAGGATCAGATGGATGGACAAGTAAGAAGTATGTATGCATCATCTTAGCGTGCTGATAAAAATTACTGATGAGAGATTCTTAAAGATCGAATTCAAAAACGATACATGATAATTCTTAAATTTCCTCCATCATCATAATAATAAGTATACTTCAACGTACATGATATAAAGTAATTCTTAAGAAATAGTTGTTATTTAAGTATTGTTCTTGCATTCTACCCTATTTGTAGAGAAACTTGAGTAATGTTCTAGAGTACGTGCCCTCCTGTCAACATTTTAAATAAATTTTTGGAATGACTCGGAACGATTCCAGTCTAGCTAGCAATTCGTTCAGAATTTCAGAAAGGTTAAACAGATGAAAATTAAGAATAAGTAACATTTTTCACTAAAGTTTTCTTGAATGAAATGTAGTAATGTAAAGGTGCGTAATTCCAATTTCTGAATAATAGGTCTGCGAAGTCAATTTGAATGATACAATTTTCCTGGATGGTTAATTTTCAATGACTTAGATATGAGAATATTTAATTTTCGGGAACAAGAACAAAAAATCAACTATTTACAACACAAAGACGTATAATGTCCAAAACAGAAGTCTACATCACGTTGCAAAGAAAAGAAAACAATTCTTCTTATCTAGCTCCAAATTAATTAAAACGAAACAAACAATTATATAAATAGAATAATTTTTACAGAAAATAAACAATAAATTATTCAATTGAAAACTTGTCATTTTTTATTCAAAAATTAAATTTATTTTGAAAGCAAATGAATGTATTTCAAAGCCTCTACAGCTGCTTCACGTTGAGCTTCCATAGTGGTACCAGCCGTGCCATGGCAAACGGCTACCGGAATCGTCGATAGTTGCACCAAACATTGACATTTATCTACAGGTTTCAAAATTTATTATTCACATAAATATTCAAGATGTTACATTCAATAACAGTATCATCACATACTTGATTTCGATTTTTCTTCAATATTAACATAAGTAACATCTAGTTTATTTTCTGCAGCAATTTCTTTGAGCCACTTCAACGCGTCTACGTCACGGAACTGGTCGGCACCCATACTCTACGAATACATAATGCATAGATAAGTTTCGTGCATCAATGCAGACTAACTCACATATTTCATTTCGGATGAACTCACCTTCATTTTTTCTAATCTTATTCCGACAAGAGTTTTCAAATTCTTATGAAATAATGAAATTCGTCTACTAACACCATTATTGACTGCAGAACCTCTACCACTTTTTTGACTAGTAAATCTTTCTACTAACTATAAATATTACATTATTGGTACCTGAAAAGTGCTTATACATTTTCAAAGAGAGAAAATCAAGAAGAAAACTTACTTCGTCATCATCTTCCAAATTTCTCAACGTAGTTTCATCTTCAGCGGGTATAGTTAGAATTTTTTGAACCATCTTATGAGCTGATTGTCTTTTTGCTAGTTTTTTCGATCGACCAACACCTACTCAAACAAGGAAGTATCTCTAAAACTGACAAATTGTTGCTACGAAAACCTATCTTTCATTGACGAACCATATTCTTTAAAATTTCCAACGGTACAGAGAATTGTGAACAATCGTTCGTGAGGAAGACCTTCTTCTTGCTCTGTACTATAATCAGGTGGCATCCATCGTCTCATCATGCACAGTTCTTGTAACATACCAATGGGGTTTCCTTGAATTTCTTCTTCCGGCACTTCAGATCTATGAAAAAAAATTGAAACTGTCAACCTCATCAAATTTTATCGAAACTGTCTTAACTTACACGCATCGATCAAACATTCAAAAACTAACATTGCAGCATTTTTGTTCTTGAATTTCATAGATAGTCCTTTTGGTGATGTCTTTAATACTATAGGTTCCGGTATAATGGGGACGTTTTCATTCGTGCCATTTTCGTGAGCTGGTTAAACAATATTTAGAATTATAATAATGACTGAGGTGAAATCATGGGTAACTGGGAGGTAACACCAGTATGGCATCTCATCGTTTAAGAGCTGAATAACACCAATATAAACACATAAAATGAACGTTCAATCGGTCAGTTATCCCAAAATTATCATCTAAAGAATTCAAAATTAATTTCGAGATGATGAAGTACTATGTCAAAATGAGGGCACCATACTGTTTTTCTCAAATCTGGTATACTTGTAATACTGAAGTAGGACACAAGTCACCAATTTTAAAATTTCGGTCTATCTTTGTTGTCCTGATTCAATAGCGTGCACATAGAATGTTAAATTTTGAATAATTAGGAATGTTCTTTAATGTGCTATTTCAGATTAATTCAAAATTTTTGAGAGAAGATGAACAAACCCGTTCTCGATCTGTCGACTGCAGCCACAAGATACTGGGATTCAGTTGCAGTCGGTGATAATAACTCCATTGGACGTTATCGAAAAAACGCAAAATATTTTAACATGAATCACAATTACTATTAAATCAAAAACGAGACATATAAATAGAATTCGTGCTTTTCTCTCTCCAAAGCCCAAACTGCAAGTCCGAGGTCCAATCCGTCCATACATGGGGTGCTCATTTTTTTGGAGCTCGCTCACTCCAGTAGAACTCCACTTATTTTCTTGAAAAAAGGGAGCTCGCTCGCTACAGATCACTTATCTCAAGAAAGCTCCCACACTTTTAATGATGGGCGACAGTCAAAGGCGATAGTAGGTCAATGAACTATCGCTGCCAATAGTTTTTGCTAAATGTTAAATTTGGCCTTATTTTACATGAATTAATACTACTGGCGCAATCTTTGACTATATAGCTAGTCAAAGGGCCAGCTACCCCCACTCAATTAAACCAATATGCCCCATTTTAAAGTACACGGGAAATATGCGTTTTTACCAGAATTTTTTGTCATAATTCTCTTATTTAATGAGATAGCTACATTTTTTTAATAAATGAAATTTTAGAGATTTCAAAAAAAAATAATACAATGAGCTCAAGAACCAGAAGTTTAAGCCCTTAGAAGTCTAGAAAATTGAAAAAGAAAATGAAATCGTACATCAAATTGGTATAATTTAATGTTATTAGTAAACTTAACCCTAAAGAGAACTAATTATTACCACTCATTTTCATGAATTCACTGTTTTTGAGCATTATCATCTGTTGTCTTTAGGGCTTAGTTTACTGATAACATTAAATTATGCCAATTTGATGCACAATTTCATCTTTTTTTTCAATTTTCTCAGATTCTAAGGGCTTAAACTTCTTGTTTTTGTGCTCACTTTATTTTTTGAAATATCTTTTAAAATTTCATTTAGTATGAAAAAGTAGCTATCGTATTGAATAAGAAAATCATGGCCAAAAATTCTGGTAAAAAAGCAAACTTCTTGTGTATTTAAAATGGGAAGACTAGGTGTTTAATGGAGTAGGGGTAGTTGGCATCACTGAAAACAAACGAATTGTGCCTCTGGTATTATTCATATGCTCGTTGATTAGACCATTTTTCAGAAGCAGCCTGAGCTAATTATGTGCCAGTGGCTCCACCATATTTTTGCGTCCCTCATGTATTGAGACCACCTTAAAATTTTTTTGAACCATTTCAGAAAAAATGTATAATTCAATGAATCTAAACTTTTTAATCTGGAAGTATAGGGTTCAAACCTTTGACTATATACATACTGGACTGCTAATACTGATAAAAAGCTGTTTTCAAAACAAACAGGCGTATCCCTGTTCAAAATGTTAAAATGTTAGTTCATTATCAAATTTATTAATACTTATTGTCTTTTCCTTTGACCAGGTCTCTTCTTACCACAATTATTGCTTTTAATTACGAATTAAATCGGTAATGTTGTAGTTTTATAAAACTCAGAAGTTCAAAAATTTCAGTTAAATCAATTTAAAATTTGATTTATTGATGCATAAAAATAATATTTTTTGTTGCTGTATGACGAATATTTTTATCTACTTGCGAAATATTCTTACAAATATGTCTAATTCTAATTTTTACATAGAAATTTGTAATTAATTCGGTTAAATGCGGATCAGGTAGCTCTATGTTTTTAAACAGCAAACCAGTAAACTAACATTTTGAACAGGGATACGGGTGTCTGACTTAACTTCACCGGTTGTTCATTAGACTCTGTGTTATTCTTATCAGTATTAGCAGTCCAGTATGTATATAGTCAAAGGTTCAAACCCCATCAGCATGTAAATTTTTGTTGAGTCATACCAATTCACTCTACCTCGCCTGTTTTGACCATCCTTCATAGCAATACAATTACATATATGTGATTCTATTTGCATTAGTGTTTAAGGCAACACTGGTTTTACCACCAGAGATGTAATGACGAAATATATACCTTGTATATAGAGAGATGGTTTATATATTCTGTGGTGTATATGCATTATGACCATTTATGTATGTTCCTTTTTTTTGCCTTGTTTAATATACGCTGATCTGCCGTTGAACACACCTGTTTTTTATTTATCAAGATCTGTGAAACCTCTATAATTTTTTTTATTGTAAAAGCGTATTTTAAAAAATTCATTTTTAACGTTAATTATTTACGCCATTTTGGTTCCCCTTTTTCAGAGATTGACTCTAGCTACAGAAACACGCTGACAGGCTGCCTCTGCCATTTTTAGAGTTTGATAAAAAAAAAATTGGTAAAATTTATATCCGTTTTTGAACTTAATTAGAGTAAATTAGTTTATTAAAAATTATCAAAAAACTATCAATACTGTCCATAGTTTTTATTTTTTGCTATTGTTCAATCGATAGTAAAAAATTTTTGAATATCGCCATCATTGCTTGTAACTGAAATGTGCAAATTTTCCCATGTTGCCAGATGCATTTGTGTTTGAATATTATGAAAATTGTATAGGTTGAAAATTAATTTTCTGTTTTTAGTTTTTTTTGGTTTTTTTGTTTTTTTTTGTTTTTTTTTTAATAGAACCTATTAAGCTATATGATAGAATAAAAAAATAAAAATTGAAATGAAATTAGTAATAAAAAATGTGAAAAAATTCTAAAAAAATCAACATTCTTTGAAGGATATGAACCTCTCACCTTCAGCATATAAGGCAAGCATTTTGTTATAACAGCTCTGTTTGATAGGACTACACCAACTTACACCAACCTACACCAGGAGGGTGATTCCACAAATGTAAGAATACTATAATTATGTCTTTGCGCCAAGTTTTACTTGAATATTTGTGGAATATGCTTCCCAGTGTAAGTTGGTGTAAGTTAGTGTAATCCTATAAAACGGAGATAATGCTACAACTGCAGTTGGAGAATTGTGAGTAAATTTAATATTAGACCTGATTCTCATTTGGATAGTTTTCTTGCTACTAGCCAGCTACATATGAGTTATGATAATATCCTGTTGACAGTTCAATTCAATACGATGTTTCAACCATTCAAATCAACTTAAACTGGACAGTTTGTCATATGAGATTCTAATGAGATTCTTAGAAGACTATCTGCCAAATTAAAGTTGATTTAAATTAATAAAATGACATAGTGATTTCAACTGAACATAATGGTGCCCCAAGTAGCTGGCTAGTACCTAAAAAACAAGCCAAGTGTGAATTAGTGTTGTCAAATATCAATATTTTTTTGTATCGATAGGATATCGATATTTGTGGGAAAATATCGATAATATCGATACGATATCGATATTTTATAAAATTTGATAAAAATTTTTACAGATAGCTCATCTGAATTATTGTCATTTAAAACTATGAAAATAAAATGTAAATTTGAATTTTATAAATTTGAGGAAAAGAATAATGGAAGCAAAGTAAGTCAGGGTATTTACTTGACATTGTTGATGTAGTTGTAGATATAGATATATGTGAACTATGAGAAATCTCCTCATTTTGGACTGGAATCAAGATCAAGTTATTCTTAATTCATAATTTCATAATTCATAAATATCATCTGTCATCAGTTTCAGTTATCACTCATTCACTCGTAATTTTGTCAATACCACAACTACAACCAGAGAAAAAATAATTAAAAATTGGCATTTGAAAATACCGATATTTTTGGGTAAAATATCAATACGCAAAATATCAATATTTGTGGAAAAATATCGATACGTATCGATATTTTTGACACTAGTGTGAATCAGACTTTGATGTACATTAGCCAGTAAGTTTAGTTAAAGAGAAGAGATGTGGCAACAGGATTTTGCTCATCTCAGTTACAAAAAGGAATTACATGTCATTAATACCCACGCTACAGCTCTTTTAAAAAGGAGCAGGTCCACTCATTTCTGCCCCAATTCAATGTTTTTAATGTGGTACACATTTCTACTTTCACTACTCTGAATTCAGAGTAAATTTGGAAAAAATCATTTTGGTTAAATTTTCATTAAAAAAGGGTGCTACAGCCAATCACAATTTCCCCACTAGTCGAAATGAGGGAATATCAATTAAATTAATATCGATATGTAATGTTTTATCATAAGAGTATGAAGGAATTGGTGTTGATCGATATATCGATATGATATCGATATGTGTTTCATTTATATTGTGTTATCATTTTTTCAAACTTCAATTTTCAATAACAAATTTATAAAATGTGTACCACATTAAATGTTCTAGTTCGCTGACACCCTATAGCGTGTTTTTTTTTTATTATTATTTTCCAAAAATACGATATAGGTTTTTTCAGAGCTAGATACTTTCATAGGTATTATCAAAAATAGACAAATTTATTCATGAGCTTCTTGCAGAAGGAAGTTTTTCCAGCAGGTTTACATTTTATGACATCATGTTTGAAGTTCCGTCTATTTTTTTGTTGAACACAAGAAATTATAATGATAATTTTTAAATGGGTTCATGGCACAGTGAATAAGGTTGTGTACTAGCATGCTGTGGGTTGTGGGTTTGAGTCCTATGTATTCTTTCAAATTTTTTTATTTTATTTATTTTCATTTCTTTCTATCCCTTTCAGTCATGTGGTGAAGCTGGTGCGCACAAAGCCTGCCATCTCCTTTTTTTTTTAAATAAAAAATAAGTAAATTTTTGTTTAGTGGAGGATACACAGAGATTAATCTTTAAAAAAGATGAATGACTTTTCTCTTACAAATCCTTTTAATAATTTCTAATTTCTTGAAATATTTTCATAATCGGAGTGATTATCTGTGCGTCCTCTACAAAACAAAAACTTACTTGTTTTGAATCTAAAAAAGGCGTGCGAGGGTCCCCCCTCACATATTTAATGTGTAAACATTCAGCTGAGTGCTGCCAGCTTGCCAGGGATGTCTGCTTGTGAGTGTGTGTTATGTGACAAACAGAATTTGAAACTGGACAGTGCGCCATGCAGTTTTTTTATGCAATCTCTACTTTTTTGTATCTGATATTTTTTTATACCCGTGAGGAAGCGGACTAGAGAGCAAGAATGTTTACACATTAATAAAAAAAGAGCGCGCTTTGTGGGCACCAGCTTCACCATATGGTTGAAAAGCGATAGAAAAAAATGAAAATAAATAAAACAAAAAAATTCAAAAGAATACATAGGATTCGAACCTTTGACCCACAGCATGATAGCACACATCCTTATCCATTGTGACACAAACTGATTTGAAAATTACTGTTATGATTTCATAATATGTAAACCTGCTGGAAAAACTTCCTTCCATAAGACACAAATATTTGTTCATTTTGAATTCTGATAATATCCAAATTTCCTATTGGGTGATGACTTTCAACTTGATAGTTGATGCAGTGAACGATGTTGACAAAATACAAAATGAACAAATTTGTCAATTCTTTATGGCACCCAACCCAATAGACCTAATAAATAGCCTGAGGCTACTCATTTGGATTACTCATCAGTCATCAATCATCATTCATCATGTATTAAGTCAGTTATATACACTAGTCACTAACACATACACCTTTTAGTAAGGCTGTTTACAAACTGTCTATAAGCTTTATAGCTATATCTATAAAACCGCTATAAGGGATATATAATTCTTGCTTACCACTACTTTATCAATCTATATGGTAATGTCTAGAGGTGTCTAAATAAGTTAATAAGAGCTGTAAAGATTTGGGAATGTTGGTGTTTGTAATTTTTACTTTGGATTTTTATGTTTATAATTTAAAAAACTGCTTCATATGAACGAATGGTTCACTTCTGTGCATGCTTTGGGGACTCATTTATATAGACAACTTGCAAATGCTTCATTAGAGTCATGATTTCTTTATGGTCCTTACAGATAGTTTGTAAATAGAACTAGAGCAATAAAGGAAGATGATTTCTGATTAGATATGCTAGCTCTAAATAGGAAACCAGAGCATACCTTTTGACATATTTTGCTTTGTGTTTATGTACGCTATTCTTGTGAATTTAAGGGACCTTTTAATCAGACACATTCTAAATTGATGAACTCAAGCAAAATGTCAAAAGTTGTCTACTTTTATTGGTAAAATTGAGGTTTAAGAACAAAGTGAATGAAAAACACAAGTTTCACAAGCAACGAACTTTATTCATGACCACCATACTTGGCATTTCAAAATGGACAAATCACCATTACAAAATCATTTGGTAAAACAACTAAACTAGCTGCACATAAAAACAAAATGTGACAGGATAATAAAACTAACAAACAATGACATCTCACAACCTAAAACCTGTGAGATTCTACAAAAATTTATATATACAGTGTTCCAAAAAAATACAATACATTTGACTAGGCAAGACTCAAAAAAAATTGAAAAAAGAAAAGAAAATTCCAAAACATATTGCAACATAAAATTAAGTAATCCAATTACTGAAAACAAAAAATGTGTTAGATAACTATAACAAACAAGGATTACTCTAAGTGGTTCAAAATTGATACCATATAAACAGGTACAACAGTGATCTAAACTGTCTTATGTATTTGTTTTGTTTATGTTTATGATCCAAGGGTACTTAATGTTTAAGGTTATGTCAAAATAAGGACTATTAAGCACCTCAACAGAACATTGAAGCTCTGAACTTCAAATATTTTGTACGACCAAGGGCCTTGGTGAACACATCAGCCAATTGGTCCATAGTTGGCCCATGTTTCATACACACAATATTAGAAACAACATAATATCTCACAAAATAAAATTTAATGTTGAGATGTTTCTTAACTATCAAGCCACTTGCAAGTTTGATACAATTGTCATTGTCTTTGAAAGTAAAGCCGGTCCCACACGATGCACGTATTTGGCGAATGTTATTCGGCAAATATTTGGCTGAAACATTTGCCTCGCTGCTTTGCAGCTCCTACATTACACCATGAATATACGAACTTATTCACGTGCGTCATGTAGGAGCCATCTGCAAGCATTCAAATATTTGTCATCCCTTTGACTCGCAAATTATTTACCAACAACTGCCGGAACCTAGACGAATGTTTGCCGAATGTTCGGCAATGCCGAACATTCGCATTGGCATTTCTCCCACACGATGCGCGAATGTAGACGAATGCCGAATGTTTGCCAAATACGCGCATCATGTGGGACCAGCTTAAGACGAGGAGACAACACAGGTATATACATATTAATTAATATATTTTATGTAGCTACAGTGTTGGTACACAGTTGCAAAGAGCAACAATCTCAGTTTCCATTGTAGACAAAGGGACAAAAGACTGTTTCCTGCCTCTCCAAAGTGTTAAACAATCGTATATAAAAACACATTACTGCTGACTGACATATGAGAAGTTGGACAATTGGCCCAATCAGCATCTACATACGACCTTATTAACTTAGAATTAGGTTCACCGTCATATACTAGTTCAAGATCAATTGTGGAAATGAGGTATTTCAAGACTTGAAGCAAGTGAGAGTAAGCTACATTATCTGCATTTCATAAGCGTGAAACAGCATAACATATGTTCAGCCTTGTTCCAAGCGTAATATACATTAAGCACCTTAGTAACTCCTTATATAGTGTTATTAATTTTTCAGACTTCTCCCTGTGTTCAACTAGTAATAGATATAATTTCTCTTCTATCGGTGTTGAAACTAGATTACAATTTTTAACTTTAAATTTTTTAGCTACTCTTTCTATTAATTGTTTTTATGTTATCATAATTAATTTGTAATCCTAGATATGACCAAACCATGCCCAACTTGTGGGTCTTGAAAGTGCTATTAAGTTGATGTTTAATGTTATCGATTAACTTTAAGTTAGGTCCACAAATCAAAATATCATCCACGTACACTAAGATGAATACAGCCAAATCCTCAGCAAACACTGGCGATTTTAGAGCCAATTTTGAGAGTTTATTTACAGGATTTGGCACATGCACACAGACACACATATGTACATGTACATATGGTATTATGTCATCAGTTGCATCATTTCCTGCTTCCGTAAAGGTGATAAGAAACGATGCAATGTGTTTGGTATTAGGCTGTGACTTGACCGAGATCGTTATCAGGTAATTGATCACAGCTTATGCAATGTATCTTACCTGTACATACATACAAGTAAAAACATACATACATACAGGTACAAACATACAAACGCACAAGTGTAATTTGTTTAACGTCATTGAGACGATTATTTGCCAGCCCTCTGGGACAGCGACTGTTGTTGAGGGGTGTGAGCCCCTATCCCTCATATGGGAGAGTTCACACAGCTACTACCCGCAGTTTTTGCGTTGCAAAAATGATGTAATTTGCGCAGGCCTGGGGGAACTAGCGAGTCTTAGCGCCGTTTTTGATCAGCCTCTCACTTGACCAGTGCGCTGCCTACTGCTTTGCCAATGCATTTGTAAGATTGGCACCTGGCATTTGTGCGTGCCTGGTATTGGGCACAACTACCTTCTAAGAAAGTCAACCACAAGTCTACTTCATTGGGCAGAAATTCCAGGATCTCTATCTTTCATCTATAGAAGTTGGGGTTTTGCCCTGGCTGTAGTTGCATTATTTGTGCAAAGACTTTGGGTGTCAGCTGGGGCCGAGCACTACCTTCTGGTGATGGGTGAGGGTTTTTAGTTCCTGTAGGTGGTAGAACCATTGCTGTGTCTTTCTGATGACAAGCATATTCTACAGAACTATTTCCTTCCTTGCTGGTCAAAAACACTGGCTCCTGTGTTTGTAGGGTTGGTGTTTTTGGATCAGAAACTTGGCTTAAGGTTTGACCACTTCTCAATGTTATTACTGCAAGTTCGTCCTTATTAACTGCAGTTCCCATTCGTACTAATTCTGGGTATTGAGGGCCTGTTTGCAATTCTGATATGTTTTCAGAATGTCGAGTCAAAGTCGGAGGGGTCGAGGGAAGAGTCCAACATTCTTCCTCCAGGTCTACTGTCTGGTTCCTTCTTGTTTATATATTTTAAGAAGGGGTGTAAATTCCCACTTCAGTAAAATCTACTTCGACAACCAAGGGTGTCTAGTTTGCAAAAAAATTTTTGTATTTGCCGAGTAAGTGAGTTTCTCACCAATGCACAGTGCCAAATTTTTGTAAAGTGCAACGTGCCTCTGTAGCAAAAAATCACGTTAGGGTCACCACTGTTGAATAACTTGTTGTGAGGAGATATTCTCACCAGAAGGTAAATTCTACAGAATTAATTGCATGTTCTGCCACTTCATACCATAAGCATGGGAGAGCCAAATCCTCGGCAAACACTGGCGATTTTAGAACAGATTTTGAGAGTTTATATACAGAATTTGGCACACGCACACAGACACACATATGTACATGTATGTATGATATTGTCATCAGTTGCGTCGTTTCCTGCTTCTGTAAAAGTGATAAGAAATGATGCAACGCATTTGGTATCGGGCCATGACATCACCAAGATTGTTAGCAGGTAATTGATCATGGCCCATGCAATGTATCTTACCTGTACATACATACAGGTACAAACATACAAACACACGAGTGTAATTTGTTTAATGTCATTGGGACGATTATTTTCCAGACCTTTGGGGCAGCGACTGTTGTTGAGGGGTGCGAGTCCCTATACCTCATATGGGAGAGTCCCCACAGAGAGTAATGAGATTTCCTTTTTTTTTCTTTTTTTTTAATGTAATATACAATTTGGCTAATCCACTTAAAAGATACATGAAAAGAAAACAAATAAATATTAATGAAAAAACAAAATTGCAAAAAATTTTTTTTACAAACATTCAAACACAAGTTGCTGGAGTGGTAGTACATTTCTCATGGCAAGGAGCTACCAAGAAGCTTGCAGAAGAGTCTCTTCAAACATCACTACATATAACATAACATCACAAAAAAAAACCTATGATTGTCTGTGATAACACAAATGAAAGTATACTCTTTGTCTAAATTTAGATACTTCTATTTTAATGTTCAGATTTATGTACATCTTGGTTCGCATTCCTTTTGTTTTCATTTTGTTCATGTTTTTTGATTTTGGACAAAAGAGGGTGTTGAGATTCACATACTTGTCCAAAGTACCCAAACAAACTTCACTTTAAAAAAGTTTTTTGCACAATTTTGTACTTAAAAATGTGGGAACATTGAATTTTTTATGAGAGTTCTAATGTAAAAATAAGACATTACTATTCTTTTAAATACAGAATTGTGCCAAAAGTCATTTTTAAGTGAAGTTTAAGTGAAGGTAGGTTAAAGAGATGTTTGTGAATATGGACCTATGTCTGCAATAAGCAAGAACTTATAACTGCTGCTGTGGCTCAGTGGTTAAGTAGGGCAGAGCATGCCCGAGTTGTTGGTTGTTGGTACAAATCTGCAGTCAGACAATTATTTTATGAATTTTTTTTTAAAGTCAACTTTGATAATTTCATGTATTGGAATGCTGGGTAGGTTCTTTTTTCATTTTTTTCGGATTTTTCGTCATACTTACGATTAAAAAAAAAAACAAAAAAAAAACAAGCTAATCCATGACATTATTGTGCCAAATGGATTTTGCTGTCCATCCACTTTTCTTAGCTGGTGTATTCATTCCATTCCAGATGTTATGGAACAAGGTACAACAAAGCTCTTGTTTTTTAATAATTACGTAAGTTTATTACAAAAAAGAATGCAAGAATTTTTGAATGTGCAAACAGGCAGCCTCAAATAAATGTTATAAAAATTTTATTAAATTTTCTAAACAAAATAAAAAATTTTTAACGAACTTCCCTTTGGCATTCAGTGTGAATCCCTAAGGTTTCTTCCCCCACAATGTCCACATACTCTGTGTATTGCAGGAGGTGGTTTGCGTTCCTCTTTTGGAATACATATGTTGCGAGTGTGAGATGTTGAACCGATCAACAGAAAAATTAACACAGAAGTGAAATTCACCTGATTTAATTCATATAATAACAGGCTGAGACCAAATGGAGTGAAAAACCATTGTTTTTCTGTGAGGAGTGTACCATCAAGTGCAGCCCAAAAAGTATTAAAATATATAATTGTGAGAATGATAGCAAATTATATTATACGTTATCTTATTATTCTCACATATCATATGTTGTGGTAACACTGTTTTTAGTCTTATTTGTAATCTGTGATTTTATGTTTGAAACCCAACTGTGATACTATATTTTGTGTGCCTCTTGTTGCTCATCAAACATTGATGATATAACATCTCCACCATTTTTATGTGGAAATAAAAGTTCGTGAAAGTGAATATTTCTGTTTTATTTATGTGTTCGTAATATGTGTGTCTGATCTACTTTCAATGTTATTGTGCAGTTAAAGTCTTTCGTCGTCATTTTTGTCTGGCTGGACCAGTTGATAATTCCTATTTCTTCACAGGTTATGGGCCCAGTTACCTGGATGTCAATGTGGTCGCCATTGTTATAATTTGTCAATGTTGTGCTGTTGAATCCTGATCACTTCTCCCAAGTAGTAACCATGTCTGCTAATTTATTTTTCGTCTTTTAATATGTTCGCTTCTTGCTGTTCCTGTGATCTCGTTCGAGTTGATTTGTTGGTTGGCGCATCTGATAGTTGTTGAAATTGCTGTTTGCGGTGCAACTGATCGTCGTTACCTGTTTTCGAGATGGAAGTTAGAAAGCTGAATAATATTGAACCGTTTAATGGGTGAAATGGCAGAACCTGGAAGTTCAGGATGGAGCTGTTGTTGGCAAAGGAATGTTTGGGTAATATAATAACTGATTCTTTACCGACTGTTCGTAATAGGGGAGATACTTGGTCGAAGGAAAATGCGAAGGCGATGTTCCTGATTGCAAATAATGTGACTGACGAATACCTGGAGATTATACAAACGTAGACGACGGAGGAAATGTTTCATGTTCTGACTACTTTAATTGACAACGGAAATGACCAGATGCTAATGGACTTACAAGGAGAATTGTATGCTAAATGGTATGTTTTTGGTGCTGATTTGCAGAAGTATCTTCTTGATTTTCGTGCTCGATGTCGTCGCTTGACTGAACTGGGAGATCTGACAACCGTGAAGCAGTTTATCCTGGTGTTGCTGATATCACTGCCAGCCGAATTTTGTCTGATCAAGGTTGTTCTGGAGGATGCAGAAGTCGTCACCTGGGATGGAGTGTTCATGAGGCTGAACAATTTCCAGCGTGAACTATCTTCGGTTAGCAAATCGACTGTTAGAGGTAATTCTCTGAATTCTGTGTCACTAAAACCTTCATCAGTACCTGTTGCTGGTGAAGAGAATCTGTTCTTTGGTAACCATAACAATGTCGGTCGTAATTCTGGTAATTTTAATAATCGTTTCAATCGTGGCCAGTCGCAAAATCGAAACAATAATCGTGGTTTTAGTCGAGGAAGATTTCACAATAATAATAATAATTTTCACAATTCGTCTTCTGATGTTGAAGGTCGAAATTTTAATAATAATAATCACAATTTAGGTTCACAGAATAATAATTTTAGTAATAATGGTCGTAATTGTAGTAATGATAATGGTCAGTCTAAGATCAAATGTCATTTCTGCAACAAAATTGGGCATATAGCTCGTAACTGTTTTGTTAAGAATAGGAGTAATAATAATCAAGAAAATCACAATCACAATCACAACCACAATCACAATAATAATAATAATTTTAGTAGATCTGATGATCGCAATGGTAATTCTAATAGGAATTCTGCACAAATGTGTAATGAGAATAATAATGTTAATGACGGATGCTCTGAAATGGGCTTTAGTTTCACGATTAATAGTAATAATAATAAAATCAATGATGTTGAGATTAATAAAGATGATAATTTAGTCCCTCGAACCACATTTGTTGTCGATAATGGATGCACAATTCATATTATAAATGATATTAACCTGTTCAGTGAGTATATTGAACTGATTCACCCTCATAATATTTGTGTTGCAAAAAAGGGAGTCTCGCTTTCCGTCACGTCTGTGGGTACAGTGAAATTGAAATTGTTGAATGGAATTATAATCGAGTTAAAGAATGTAAGGTATGCTAGGGAGCTGCCACAAAATCTGCTGTCTGTGAAACGAATGAGCAAGTCGGGTTTTGATACTCTTTTCAGAGAGGAATCAGTTGAGGTCATCCAACGCTGCAGTGGAAAAATTGTAACCACTGGGGTTAGCATGGACTCGGATTTGTACACAATTGATTTTTTTTTAAATGTCAAGTCAGTCGTGCATCTGATGTTAGAGGATGAATCGAGCCCACTGACTGTGTGGCATAGACGCCTTGCTCATTTGAACGTTAATGATGTTAAGTTGTTGTCAAACAGAGGTTTAATACCAAACGTTGACTCCAACTGCAGATTGTTGTGTGAACCCTGTGTTATGGGGAAACAGAGACACAAACCTTTCCTGAGGCATGAACAAAAAACTAAAAAGCCTCTGGAATTGGTACATACTGATCTCTGTGGTCCAATAAATCCTCCTTCATATAAAGGAGTGAAATATTTTATGACGTTTATAGATGATTATTCCAATTTTTGTTGTGTGTACCTACTAACAAGTAAAACGGAAGCGTTTACAAAATTTAAGGAATATCACGAAATGGTTTCAAATAAATTTGGATATAATGTTAAAAGACTCCGCTGTGATCGTGGCACAGAATACACAAATACAACCTTCCAGTCATATTGTACTGAGAAAGGAATAATTTTTGAACCTACAGTTGGTGGCTGTCCCCAGCAGAATGGGAAGGCTGAAAGGATGAACAGGACACTTTGTGAGAGGGCAAGAGCAATGTTATTCGAGAGTTGTCTTGACAAGATCTATTGGTCAGAAGCCATATTGTGCTCTGCCTATATAGTAAATAGATGCCCCACAAATAAGGATTTTGTTCCCTTTGAAAGGTGATTTGATGAAAAATACGACTATACAAAATTAAAGACGTTTGGATGCGACGCATATATGTTGTCATTCAAACATGATTCCAATAAATTTAAAAACAAAAGTGAGAAATTGGTAATGGTAGGGTATTCATCATGTGGATATAGATTATTAGATACAAATACAAAAGAAATACGTTTGTCACGGGATGTTGAGTTCTTTGAAAATAAAATAGGGAATAATAATAGTAATAAGTACACAAAAGATGATAATATTTTTAATGAAATTACAGAGTCTAACTTGGAAAATATAGAAGTAGATGGGGATCTAAATTTGGATTGTTTACCACAGTAGGCGACTGATCGTGATGGCATTGCAAATTGTATATATGTTGCTGAGGATGGCATCCCTTTGACATTTGAGGAGGCGATAGTTGCACCTGACAGTATGATGTGGAAAGAAGCTATTTCAGAAGAAATTAAAGCTCTGGATTCCAATCAGACTTGGCAGGTGACCAAACGTCCAAAGGGCGCCCCCACCATCACATGTCGCTGGTTATTTAATAAAAAATATGATAATAATAATAAAGTCCTGTATAAGGCCAGACTTGTTGCCAGAGGGTGTTAGCAGAAGAAAGGATATAACTTTGATGAAGTTTATGCACTGGTGGCGAAACTTTCAACTGTTAGGACACTGTTGGCAGTCAGTAATAGATTAAAATTTTATATTGAACAGATAGACATATGTAGTGCCTTTCTGAATGGTATTCTGTTGGAAGATGTATATCTTGAGATACCAGAAGGTATAGAAACACAGATAAATAAACACAACAATGTACTAAAATTAAATAGGTCGATTTATGGTCTGAAGCAGTCGCCTAAGGTATGGAACAGATTGTTCAACGAGTTCCTTGTCTTTCTTGGTTTTGTGCAAAGTAAGGCTGATGACTGCTTGTATATTTTCACAAATAAAAATAATAACTCTATAGTATATCTTCTCACATACGTCGATGACATCATAATAAGTTCTAATAATCAAACACTAGTCACATATTTTAAAAAGGAAATTAATAAAAGATTTAAATGTAAAGACCTGGGAAAAATTAATAAATACCTAGGATTAAACATTAATCACAATCGTGACGAAAGCAATTTGGAAATTGAGCAGAGAGGTCTCATTGAGACTGTTGCGAAGCGTTTCGGTGTTGAAAATTGTGCACCTACCTACACACCTATTGACCCCAAACTCCAATTGGATAGGGATCTCAATGCGTGTGATAGTGTGCTGAATAACGACTACCAGCAGCTCTTGGGATGTCTGATGTACCTAATGCTAGGGTCACGGCCTGATATTTGCTTTGCAATATCGTATTTTAGCCAGTTTTCAAGTCATGCTACTGATGAACATTTTAGGTATTTACTATGGGTTCTTAAATATTTAGTAACCACAAAGGATAAGAAACTAACATTTACAAACGAACATAATAATAATAACAATATTATAGAAACATATTCTGATGCCGATTGGGGTAATTGTGTGGCTATAAGACGGTCAATCTCTGGATATTGTGTCTTTGTCCATGGCTCGCTGGTGTCCTGGTCCAGCAAAAAGTAGCCAACTGTAGCGTTGTCTAGCACTGAGAGTGAGCTCATCGCCATATGCGATGCCACTACTGAATCAATTTGGTTTAAATATTTGTTAAATGATTTTTGCATTCAAGTTAAAGACAAGGCCACGATTTATGAGGATAATCAGAGTTGCTTGGCGCTCCTGCATTCGGGTAAATGGAATACTCGCAGGTCTAAGCACGTAGATGTAAAGTACCATTTTGTATGCGATCATGTAAATGTAGACTTTAAATGTTTGTACATACCAACTTCGCGACAGTTGGGTGACGTTTTCACAAAGGGCTGCCCGAGGCCTAAATTTGTTATGTTTTGTGAGATGTTAAAATTGTTGTAACTTTTTGTATACGTTTACCATATATGTTAATATTTTTTACGTTGTAATTTTTGTTGTTGTTGACTTTTGTCATTTTTGTGTAATGACCTATTTATAGTTTTAAGTCGTTAATTTAATAATTTGTTTTATATTGACATTTCGTATAATTATAATTTGAGGAGGCGTGTGAGAATGATAGCAAATTATATTATACGTTAGCTTATTATTCTCACATATCATATGTTGTGGTAACACTGTTTTTAGTCTAATTTGTAATCTGTGATTTTATGTTTAAAACCCAACTGTGATACTATATTTTGTGTGCCTCTTGTCGCTCATCAAACATTGATGATATAACATCTCCACCATTTTTATGTGGAAATAAAAGTTCGTGAAAGTGAATATTTCTGTTTTATTTATGTGTTCGTAATATGTGTGTCTGATCTACTTTCAATGTTATCGTGCAGTTAAAGTCTTTCGTCGTCATTTTTGTCTGGCTGGACCAGTTGATAATTCCTATTTCTTCACAATAATGGAGGACGTACAGGTCGAAACTGAAATGAAAATTGGCACCACTTTTAAGACAAAATATTGCCACTTGTATGGAATCATACCTATAATTTTCAGTCCCAATTTTATTTATGAAATTTTATTTTTTTGTGGTTTTTTCCATCCCGTTTTTGCAGACACTTCAGTTTGTCTACAAAAACGTGTCGAACAAATTATAGACAACTATTATTCCTAATTCTTGAAATAATAGCTGTCTATATTTCACCTAGCTTCTCACGAACGGACACCACCAGATATGCTGACAATGTACAGTCATCATATTTTGCGGATGTTCCGTACCACGCCACCTTTTTGGTCGGCCATCTTTTGATTGCAACAAAGAAAATAAAGGTGATGTCGTATCTTCATTTCGAAGACATATTCATTCCTAAACCTACAGTCGAGTAGAGATGTTAGGGTCCATACTAGTTGTTATGGACATTAGGTTTCATTAGTATTAAGAAATAGTAATAAGTATAATTCTAAAGTGTTTGTAATAATTGAAGTGAAATATTAATAAAAGATAATATTCAGAAATTATCTTATTTATTGAGGTAATTTAAAAGTATTGAATCACACTCGCAACAAATTGGCGCCCGAACAATAAAACCTTCGGAAGTAAAATTTAAAAATAATAATTCTGCTTAAATAAAAATTTCATTTTTTCGTAAAGTAAAAACATTTGCCAATTGTGTGAAAAATATTTTAAACCGCTCGCAAATAATTAATTTAGTTTTGCTGGAGCCAATATTCCCGTGTAATTATCAAATACATCGTGGCTGAACTAATTCAAAAATTAAAAACAAAATTAAACAAACGGCTACGAAATCAAATCTTTATTGTGGAGGACCGCTAACATTTGATCAAGATAAATAAAAATAAAACATTTAAAAATAAATTAATATCAAAAAACGGACCTAAAAATAAACTTAAAAATAAAACGAAGATCCAGATCCAGTTCCTGAAATTCAAAAAGAATAGAATCAGCCCAACCAGTATCCAAAACCACAGTGCAAAGAATGAGAAGTCACTTACCAATAGCGTCGATCCAAGCAAAACTGGCAATAAACTATAAGAGACTACAGTAAACTACTTGTTGTCCAACTGTAAGCAAATCATATATTTATCTTCCGTTACTCTAGAAAAATTTCAAACCATTATCGATATCGTTAATAATATTGTAAAATGTAAAATCTCCCAACCCTTGCGAATGTCTGAAAATAGTGAAAATACGAGTGCATCTCTCCCGGATATTTTAGATTCAAAATCCGAAGACAATATTTTAGAATTGGAAAATCACCCAAAAAATTTGTATGAAATTTTGTCTGAAGAAGAAAATTACCCACTCCTTGGTAATCATTGGGGAAGTCGAGTATCCACTTCTTTTCTTTACCGTGTACTAAAAACTGCAAAAGTTAAGAGGATAGAAGGGAGAACACGTATCAAACTCCAGAATAAACTATACAAAGGTAGATATCCTAAACATTGGTTGTTACATATATTATACTCAAACCCCAACACCGAAAAATTTGAAAAAACGAGAAATTTTGATAGATTAATCGAAGAAAGTAAAGGTTATCGTAGGGTAAAAAGAAGCATAAAAAATAAAGATCCTAACGAAACAGAGGAAATCTTCTCCGATACAGAAGAAGAAGATCTAGAAAATAAAGGAAAGAAATTAGAGACAGAGAAGAGAAAAAAGGAAGAAATGGAAAGAAGACTAGTGAGACGAAGTCTCAGCTCCAGTTTTGAAAAACTTCTGTCTAAAGTACCACACCACATATCACCTAAGAAATCAATTTCGGTTACACCTGATTTCTCTCTCCCAAACGACGAAGACGAAATCTTCCTCGGAGAGGAGTCAATTCTAAACCAAACTTTTGTCGACAAACCCTCACAGTCTAGTGCTGATCTGTCACCATTAGTCCCTCAAGAACATGGAAAGTCCTCACAAACGGAAATCCAACATTCAATTCAAATTCACGTAAAAAGTCCAGAAAATTTTGAAAAACCAAAAAGTAAAAATCCAAATTCAATTGCTGAAAATATTTTCGACCCTATTAATTTATTACCCCCAGAGATATGCGTAGAGTTTCTTGATCAAAAAGAACCCGCATACGTCAACGTAGCAAACGTTGAAAATAAAAATAACCCATTTCTAAAATTGGAAAATAAAAATATGACCCCGGAAGACATTGCTGAAAATAATGCACGATTGCTTTTGCAACAACAACAACAAGCAAGATTCGCAGCAGCAAATGACGCCTACACACAACACAACCTAGCGATGAATAATTTCTGGAAAAGGTCAGAAAGATGGACTCCGAGCCATTTTTTAAATGGCCCCGACGAGGACATTCTTGAATTCCTTTTTGAATACGAAACTCAGGCAAAAACCTTCGAGGCAACTGAGTATGAAATGATAAGAAATCTAAATATAGCCCTCTGTAGTACAGCTCTTGAACTGTTCGCAGCAGAAAATGAAATAACCCCAGAAACCTCATGGTCAGAAGTAAAGAAAATCTTAACACATATCTTTAAAAAGGATAAAGATATGGTAAAAAAACGTATCAAATCATTGAAATTTGACGATACATATTTTAGTACGAATGTACCAAAATTTTTCCAACTTTATAAACAACTCGATGCTATAATTAGCGAGAAAAAAATCTGTGACCTCTTACTCCCCAGACTAACAGGAGAAATGAGGAAATTTTTTGCATCCAAAAATCTCCAGACACAAAGTGAAATCTCAAAAACATTTACGGATTGGAAGGAATTTAAAGAAAAAGCATTAGACTTAACTGATGTCCAAAAACAGAGGAGATGTTAAATAAAGCAACAGAAACTATCGCCAAACTAACGAAACAGATGGAGGAGATGATGAAGGGTAAAGCTTCCGAGAAAAAAGAGCCAGTGAAACCAGTAACCCCACCTATATCTCCAACAGACCCTGTTATTGTAGCATTAGTCGAGGCAGGATGGAAACTGCCAAATGCCAATAAACAAAATCAAAATCAAACCAGGAATCAGACGACAGAAAATGAAAATGCAGAATCTAGACCACGTAGAGAAAGAAATATAAATAATAATAACAATAATGAAACGAATGATAGCAACCCTAGAAGAAGGCAGTCTAGAGAAAGAGAATCTTATCGGTTGTAGAATAACCAAAATTCCTATAGACCCCGAAGAAGAGAAACTTACCGCGAACAAAATAATACTCGATATCCTCCTACAGAGATAAATTGCTTTAATTGTGGAAGAATGGGACATTTATCAAGGGATTGTAGACTACGTAATCGTAATACACCTCAATTCCCGCAAAGGAATTTTAGACCACCACGATTCAATAACAACTTCACATCAAATTTTGGTCAGCCATTCAACCCCTATGGACCACCGCAACAGAATAATTATGCACAAGCATATAATGCACCAGTTATAAATCCACAACAAAGGGCAAATGCAGCAAATTATGCATTACCCTCGTACAACTTGCGAACTCCTGATGTAGTTCCAAGTATCCAACAGCAGAATTTTCCTCAACAACCAAAAAACTTGCAATAGAGCCCGTTTGCTCTATACCATTTTATGGCAATGACTTTCGGGCTTGTAAAGGCAACGTCCATCATCCGGACTGCGCTGCTCACCTAGTGTTAGATCCACATGCGCCGCATAATGGGAAAATTCATATCTGTAGTGCATCAATGAAATTAGTCAGGGCGAGACGTAAACAAATCGTCCCCTGTAACATTGTGAGCCGTGAGGAGTATGAAACACAGGGAACAGTCGACAGCAGCTCTGAAGTAATGCTTGTACAATAGGACCTTGTAAAGGATAATGTGATCAGACCTGCAAGAGTATGTATGGTAGCCGCCAACGATTGTGCTATAATCGTTAAAGGAGTCGTAGAAATCACCATAAAAATGGGTGACCTCCTCCTCCATGTGGAAGCATACGTAACCTCTGAGGTAACCACACCTTTACTTCTCGGATATGACTTTTTAGATCGACATAATGCCGACATTTTATTTAGTAAGAAATTATTTAGAATAGGACCACCATGGAAGCGTGAAACATTTAGTATAATTAAGTTTAAGGAAGAAAATTGCGAAGGATTTATTAGAGCAGACAAAGATTTCTGCATAGAAGTAAATAATGAATATTGTGTAGAAATGGGAAAAGCTGATCCAGATGAGTGGTTCTTAACAAGTTATGGTTTAGAAGGTGAATATATTGTTGATGATTTAGGATGGCCAGCCTTAAGATTCTACAGTCCGCACTTTGACACCCAGATCGCACAAGGGAGTTTTAGGATGCTATAGGCTTCGACAGCCGACTATGTGGGACTGTCAGACCAATTCCATCCGCCGTGGCCAACCCAGCATCCAACGCATTATGTCGGGGGATACTGTGGGTAACCAGGGTGAGGAGGTTGATATGCTAAAACTTGTCCATATAACACAATCTGATGACAGCGTTATCCACGACAATGAAGGAACACAAGTGAAAATTAATAAGAATTTAACGAAGGAACAGAAACAGGCAGTAGTAAGCGTTCTAAAAAAATATATCCATATATTTACGGAAGAACCTGCCAAGGTAAAACCTACAAAATTAAAACCAGCACATGTCTACTTGAAAACAGACGAGCCGGTTCAACGTAGAAATTACCATATGGGAATTTTTGAAAAAAGAGAAATTAGAAAGAAAATTAAAGAATTTGAAGAATGTGGTATTATTAAGAGAGCAAGCTCTAGATATGAGAGTCCAGTATTTGTTAAGAAGAAATCAAACGGAGTTTATAGATTATTAGTAGATTATAGAGGTGTAAATGAAATAGTAAAAAAAGATACGAGTAGAGTCCGTCGTCTCCCCGAAATTTGTGATGCGTTACATGATAAGAAATATTTTGTAACAATTGATCTCAATCAGGGATATTACCAAATTCCCCTTGATGAAGAATCAAAAGCGGTAACAGGAATAAATGTTGGAGGAGTAAGTTACGTATTTAACTCCATACCTATGGGATTAAGTGCGAGCCCCAGCATTTTTCAAAAAACCATGACCGATTTATTCAACCATATCCTAGAAGACAAAGTCTTAGTCTATCTAGATGATATCTGTGTCTTTTGCGAAACCTTTGAAGAAACACTAGAAAATTTAGAAGAAGTCCTAAAAGTACTAGTTGAAGCGGGCCTACTAATTAAAACCAGTAAAAGTAGCTTCTTCAATGAAAGTATTGAATACGTAGGACATAAAATTTCATATAATAAATTAGAACCATTTGATAAAAACATTAAACCAATTCGTGAAGCTCAACCACCTAAAACGTTACGTCAACTACGAAGATTTATTGGTTTAGCAAACTATTATCGGAAAATGATTAAAATTTTTTTGCAAATCACAGCACCATTAACAGACTTAACAAGAAAAGAAAATGTTAAAGCAAATAATAAAATAGCATGGAATGACGAAGCACAAAAAGCATTTGACAAAATAAAAGAATTGATTAAATCAGATCCAATTCTTACAATCTACAACCCTGATGCTGAAACATACGTCGAAGTAGACGCATCAAAAACAGTCATAGGAGCAGTAATAATGCAAGTAGACAGAAAAACAAAAGAGCCACAACCTATAGGATATTTCTCAAAGAAAATTCTCAAGAACCAACAACATTTATGTTCTTTTGATTTAGAAATGTTGGCTATTACTGAAACTTGCAAATATTTCAGAGAATTCTTAGTCTACAAAGAATTTAATATTTTTACGGATCATGAACCTTTAACATACCAAAGTCGAATGAAAAACCAAATGCAAGATTAAATAGACTAATCTCAAAATTAGGAGAATTCACGTTTAAAATCAGATACATTAATGGTGAAAATAACAAAATCGCTGATTATCTATCCCACTTAGAAGAAGAAGAAGAGGACAATTATGCAGAGTTTCGAAATGGTCAATTCATAATACCAGAAGGAACACCTGATCCTCCTGATATTATTAAACAAGAGAAAAAAATCAAAGCAATAACACATAGTATGAAAAAGAAAGAAAAAGATTCAGACGTAGAAAGTGACAATTTGGAAGACGATCAAAGTTCCATCCTATTCGATAATTTGGAAAGATCTGGAAACTCCAATACATCCACAAATTCTCAACTTTCCGAAATTGTAGAAAATTCCGAAATAGGGAACCCAATTAACATCACAGACCAGGAAATCCACAACTTATGGGATTTACAACGTGAAGACAAATATTGGGGAATCATAATAAAAATTTTAGAAGGCGGCAACGAAAAAGAGTTAAGAAAAAGCTTAGAAATAAGAAGATCACGCAATCTAAATCCATTTTTTCTTGATGAAAATGGAATTTTATGGAAAAGAAATGATCACTCTGAATATCATTATGCCGTACCAGTAATTCCTGACTCCCTCATACCTCAGATACTAAATATATGTCATGAGAGTCAAATTGGGGGAGGACATTTTAGAATTTGTAAAACTCTTGCCAAAACGCGTGCTCGATACTACTTTACCCAAATGCCTAAAATAGTCTCGAGGCATGTACGTTTGTGCCATCAGTGCCAAATTAACAAAAACATTAATGAAAAATATGGACACTTAAAACCAATTAATCCTGAAGAATGCATACCACTTGCACATATCCAAATTTATTTTATTGGAAAATTTAACACAAATAATGAAAAGAAATTTATCATAGTAGGAATAGATAAGGCAACAAAATATTGTTGGACCAAAGCAGTAACCCAACCAAACGCACACTTGGTAATTAAATTCTTAAAAGAAATTGTACGTCATTACGGAAAACCGACGAAGATTACGTGTGATAATGGAACTCATTTTTCAAACAAAAACGTGCAAAATTATTGTAAAAATAACGGTATTAAAATATTCTACTCTACGTCATATTCACCTCAAACTCGAGGACAAGTAGAGAAAATGAACGGAACGATAAAAAAAAATGTTAGCAAAATACGAAAATACCGATAGCGAAGAATGGCCAGACCACGTGCATAACGTAGCCTTGACTGATAATATGACACCTATCGAAGGATTAAATAATCACGATCCGTTTTATCTAATGCATGGTTATAAAGGAGAA
Organism: Ericerus pela; assembly: GCA_011428145.1. NCBI lineage: Eukaryota > Metazoa > Arthropoda > Insecta > Hemiptera > Coccidae > Ericerus > Ericerus pela. The sequence goes on from WOFM01000055.1 coordinate 116,732, forward strand.
CCCCCCATAAATTTAAACATTCTGTCACCACTTATCAGTAAAACCAGAGAAGAACAGATAAGTGAAGCAGACAAAATTCGAAAAACAATTCCGAATTTTGATAAAAAGAATGCAATTAAATATTCAGAACGTTATAATAAAGGAAGAAAAGAAATTTCTTATGAAACTAATGATTTAGTTCTCTTGAAAGCATCGATAAATTATGGAAAAGGCAAACCAAAATTTTTAGGACCATATAGAATAGTAAAAAAAATTTCATATTTAAACTATGTAATTCGCATAACTTCCGAGGATGGAAATAGCATAGACGATACAGTTCATGTAAGAAGACTTACGCCTTATAATGCTCGTTCTAATGCTAATTTACCATCAAACATTGAAGACATTACATCCGATAACTCGGAAAATGAAGAAAATATTCTCGAGTCTAATCCAAAAAGAAAAAGAGGTAGACCAAAGAAGGAAAAGAGCTCTGAAGAAAATGAATCAGAGGACAAAATTAAAATCATTGTCAAACGTCCAAGAGGAAGACCATGAAAAAGAATTTTAAAGAAATTCAGCAATAAAAATAAAAATGGAAAAAAGGTAAAATTTACTGACGAAGCTTTATTAAAAGGGAAAGATTGCTCAGAATGAAGAAAGCAATTTGAATTAAAAGACCCAGAAAAGAGAAGGATCACCTTACGAAAGATTCAATCAATTACCTAAAAACAACATTTGGAAGAAATCAAATTGTTCAACAGGTGTGATGAGGGAAAAAGTAAAACACAACCTTTGTCACTACCTACTCAAACTTCTCCCCAAGATATTAAAAAACCAAGTGAGTTAAGTTTGGAGGAATATGTAAAAAGATACTCAGAACCACCACCTGAACCACTGTATTATAACCCTTGTAATTTAATTCGTAACAATTATAGATTGTGACGTCCCAAAATGACAGTCACATGTTTGTTGAAAGTTGATCAAAAATTAGAAATGATAAAAAAGGTTAAGATTTTGAAGAGACAGCCCAAGATCGCAGATCGCAAGAAATATTAATATCCTAGATCAGAAAGGGAAAACAATGTGAAACGAGCTAGCCTACATACTACATAAAACCATGAGGTCTTACCTCATGGTACCTCACACAACTCCCCATAGTTTATCATCAAAGGTTCCTAATTCAGAAGATCTTACATTCCGAGTATTAATTATATTGAACACCATAGTTACCGGTTATTATAACTAAGTATCTGAAGGTTTTTATCTTTGATGTTGAATATCCGTCGACTGTGTTAATCTTGGTTTCCATGGTGAATCGAAGTTATTAATGAAAGATGTCTCACCGTTTTATCATTTAGGTTTTATAGCGCGATCATTATGAGCGATATTAATAAAAACAAGAAGTAAAACAAATTTCCGAATTAAGAAGAACTTTTAATTGTTTTGTATTATTTCATTATTGTCGGTAACGTGATCGAAAAACGTACCTATTACTTAGCGGTGTAAAAACAGAGAGCAGAGAGTGTGATGTGTCGATTCTCGTCACACCACATATCTCTTATCTTGTAAATCTAGTTTACTTCCACGTCATTATTCCCGTTTAATATTCATCGTTGAGTTCCATCTATTATATTTTATTTTCTGTAATTTTATTTACCGAACATTGTTAAACATAGGAGAACATGGGGAAATTTTTAAGTAGTTGAGTTTTAACTGTTGATGACGGAACTCAACGTATTATAATCATAATATGACGAATTTTTATTTATTACTATGTGAGTACAAAATATAAACTCCACAAGATAATATATATATTGTAAGGACCATTCACGTACATAGGGCAATATGCTAATTATGGATCACCTTTCTTCAATACCCCCTCACTCCTTCGCAAAAGATCAAAAGTGGAGAGTTTTGTAAGGAATATGAAGTATGTTCTATGTGGAAGACGATCCTGTATTTTTTTTTGGTTCAGACCTTTTGAAAGATGATATACAATGAGTTGAAAAAGAGTCCGAATTATCCGTAATAGGCACTGGTGTCTATTACGGATCAGTTAATATTTTGACATTATGACTCTAGTGGTTGGTTGTAAAGTGTGAGGAAAAATAAGATATAAGCGGATTTTGAAAATAAATGGTAATTTACAGCCACACAATTATTTTTCTGAAAGCCAATTACAAATCATGATCCGCAATAGACACTAAAGGAAAAATCTTTTTTTTTTTTCTCTTAAAACTTTTTTACTAGTAAAAATTCTAATCTATTCTAAGTTTTAATGCATTTTAAAATAACTGATTGCAGAAATTTGAATCTTCCAGGGTTACAATGCCATGTAACACTGCAGTCACAGCCAGTTTTAGAGCCTCTTCTGAATAACTTCTAGGCTGCATCGTAACCTCGTAACTGGGCCAATTACGGATCGTGCCTAAAACAGATAATTTTTTTCCCCACAAATTGCAAAAAATTAAAATGGTACTATGAGGTATGGGCAATGTGTTCTCGAGGGAAAATAATCAAAACTGCGATTATGATTGATAACTTTTCTTCCGTCTTTTCCAGTTTTTTTCTTCAACTTCGATCACGTCGCATTCATACTATTTTTCATACTACAAAGTCGTAAATAGTCTGAAATGATTGTTATGTACTTACTTAATGATGCCCATGTTACAGAAAAAGATAGAGCGCCTATGAATTTTTTTTACAAATTTTTGAAAATTGATAATTTTACGAAACATGAAAAATAACACATCTGAATGCAACAGTTGTTTTCAGCGCAAGATAACGTGATATTAAAATTACAGAACCACCTCAAACAATATGTGGATAGACGAGGTAGACTGTCAGCTACAACATGATGTAGGTGGCATTACCTTTACACTTCTCTCTTGGCTCTCACCTCCGTTCTTGTATCACTGATCCACATTAGGCACCTGATCCATAATTGGCATATTGCCCTATTTGTGAGAAAATACGAACTGCCAACGGATCGAACTACACGAAAAGCAACGACAAAACCTACACTGATGAAAAGATTGAACGACGACTAGAAACACACATTACGAACACATAAATAAAAAGACTAAATATTCACTATTTCACGAATTTTATTCCACATAATGTTAGCGGACATGTTGATGGTACAAAGGTTGATGAGCGACGAGAAGGCATACAAAACATATAATCACAGTTGAGTTACAAACACAAATATCACAGATTAATAATAACAACAAAAAACAGTGTTGCCACAACATGTGATGTGCGAGAATAATAAGTCAACGTATAAAATAATTTGCTATTATTCCCACACGCCTCCTCAAATTATATTTATACGATAAAGTCAAAAATACTATCAAACAAATTTTCTAAATTTATAAAGTCATTAAAACAAAAAATGACAAAGGTCAACAATAACACAACAAATTTACAACAGACAAAAAATATCAACACAAATGGTAAACATATACAAAAAGTTACATTAATTTTAACAGTTTACAAAACATATCAAATTTGGGCTTCGGGCAGCCCTTCGTGAAAACGTCCCCCAACTGTCGCGAAGTCGGTACGTACGAATACTTAAAATCTCTATCTACGTGATTGCACACAAAACGGTACTTTACGTCTATATGTTTGGATCTGCGAGTATTCCACTTTCCAGAGTGCAGAAGAGCCAGACAACTCTGGTTATCTTCATAAATCACAGCTCTGTTATTAATCTGAATGCAAAAGTCACCTAACAGATACTTCAACCAGATCGACTCAGTGGTAGCATCGCATATTGCAATCAACTCACTCTCAGTGCTAGATAGTGCAACAGTTGGTTGCTTTTTGCTAGACCAGGACACCAGTGACCCATAAACAAAGACACAGTAACCGGAGACAGACCGTCTTGTGGTGATACAGTTACCCCAATCGGCATCAGAAAAAGTTTCTAAAATATTGCCGTTATTATCATGTTCATTAGAAAATATTAATTTTTTATCTTTCGTGGTAACTAAATATTTAAGTACTCTCAATAAGTATTTATAATGTTCGTCAGTGGCATAACTGGAGAATTGGCTAAAATACGATATTGCAAAGCAAATATCGGGCCGTGATCCTAGCATCAAATACATCAGGCATCCCACGAGCTGTTGATAGTTGTTGTTGAGTACGCTATCACACGCATTGAGATCCCTGTCCAATTGGAGTTTGGGGTCAATGGGTGTGTAGGTCGGTGCGCAGTTATCAACGCCAAAACGCCTAGCAACAGACTCAATGAGACCCCTCTGCTCAATTTCCAGTATGCCATCTTCACGATTGTGATTTATATTCAAACCTAAATATTTCTTGACCTTTCCCAGATCCTTACACTTAAACCTTTTATTTATTTTATTTTTGAAAATTGTGATTTGTGTTTTGTTATTTGAGCTAATCAGGACATCGTCAACATATGTGAGTAAAAAGACTACAGTCCCATCACTTTTATTTTTATATATATATAAGCAGTCATCCGCCGTGCTCTGCACAAAGCCAAGAGCAACAAGGAACTCGTTGAACAATTTGTTCCATACCTTGGGCGACTGCTTTAGACCGTAGATTGACCTATTCAATTTCAAAACATTATTATGTCTATCGATTTTAGTTTCTATCCCTTCGGGTATCTCAAGATACACATCTTCCGAAAGAACTCCATTCAGGAAGGCACTACATATATCAATTTGTTCTATGTGAAATTTTAATTTATTGCTAACAGCCAAGAGGGTCCTGACAGTCGAAAGTTTCGCCACTGGCGCATACACTTCATTAAAATTGAAGCCCTTCTTCTGTTGGCATCCTCTGGCAACTAATCTAGCCTTATATAACACATCATTATTAATATCATATTTTTTATTAAAAATCCACCGACACGTGATGGTGGGGGCTTCCTTTGGACGTTTGGTCACCTGCCAAGTCTGATTGGAATTCAGAGCACTTATTTCCGAAGAAATAGCATCCCTCCACATCAGACTGTCCGGTGCAGCATTCGCCTCCTCAAACGTCAAAGGGACGCCATCCTCAGCAAGATATATATTGCTCGCTACCTCATCACGTTCAGTCGTTTCTTGTGGAAGGCAATCTAAATTCAAGTCACCATCAACTTCAATATTTTCTAAGTTTGACTCCGTGACTTCTGTGAAAATATCATCATCTTTAGTATATTTATTTATATTATTATTATCTATTTTATTTTCGAAGAACTCAACATCTCGTGACAGACGTATCTCCCTAGCATCTATATCCAACAATCTATAACCACAGGGAGAATATCCCACCATTATCAACTTTTCACTTTTATTTTTAAATTTATTAGAGTCATGTTTGAATGACAACATATATGCGTTGCATCCAAACGTTTTTAATTTCCTATAATCAAATTGTTCATTACACCACCTTTCATAGGGAACAAAATCCTTGTTTGTGGGGCATCTGTTCACGATATAGGCGGAGCACAATATGGCTTCCGACCAAAATATCTTATCAAGACCACTCTCGAATAACAGCGTCCTTGCCCTTTCACATAGCGTCCTGTTCATTCTTTCAGCTTTTCCATTTTGCTGTGGACAGCCACCAACCGTAGGTTCAACCACAATTCCTTTCTCAGTACAATATGACTGGAAGGTAGTGTTCAAGTATTCTGTGCCGCGATCACAACGAAGTCTCTTTACGTTATAACCAAATTTATTCGAGACCATCTCGTGATATTCTTTAAATTTCGAAAAGGCTTCCGTCTTACTTGTCAGCAGGTACACACAACAAAAATTTGAATAGTCATCTATAAACGTCATAAAATATTTCGCCCCTTTATATGCAGGAGGATTTATAGGACCACAGAGATCAGTATGTACCAATTCCAGAGGCTTACTAGTTTTTCGTTCATGCCTCAAGAATGGTTTTCGACTCTGTTTCCCCATCACGCAAGGCTCACACAGCAATCTGCGGTTGGAGTCAACGTTCGGTATTAAACCTCTGTTTGACAACAACTTAACATCGTTCACGTTCAAATGAGCAAGTCGCCTATGCCACACAGTCAGTGGGCTCGACTCATCCCCCAATGTCAGATTACACGATTGACTAGTCATTTTACAAAAATCAATGGTGTAAAGATCTGAATTTACGCTAACACCAGTGGTCACTATTTTTCCACTGCAGCGTTGGATGATATCGACAGATTCCTCTTTGAACAGGGTATCAAAACCCGACCTGCTCATCCGTTTCACCGATAGCAGATTCTGCGGAAGTTCCCGAGCATATCTAACATTTTTTAATTCAATTACTATTCCATTTAACAATTTCAATTTTACTGTACCAACAGACGTAACGGACAAAGAAACTCCCTTCTTCGCAACACAGATACTATGTGGTTTAATTAAATCAATGTAGTCACTGAATAAGTCCATATCGTTAATTATGTGAATTGTGCATCCACTGTCTACTACGAACGTGGTTCGAGGCATCAAATTTACGTCTCCCTTTGCATTACAGAACTCATCAATTTTATTATTATTACTATTATTTAATGTGAAACTATAACCCACATTTGAACAATCATCATTATCATTAAAATTTTCATTGCCCATCTGTGCAGAACTTCTATTATTATTATTATTATTGGAAACATGGTCATTAGAACGATTTCCGTTATTATTATTACTATTACAAGCGTCATTATTATTATTATTTCGATTTTTAGCATAGCAATTTCGTGCTATATGTCCAATCTTATTACAAAAATGACATTTAATATTTGAATGTCCATTGTCAACACCAGAACCACGACCATTTCCATTAAAACTATTATTATTATTACTTTGTGAGTTAAAATTGTGATTATTATTACCGTTTCGACCTTCATTATTAGAAGATGAGTTATAAAAATTATTATTATTATGATTATTATTTCTGCCTCGATGGAAACCACGATTATTATTTCGATTTTGGGACCTACCACGATTAAAACGATTACTATTATTATTATTATTACCTGAATTTCGTCCGATACTGTAATGATTACCGAAAAACACATTCTCCTCACCAGTGACAGCCACTGATGAAGGTTTTTGGGATGCAGAATTCAGAGAGTTACCTCTCACTGTCGACTTACTATCAGATGATAGCTCACGCTGGAAGTTGTTTAGCTTCATAAACACAGCATCCCAGGTGACGACTTCTGCATCCTCTATCACCACTTTGATCGGACGAAACTCCGCAGGCAACGATCGCAGCAATACCAATACAAATTGCCTTGTGGTTGTCAGGTCTCCCAATTCGGTTAATCGTCTACAACGGGCACGATAATCAAGCAGATACTTCTGCAAATCAGAACCAGAAACATACCGTTTTGTGTACAATTCACCTCGTAAATCCATGAGTGTTTGGTCGTTTCCGTTGTCAATCAGGTTCGTGAGCACGTTGAACATCTCCTTCGCCGTAGTGTACGTCTGAAGCATCTCCAAATATTCATCTGTCACGTTGTTGGCTATCAGGAACATCGCCTTCGCGTTATCCTTGGACCAGGCATCTCCCCTATTACGAACAGTAGGCAAAGAATCAACAATTATATTACTTAATGACTCCTTTGCCAGCAGCAGCTCCATTCTAAACTTCCATGTTCGACCATTCTGCCCATTGAACGGCTCAATCGAATTCTTCTTTCTCGCGTCCATCTCGTTTACAGGTTACGACGATCAGTTGCACCGCAAAACAGCAATTTCAGCAACTATCAGATACGCCGACCAACGATTCAACACGAACGAGATCACAGGAACATCGAGAAGCGAACATATCAAACAATGAAAAATGAATTAAGAAGCATGGTACTACTTGGGAGTGGCGAGCAGAATTCAACAGCACAACTTTGAAGACTCAGAACAATGGCGACCACGTTGACATCCAGGTAACTGGGCCCATAACCTGTGAGAAAATACGAACTGCCAACGGATCGAACTACACGAAAAGCAACGACAAAACCTACACTGATGAAAAGATTGAACGACGACTAGAAACACACATTACGAACACATAAATAAAAAGACTAAATATTCACTATTTCACGAATTTTATTCCACATAATGTTAGCGGACATGTTGATGGTACAAAGGTTGATGAGCGACGAGAAGGCATACAAAACATATAATCACAGTTGAGTTACAAACACAAATATCACAGATTAATAATAACAACAAAAAACAGTGTTGCCACAACATGTGATGTGCGAGAATAATAAGTCAACGTATAAAATAATTTGCTATTATTCCCACACTATTGTTTTCCCCTCAAAAAAATAATTTTTTTTTTACTCACCAACTACCAATCATCCTGCGCATCCAAGGAAAAGGCCACTTCGGCGTCAGGCTTGCTCCACAATCTCAGAATGATCGGCAGACTCAGGCTCAGGGGAAACTGATGGTTGCCTAAATTGCTGGTGGCAAGGAACCAGAAACATACGCCAGTTGGATACAATCAGCTTGCTTGGACCAGCACTTGGTTCACTTCTTAGTATGGCTCCTTGTAGAACGTGACGATTGTGAAAAATAGTCAATTTCTCCAACGGCTCAAGGACACGCATAACCTCAATAAAATGAGGAGTGTCATTTATTACTATCTTATGCCGATAAAAACAAACTAAATAATCAACCAGATACTGAAACTGAGATCTATCCATGATAGTGTTCGGGTACGCAGTGTTAGTGATCACAAAACGGACTTTGGCACCGAAGTTTAAGGGCTGCATTGCCATTATGACAACAGTCAAAAGATTCAGACCGATGGCATACCCGGTAATGTCGGATGGATTCACATCAAGTGTTGAAAAACAAACAACGGATCCTTCCCACCTCCACAAACTTGCCTCAGAGAAGAGGAAGCTGAACTGCGAGGCGAGTTGTACCATCGATTGAAGACAACACTCACATAAACTTTGAGGCATGACGTGCCTCCACAATCCAAAGGAAGTATTCAATGAGTCGCCAGGAAAGTTTTTTTGGTACAAATCCACCCCCGTTGGACCATAATCCGCTGCCAAGAATGAATGAAGAGCTTTAAAAATCTTCCTAAGCCCGATCACGCCAGTAAAAAGACACGGACAGCGCGGAGACTAGCAACGCAAATAGGGAAGAGAAACTTGCGTCAACATGAAACTCTCTGATGTTTCAACAAGCCCATTGTCCAGCACCATAAACTTGGGTAGCTCACGTAATTCCGCCGGTGACGGATAAAGAGGAGCATCCTGAAGGACATCCTCACTAGCGCGATCCATGCCTAAATGTACTATTTTATCAAACTCGTAAAATAAGTCCTTATTTAGTTTCATTAAAGTTAAAACAAAAAAAATAATAATAAAACTACGAAAGAAAAAAAACTATAACTAATAGGAACATAAACTATAAATCTAAAGACGGACGAGGACGGAGAAAATCAATTCGAACCAACATATCGAATACACCGAGAAGACTGCGATACCTCCATATATATCCGACTTGTAAAGCAAGATGGATTCTTGTTGAACAATCAAAATATACTGGAATTTGCCATCTCCCAAGACCTACTCTTGATGGTAGTAATGCGAACCAAATTCCAGAGTCCCACACTAACACAGATGGTGTAATTTCCGCACATATGAATATTTTGATGAGAAAGAAATAAAAATCGAGAAAATATTGTGCATCGATATACATTTTTTGTACCTTGTATATTAAATTTTTTTTCCCTCACGTCGTAAGATAACAACTAAATAACGTACTGACAAATATAATACTGCAGCTAACAGCAAAACTTCATGTGATTTGTAATGATTTCAGACCATAAGATGATAAAACACGCCGTTATCGTTTTCATCATAATTACCACACTCATAAACAAAACGATGAACATAAGCTCAAAAACAAAAATTAGTGCATCGTCAGGTGCATATTTCGAATTAAATAAATTCAGCAAGGCTTATGAGAAAACAATTCCCATAGTTTACAGTCTGAAAATTCCAAGAAGCCTTCAAGCACTTAAAGACGCGATTCAAAATCAAAACAACGAGATAATAATTGAAGCTAGACGCGAACTCATCTTCGACACAGCTCGAACTCTTCACGATAGTTTAGTCACTGAAAATGCTAAACTCAGTTATTTCTTTCTTGCAAAAATAACCATCTTCCAGCAGCAATAATCAACGAAACAACCTTAAAAGAAGATTTAATAAAAATAAAGAAAATCGCAGAAAAATCAAATTTTGCCATAGTTCTAGATGAAAAGTCAATCCATTCCTACTCCAGAACAAAACTAGTTAATTGTTATGTCACAGGAAATGAAATAGAAGTAAAAATCAAAATTCTACTCCAGAACCTTCATGCTCAATATGAACTATACAACTTCATTCCACTAGCATTTCGAACGCATGACAATAAAATTTGCTCTTGGGATCAAGAACCTTCGATCTTATCTCACAACAAAGCTGATGGATCAATACGAATCATAACTGGAACGGACATTGACCTTTGTGGCAAACATAGCTTGTTATGTTTTCTCCTACAAGATCGCACAACCAATAATAAAGGTAATTGTGCAAGAGCTTTATTCAAAGGCATGAAATACGAAGAAATGATAAAGAAATGCACCTTTAAATGTGAAGTAAACCATGATGAAATCGTAGTCAAACAAATTGAAATGAACCAATTCGCTATAACAAATGCTAAAAACCCCTTGATATCAGTTAACACTATAACAAAAACAAGCACCAGTATAGCTATTAATGACTCATGGCCTGGAGCAACACTACTAACAGTTCCATGTGTAGTGGAAATCCAACAATTACAGAAAGAAAACAATGCAGAAACAATCATTCCAGCAGGATTCCCATGTATAGACGAACCTGAAAAGAACATTCTCATCGAACATCATTTACCGCTAGTTTGGACAAAATATCAATTTATGGAACTTGATTTTGGCTTACATCAATCATTCAAATTTCCAAATATATCAATTGCTTATAATAATAAATGGCATGACGATGTACCGTATCTTTCACCAATAACTCCTATTCATAAACTCGAAGAAAGATAGAAATCAGCAGAATTGAAAATTCCTGATCTCGGATACCAGGACACAATAAACACGGTACACTTACTGCTGATTGGTTGGTGCAGTTTATTAACAATCATAGTAGCCATATAGGTCTACGTGAACCTAAAAATAAATTGTGTTGCTATCAATGCACACAATCAAATAAATGATCTGGCATTGGGAGCAATACATCGTTAATGGTCCATAATTTTAAGTCTATTCTTGTAATAAAATATAATAAGTTAACATTAAAAAAGCATAATAAATTTAATTATGCCAAATTATATCTATTAAGCCAATTTGCAAAAATAAATTTCTATGCTCCAATGAAAAATTTTATATTTTTAGGCGATGATCAATTCCGCAACATAAACTATGGAATATTTGTGAAAAGATAATGTTGTTTTATGATTAAAATTAAAAATATAGTAGAGTATGATAGGAAACTTTCAGGAACACAAAATTTAACGAAGCAGGAGCTTCGGGCTTTCTTTCGCCCAGGGACCTTTGTTCCATCCGGTTTTTGCAGACGATTCAGTTTGTCTACAAAAACGTGTCGAACAAATTATAGACAACTATTATTCCTAATTCTTGAAATAATAACTGTCTATATTTCACCTAGCTTCTCACGAACGGACACCACCAGATATGCTGACAATGTAGAGTCATCATATTTGGCGGATGTTCCGTACCACGCCACCTTTTTGGTCGGCCATCTTTTGATTGCAACAAAGAAAACGAAGGTGATGTCGTATCTTCATTTCGAAGACATATTCATTCCTAAACCTACAGTCGAGTAGAGACGATAGGGTCCATACTAGTTGTTAAGGACATTAGGTTTCATTAGTATTAAGAAATAGTAATAAGTATAATTCTAAAGTGTTTGTAATAATTGAAGTGAAATATTAATAAAAGATAATATTCAGAAATTATCTTATTTGTTGAGGTAATTTAAAAGTATTGAATTACACTCGCAACATGGTTTCCGAATTAATAATTATAATAATTTATTTATTCATTTACCTAATTCAATAACTTAAAAAAATTTTTCGATTTTTGTCAATGGGCCCTAATTTTGGGACAGTAAATTTGAATTCTGAACCAAAGAAGTGGAGACAATAGGTTCAAACATGGTGCCATAAAATTAGAAAATATTACCAAATATATGATAAGAATACAATAATTTATTCACGTATACAAAGAAAAACAAGACAAATACGAATAGACATAAAATAACAAAAGTGAAGATAATCAAGTGGTAATAATGACTACGCTTTTGGTATCATATAAAAACTTTTACAGAAGTACTCGTTGGAAGTATGAATACATCACATTGAAAAGGGAATTAAAATAAGTACGGATGCATTAACAAACAATAATAGCATTATTCTACGACTAATTTATATTGTTCAACTTCCAAGAATTTTTTGATCAATTCGTCAGCCTTATTGTTCACATTCTCATTCTGAAATGAAAACAAACACATTCGTAAAAAATTAAGTAGTTTATAGATTTTGATGCGAAAAAATATGTAAAAAATGAATTTAAAAAAATATATTTTTATAACTATATTATAAAGGCCGGTTTATAACTAACGGAAACGTGAACGAGAAAGTAAACAATAACAAGAAGGGGAATGAGTTATGTTCTCAATACAATGTTAGTAAGGTACCAGTATTGCGAATCACAGGTGATAAGAAAGTTAACTACTCATGCGCAGCATGGAAAATTTGAGAATGAGAATGGAAGAGATGAACTTGAACCATCCTCCCCATTCGTGGTTCAGGGAAGTTCTCATTCACGGCCTAATGTGAACGCCTCCATGTTTTATGGTAAGTTTATCTTTTAAATTCGCAATCCCATTAATTGTGAGCCAGCCTTAAGCATAAAAACCAAGCTAACTTTACTGCACTAACGCAGAAACAGTAACTGAGGTCCTAACTCGTTTGACCTAATCCGCAATTGCAATCTTAACGCTTTGGTAATGCTCTAGTGGTAGAGTTGAGCATGACTGGATTTGCATTCGAATCATTTTTTGTGATTCAGCAAATCCATACGAATCCACTTTGATAATTTGGATTCTTATTTGTGATTCAAATCCAAAATTTTTGAATGATTTTCAAAGGATCAAGGATTCATTTTGATTTTTACTACAAAAAACTGAAACTGAAAATCATTTCAAATATTTTAAATTTTTGGACTTTTTGAAAAAACAAAATGTGTATTCTATTTTGAAGGGAAATCAATGAAATTCGATTTTTTCTTTTTGTAATTTCAACTTTGAATCATTGCAATAAAAAAATATCCAATGAGCTGAGCACTCGAATTCGTGGGTTCCAATCCGAATTTGAATCACCGAATCCACCTGCTTTATTCGAATCCAATTTGAATCCAGAAAAGAGTGATAATGAATCGAATCATATTTGAATCCCCCAAAAAATGTGGATTCGCGGATTCGTATTTGAATCCATTTTTAGCAGATTTGTGCCCAACTCTATATAGCAGCAAACTCGGCAAGTATTCGCAGGTTTATCCGCATACAAACCAAAAATAAAGTCTAAATTCTATTCCCAAACTGAGTTAGATAAAAGCATAATATAGTAAAAGTATAGAATAAAAAAGTGTAAAATAGTAGTGAGGTGATGAGCTTTGAAATCGAATGATAACGAGTTTGAAAAAGCCCTGCTATCCCATTCCTGACCCAAAATGGTGTAGATATTTTATTTGGTTCAAACGGTGCTCCATTTTAATTAAAAAATTCACGTTTAATACGTTATTGGCCACATCTACGCACAGGGTAAAATTGCTACGTAACTGAAATCCATTAAAAAAAGAAACAAACTGAATACAATAATAATGCACTTATAACGCCGACATGAAACACGACGAAATTTCCATGAGTTTTAGTAACGAACATGTAGAGTTCAAGGGGCTGTTTAGCTTTTTGGCAAGTAGGCAAAATTATATCCGGAAAAATGCGATTTGTTCGAGCGAGCGATAAGCCAGGTAGCACACTGTGTTTGGGCAAACAATGTCATCATTGTTCATTATTGAGCTGCACTCTCTTTTAAATATTGGATACAAAGTGAAAAAGATGATCATTTCCCAGCTAACTTTCACAATCGTATGGTTAATTTTAATTTGGTCAGCATATTATTTTCTCGAAAACATACTGACAAAATAAATAAGTTAGTTTAAAAACGAGTTTT